>CAMRHE010000006.1:10630000-11210000 GCA_947044405.1 Leptodactylus fallax
ATAACAACATGATTACAAGGGCTAAGACTGAGCCTGCACACAGATTTTTGCACACCATAAACAGACCACTAGTTGCTAGGGACAGGAGGCATAGCAACATGATCGCAAGGGATAAGGCTGGGACTACACACAGAGTATAAATATCTACCTGCAAGCAGGAAAACTTCTCATCCCCCTAGGAAAGTTGAGATACCTCATATACATGATTGTTGGCATATCCCACCAATTGAACTCAATCTAGTCCTTCAATGAGGAGCTGATTAGACTTCTGCCGGGAGATAATGGACCGTGCTGGGAGGCAGCGGAGATAGGTGAGTATAATTTTTTTTTTATTTTTTCACCTCCCCAGCCTATTTAAAATATAAAATTTTTGCCCGTGCATCACCTTTAAGACCACATGCACACAGCATTTGTGTATTCGTACAATCTCCAAGTGGGACAGTGAGCAGTAGTACCAAACCCATAGACTTCTATGGGGCCATACTGTATTGTTCGGGAAATCATGGAAAATCCATGATAGAAGTCTGGCCTCACCAGTAGCCTTTGGTGATAGGAACTCTAGTTAACTAGAAATACTATAAATTGTCTGAAGGTGACCTCCACATTCCATAGACCTTCCTAATGCTTTATGTGTCTCCATATCAAGAAAAACATTCTATATGACTTTCCATGTACATATATCTCCGTATTAGACAGTTCTGTAATTAAAACTATAAAAGAAAATCTCGCTTTCATTTCAAATGATAAAGAATTTTTCCCTTGAGATTTCTTTCCCAGCTGCACTAGAAATTGTTATTTTTAGCCAAATTAATTATAGAGTTGTGTTTTATCATAAAGTGATTGTGCTGACACGAACATTACAAAGTGAATGTGACAAACGTGTCATACGTAGTGTGCAGATCTTAAGTAGGAGGGAAATCACGGAACGATCAGCAGAAAACTGTAACGGAAGCTAAAGAATCCCGCGCTTACAATATTCACGTATTAGTGCTATTTTAATTTCAACTCTTAGGGGATGTTCATAGTGGCACATTATTGGAGACTGTTCAGATGGTTGGTTACTGTAAACCACCTGTCAGGACCCGACCCTGTACTGATGGGAAGCAGCCGCTCTGAGGAATGACTGTCTACACATGGGTGCTTTGGGTTTTGCTGGTAGCCTGAGTAATCTTTCAAGACTCATTGAAGGGGTATCAACACTCTATACATTTATGGCATATACACAGAGACTGCCTCACTAGTAGGTATTGGGGTCTGGTGAACTAAATTACTGCCTTTCGTATATTATAGCACAAAACCACTGCAACAGAGGGTCAATGGCGAGGCCTCAGCAAACACATTAGGGAAATCATCCTACTCAGGGAAAGATACAGTTAAAGGAAGTCTCTAACCAGAACTCAGCAACATATCAACTGAACTCTGCAGATATATAGGTTAGGGTTACCTGAATCAAATAGTGTTTTACCCTTGTGAATCGCTGCCTCCGCTGCAGAGATATCACCATTTTTGTCACTATGCAAATGAGCTCTTTGGAAAGATGAGAGCGCTGCCATTGCTCCAAACAGGTAAGTTCTTGCTCCAAAGAGCTCATTTGCATATTATGAAAAAAGGTGATAACAAGGTAATGGAGACAGCTATTTGCAAGGGGAAAACACTGTTTGATTCAGGTGGCCCTAACCTATCTATCTGAGGGCTGGGGTGATATGCTGGTTCTGCTGACACTAACCTATCTATCTGCAGGGCTGGGGTGATATGCTGGTTCTGGTGACACTAACCTATCTATCTGCAGGGCTGGTGTGATATGCTGGTTCTGGTGACACTAACCTATCTATCTGCAGGGCTGGGGTGATATGCTGGTTCTGCTGACACTAACCTATCTATCTGCAGGGCTGGGGTGATATGCTGGTTCTGCTGACACTAACCTATCTATAAGCAGGGCTGGGGTGATATGCTGGTTCTGGTGACACTAACCTATCTATCTGCAGGGCTGTGGTGATATGCTGGGATCTGGTGACACTAACCTATCTATCTGCAGGACTGGGGTGATATGCTGGTTCTGGTGACATTAACCTATCTATCTGCAGGGCTAGGGTGATATACTGGTTCTGGTGACACTAACCTATCTATCTGCAGGGCTGGGGTGATATGCTGGTTCTGGTGACACTAACCTATCTATCTGCAGGACTGGGGTGAAATGCTGGGGTCTACTGACAGACTCCCTTTAAGAAGGACATAAGTGATGTTATTTCAATATATCCCTCCATGTCCCTAGATGACTGGTAATATTTAGAGAACACTTAGATTGGCGTCTCTCCTGGCTCGCTTGTGAATATGTGCACATCTACACTAGACCCTTGCTGGGGTAGATTTTGCCATCATTTAAGCTGCTTTTGTGGCATAAATGATGATGAAGATGGCGCAGGTGCTAAATAATAAAATATGATAAAAATCAAACAATAAAATAAATAATATAATAATAATTATAATAATTTTTAACATGCTCATTAGAGGTGGGTGAACCCCTGAAAATTTGTTTCGTCTCGGGTTAGGACACATGGATCCTCCAATTAATTTTGGTCCAAACTAGATGTTATGATGCTGAGTGTCATGACATCATGTGACCGTTGAGGACCAATCACAGGCATTAGTGGTGACTCAGGGCACATGATGTCACCCAGGAGGCCAAGAGAGAGTTTTGGACGAGGTGAGGAGGCCCAAAAGAGGTGAAGGAAGGTGAGTATATATGTTGACTATTATTTTACATCTTCCCTGGGCATCCACCTATTATACTCTGAAAAGACCCCAGAGTATAATAATTTCACTTCTGGTTCTTGGGTGACAAACCCCAAAAACCTGATGATTGAATGAAAATGGAAAATTCGGGATGAATCTGGTTAGTTTCAAACTGGTTGGTTCATCTCTAATGCTCATGCTATTTTTTTACTGTGCCACCAAGATTAAAAGCAGAACACCCTAAAATCCTAGTAGAGTCTATGAGAACTGCAGTGTGTACAGGCATTGCGACCATAATCCAGAAACTAAAACGTATAGTCTAAAAACGAAAGCAACCGAAGCATATGATCTAGAATAATTTTTCTAGTTACAAAGTCTGGGTATACTTTGGTTATTATCATGATCCAGATGACAGAAATTCAGGGCATCAGGATCCAGCAAAAACCTCATTAAAGTGATGGTATGAGTTTAAGAAAAAAGTGCCTGCATTTTTTTTTTATAGTAACAGCATTTTTTTATAGTAGCTGCTACTGCTATACCCCTCGTGTGTTACGCCCCTTTGTGCCATTCAATTTTAGGTGCAGTATATTGGGAACAATTTCCCCTGCAGTGAACACAGCCCTAGCCCTGTAGACCATCAGAAGTATAAAAATGTTTTATGACTTTAAGGCACATTTGTTTCTTACCTCATTGGATAATATTGGAAAAGGTGATTTATGCAAAACTCCAGAGTGGTGTGATGAGTATAATGGGAAAAATTGATTCTGATGAATGGAAAATGTGCATTATTAAAACAGAATGGTTGATACTTGTTGCCCAGGGTTTAGGCACTCTCTGTCCCTATTACAGATCATGTGCCATAGTTGGCATAGGAAAAAGAATTGGTTTATTTTAATTAAAAGTAAGCTAGTTTGTGGGATATTTTCTAGGCTGTCCAGTAAAGTAGTAGATACAAATCCCACAACAATGTTTAGTGGTGTGCCAACACTGGACAAGGTCTGGCCCATGTCATGGCCCACTTCTGATACCAATTGTGGTCTTACGTTCACCACTGCAGTTTCTTCTGCTGCCTGGCCAGCCAGTGGTCTCCAACCTATACAACTCCCAACATAACCATTCACAGGTAGGAGACTACTGCCCTACACCATACAGAGACAAGAAGTGTCTTGTAGCCCAAGTAGATAGCCATATATATCCATATACACTACACAATGTCACAAGCTGCAAGTTGGCTTCATTCCATGTATTTATTTTGAAGCTGAGAAAACTGTAATAACTGTAAAATATAATACTTTTGTCTAAATTTTCTTCTGCTATAAAAATGACACAACTCTGTATAATTCAATCATAGGTTCTTTTTCCTCTATGGCTTCAGAGCCACGACATTCACATTTTTAACAAAGCCTCTTCCATCGCACTCCAGCCATATCCTACGTTTACAGCTGATAAGTAGAACCTGCAATGTAACTTGTCTTTCTTAAAGCTATGAGCAATTGTATAAAAAAGGATAGACATTCAATAGCCAGCGAGCTTTTTCACCTTCTCACAGTCAATTTAGCTACATGACGTAAACATATCAAGTTTTGCCTGAGAGGATAAGAGTGATTGTTTCCTTCTATGCATGAGATGCCAGAAGATGTTGATGAAATGGGAAAAATAATTTCAGTGCAAATAAAATGGATGTTTCAATGGTTTGGGGTCCAGGATTTTTTTTTTTTTAACCATGAGTTTGAGCCTTTTTTTTTTTTATTAAAAAATATTAATGAATTTATAGAAATGTGAAAAACTCTACCTAGAATCACTTGTTTCTGCCAACCTATTGTTCATGATGGCTAATGCTCCGACCCCTCCTGAGAAGCCGTTTTGTCTTGTGTTGATGCACACAGTTCTAGGGTAACCATTGGCTGTTTCCGATAACTGCTTCTGTAATATGGCAAGAGACACCTTATTGGATGCTGTGAGGTCCCTCATGGAGATCATCTCCCCAGACAACCTCCTTCCATCTGGGTCACTGTCGTAATTTCCATCAGTCTCCATCGACAACTTGTTCCTGCGGAAACGAGATCCAGGGGTGATGGCATTTCGGCGTCCGAGACGCGGGTTTGATTTATGGCACTTATTACAGCATCGGCACCTTAATTTTTTTAGAATCCAGTTTAAAACTTGCTTGATTACAATCGATATGACGTTAAAAAGTGAGTAAATGCAACAAACTCCCAAAAGTATAAACATGAAATTTCCAAACCTGTATAATCCCTGATATTTGTACACGGCATTTTGGCTGCTTACCAAATCTCCAAATCCAATGGTGCTAAAAGTGACAAAACAATAATACAAAGAATCAACGTAATTCCACCCTTCCACTGGGGTATACATGGCTGATGCACAGCAAGAGAGGGTAATAGCAAAGATGCCCAATATTAGCATAACATGGTAAACCGATGGCTTCCACCCAACAAGGCTGTCAACTTCTGATATAGATGAACCTCTTCGGACTGTTGGAGGTAGAAGCCCGTTTCTTCGTAGCCGTCTTTCGTGACAAGCTTTCATTACAAATGCCAAGAGCGATATTATCCTTTCCAAAAAGAGGTTGAAAAACAATATTGTACCAGCACATCCAAACAGGCCGTAGAAGATGAGGAATACTTTTCCCGCTACAGTGGCTGGCGTGGTCATTCCAAAACCTGAAATTGTAAAAAGAAATAATCGAACATTAGAAATCTGTGAAGACTTGATTATGGTTACATTAATGAAAAAATATATCATCTTAAAGTTTGGACTTCATTGTCATCTCAGGGTTCATGCTTTGCAGTGTGAATTTTATTTAGTACAGATTCACCTTAAAGTTATACCTTTGATACATTTCAGAACTCAGAAGGTGTCAATGGACATCTTCTCTATGACTGGCCCATGAAGGAATCAATGGATCCTCCTGAGGGTCCAGGCTCTGACACAATAACGGATCCCTATGGTAGAGTGGAAGACAATCCCATTTGGAGCAGATTTTGAGGTCAATCACGGGCTATTAGGGTCTATTCCTTATGGGATGTAATCTTACAAAATGTATTTGACCTGCTTGATGGTGGGTCCTATGCATACAATGATGACACCACATATTCACAGCACAGTAGTTCAGTGCTTAGCACTCATGCCTTGCTGTGCTGAAGTCCTACGTTCAAATCCAGCCAAGGACAACATCTACAAGGAGTTTGTATGTTCTTTGCGTGGGTTTCCTCCCATGTTCCAAAGACATACAGATAAGGAATTTAGATTATGTGCCCTACTTGGGATACGGACAATATCTCTGTAAAAGTGCGAGATATGCTGCTGCTATATAAAATAAATAATAATATTCTGTATAGCAGGACCTTCACAATTAAAGGGGTTTTTGGGACTTAAAAATGTGCATTTTATTCTTATGCAAATTAGCTGAAAAGGACTTTAGGGGCGTGTTTTTCTTCCAGGGCTAGTTATCTAGAGCAGACAGTGAAGCCCCAGCAGGAGAAGACACGCCCCTAAAGCCAGATTCAGCTAATCTGCATATGAATAAAATGCTGATTTTTATGCATATGAAGCTGCAATGTAGAATAAGAAAGACATCTTTGGAAAATGTAGAAGCCTCTCTAAAAGGTACTGTCGTTAGTCTGACACCGCTTTTCCTGCTGAGAGACTCCCTTTAATAAAGCAGCAATATTTCTCTAATGTCACACAGCCCTTTAAAACAATAAGGTAGTTTGAGCTATAGGGAATGTATCAGCTTTTTTTTTATTTCTTAAAACCAGTGCAATATATTCCTTTTTTTAATCTGTTTTTACTTTCTGATTGAATTTTTTATTATATATTCTGTAAATAATTATGGGGGCGGCCATCTTCCATGAGTTTCTCCTCTGCTCTGTTAACAGCATTTAGTGATGCTTTACAGCATAGTCATGGCTATAGGTCTGTAGGCAATAGTCTGGAGCAGACTCATTAAAACCTATGGGAGAGTTTCTAGACATGCTCTGTGGAGTGAGTGGGAGTAGATAAGCTGTGACATCATCTATTGTCAATAGTGGATGTAATGATGGATCAGTGGTGTTATCTACATGGGTGTTATCTTCTTATAATCCTGTTTTCTTTTTGTCTGTGATGTAAATGGGTGACTATTGCGAAGGAAAACCCCTACAGAATTGACAAGTGTCAGTTTATTAGGTGTAGTGGCTCAGTAAAAGTGGCAGGAAAATTTAAATAATAATAATAATACATTTTATTTATATAGCGCCAACATATTCCGCATCACTGTACATTTTGTAGGGTTCAAGTACTGACAAAAAAGATAAATTACAAAGAAATATTCAATTCACACACTGGGACTGAGGGCCCTGCTCGCAAGAGCTTACAATCTATTAGGTAGAGGGGGTGACACAAGAGGTAGCAGGGGCGGCAACAGACGTAGCATTGCTTATACAATGGTCAGACAATTTTGTAATAGAGGTTACTGTCATTACACATATATAAGCTGTATGAGCCGTCACCAGTCGTGTCCTTTAACGTGCAGATGGTGCCTGGACATATAAAGCTAGTCTGATACGGCATCATATCCTGTGAGGTAATGTGGGAGCGTGAACAGAGCAGGGTATGTTTTAGGGATTCTAACTACGGAAGGGTTTACATTAGGAGCTGTGATAGGCCTTTCTGAAAAGATATGTCTTTAGTTTATGCTTGAAGCTGTGGAAATTGGGGGTTAATCTAATAGTCCGGGATAGAGCATTCCAGGGAAGTGGTGCAACTCGGGAGAAGTCTTGTATACGAGCGTGGGAGGTTCTGATAATAGAGGATGTTAGTCTTAGGTCATTGAGTGAACGGAGAGCACGGGTTGGGCGATAGACAGAGATGAGGGAAGAAATGTAGGGAGGTGCAGCATTATGGAGAGCCTTGTGGATGAGGGTAATAAGTTTATATTGTATTCTTTATTGAATAGGCAGCCAATGTAGTGATCGGCACAGACCAGAGGTATCGCTGTAGTGTCTAGACTGATAGATGAGCCTGGCCGCCGCATCCAGAATAGATTGTAGAGGGGAGAGTTTAGTAAGGGGAAGACCGATTAGTAAGGAGTTACAGTAGTCAAGGCGAGAGTGACATGGAAAATTTAAAAAAAAATACAAAAATATGTTACATTATATACGTAACCTTAAAAGTCAGTTTACAATAAATAGGCGATTTTCTGGTGACACATTCCCTTTACAACTACAAAAATATCAGAGACTCTGATATATAATATGTGATGTATTTATACAGAATTAACTGATGTACAAAGATGTCACTGCAATGGAATTTATTAGAAGACCATCTCATCTTGAAGACATCTTGATGACAGACCTGGGTAAGTACATACATTCCAGTTTTTGTTGTTATAGCTGAGGCCAACACAACCTATAAGTAATAATCTTGCTGAATGTTTTTTTATGTTTCCTCTTACTCCCCTGTAAACGTTCCATTTGTCTTTACCGCGTTCTTTTTGTTTTCTATTTTACAGACAAAAGAGTGAACAGAATTAAAGTGACGGAGCTCGGCAGTCTGGGTAATGTACCCTTACACTTTATTATTTATTGCACCATGAAATGCTGCTATTGGCCTTGAAGCCATAATGAGCCGTTTCTTTATCCAGATAATTTCCCTCTGCGAAGGACACACATCCATACTGTATAGAGGACAGAAGGAATCAGAGCAACACTTACTGCTGTAATATTCTCCTAATCCAGAACCCATGGGACCAGGTAGGGCTGAATTATCATATTTTGAAGAATACTGTGCTCACAGACAAAAAAAAAACTTAATTTTCACCATATAGATGCGAAAACATACATAAAAAGCAAAATGAAAATGACTACAATATAACCAAAATTATTTCAGTTACTAAAATAGACATGGAATAGGGAATTTCTGGTAAAAATAGAAAATAAAATCGGACACAAACCAGAGTTCAGACCTGTCTGTGGCTTAAAGGCTCTTTACTAATGTAAGTGGCCTCCCCCACTGCACTGTCTATTATAGACCAGAAAGGCCAAACTCCCACCCTGCATAATTTTATAAGAGGGATTTTCCCTTAATCAGTAGTAGGCAGGGCTGCCTCTGCCATGAGGAGAGATGAGTCTCTCGCCTCAGGCGGCAGATTGCCAAGTTCCTGAGGGGTTGGCACCACGAGTAAAAACTTCAGAGCCTATTGCCTAAAATTGCAGCTGTTCTTATACCTAGTGTGGTTGTTGCTGCCTGCTGCATGTCCACACAGTTTCAGCTCTTCAGCAGGGATCCCGCTCACTGCTCATATCTTCCATAATGCATGAATACCTTCTCTATCTGCTGTACTATTATGGTGTTGTGTGGGAAGGGGTTAAAGCATATGTCCACCTATAAACACTGGATTCTTGCAGAATGAAAATTCTGTGATGATTAATTTCATACACACGAGGACAAAATTGTTGGTCCCCCTCGTTTAATGAAAGAAAAACCCACAATGGTCACAGAAATAACTTGAATCTGACAAAAGTAATAATATATAAAAATTCTAGGAAAATGAACAAATGAAAGTCAGACATTGCTTTTCAGCCATGCTTCAACAGAATTTTTTTTTTAAAAAAGAAAACTCATGAAACAGGCCTGGACAGAAATGATGGTTCCCTTAATTTAATATTTTGTTGCACAACCTTTTGAGGCAATCCCTGCAATCAAACGATTCCTGTAACTGTCAATGAGACTTCTGCACCTCTCAGCAGGTATTTTGGCCACTCCTCATGAGCAAACTGCTCCAGTTGTCTCGGGTGTGAAGGGTGCCTTTTCCAGACGGCATGTTTCAGCTCCTTCCAAAGATGCTCAATAGGATTTAGGTCAGGGCTCATAGAAGGCCACTTCAGAATAGTCCAATGTTTTCCTCTTAGCCATTCTTGGGTGTTTTTAGCTGTGTGTTTTGGGTCATTATCCTGTTGCAAGACCCATGACCTGCAACTGAGACCAAGCTTTCTGACACTGGGCAGCACATTTCTCTCTAGAATCCCTTCATAGTATTGAGATTTCATTGTACCCTACACAGATTCAAGACACCCTGTGCCAGATGTAGCAAAGCAGCCCCAGAACATAACAAAGCCTCCTCCATGTCTCACAGTAGGGACAGTGTTCTTTTCAAGATATGCTTCATTTTTCCATCTGTGAACATAGAGCTGATGTGCTTTGCCAAAAATTTTGATTTTTGTCGCATCTGTCCATAGGACATTCTCCCAGAAGCTTTTTGGCTTGTCAACATGTAGTTTGGCAAATTACTTTTGTCAGATTCAAGTTATTTCTGTGACCATTGTGGGTTTTTCTTTCATTAAACAAGGGGTACCAACAATTTTGTCCACGTGTGTTATATATATATATATATATATATATATATATATATACAGTGCCTTGCGAAAGTATTCGGCCCCCTTCATAATATTGCACGCCCCACTTTTCTGTTTTTTATTTTTTACAAAAGTTTAAAATAACCAATAACCAATAAATTTCGTTCCACTTCACGATTGTGTCCCACTTGTTGTTGATTCTTCACCAAAAAAATTAAAATTTTATATCTTTATGTTTGAAGCCAGAAATGTGGCAAAAGGTTGAAAAGTTCAAGGGGCCCGAATATATATATACTTATTGATGATGCCTTTAGTCAGTTATCCCAAGACCCCAAATGTAATATAATTTTCAATGTGAATGACCTTGAACAAAAAGACACTGATCAAATAATGCTAATATCTAAGTCTCTCTTTTTGACTGATTTTCCCCGGTTTTCTATATTTAGCTCACTGATTCCTTCTAATGTTATTGGATCAATACTGTCTTAATTCGCTGTCAGAGTTCCTTCCGTAATTGATCTAATATTTCTGGCTGCCTTGTTGATAGGAAATGTATAATAAAGATGGAAAACCGTAATGTAAACTTTTACATTACCAGAGGTATGGTAATGCTTCTTATTATATGATGCACTGCAGTGTGATATGATATGTATATAGGTATTCCTCTTTCTCATGCCAGGTTTTATAATACTAGTTTTTCAGGGATTTACCCATGTAACATGATTTTATTTTTGCAAACTGGATGGCTTGCACTAGTGTACACAGAAGAGAGAGGATGACGGTGGGCACTTGCTGCTTATCTAGGACCACAGTGTGCACCCACTATTCCGTCCCTATCCAATGCCAGCCTGCTCCGGTCTATGTATGCAGGGCACCTGAGCAAAGGTTCTAGTTAGCTAGCTTCCAGCCTAAGGTGTATTCTCTGCTGAATTGACCTGTGTATTGACCGAAGTCCAATTACAGCCCTGTCTACAGTGTCACCCTTCTTTATTCCTGACTCTACACTTGGCTCATTCCAGAGACCTGCCCTAACAATCCACCTTTTCCTAGACTACACACATACTCCACCTGCCCAAACCTTAGTATGTACTGGTGTAGTCCACACTAGTGTCTCTTCGCCCTAGGCGTACTGTCATGAATACCACAAGGACCACTCACAGATAATCTCCCTGCAGCAAAGTCCAGATCCTTGTATATTGGTTAAAGGGTCAAGACCAGGGAGGCTACATAGATAATGCCCTTAGGAGAGGCTCAAAGTCAAATGCCAAACTCAGTGGGTCCTCAACCTGACTATTGCATTATCTTGGCACATACATCTGCTAAGGAGGTGGGTTAAGAGTCTTTAAGTATAGGCCACATGCAGTCAAGAGCTTGTCCTAATATACTATACAGGGTGTTGGCTCCGTGTGTCTGAGACCTGTGGCCATTGCCATCTTTGTCCTACTGTTCTTGCATTGGCCATTACCAAGCAACTATTTCAGATCTACATTGTTGCTGCAAGACCTCATCCAGATTTAATACCGATTCAGCTCAACTTCATCCCTCCAAGAATAAAGCCAGCTGTAATGCCAGGTTTACTACTCATTCAACTCTGTTTCATCACTGTAAATCTTTGTCTACTTTTCTTTTTGCCATATGCTTCATCATATCCAGCTTTCCAGCACTGTTCCACCATCGCAGCAGCCAGATATAATGGGACTGTGTACTACAGATACTATCCACAGGTGATAAGTGTCAGATTGCTATGGGTCTGACCACTGGGACCCAAGTGATCAGGAAAATTGGGAATAAAAACACCCCTAAATCCTCCCTGTAAATGAATGGCTAATGCGCTAGCATATCTCCATTCACTTCTGTACTCAACTATTCTTGCGCTTCATCTACAGGGAAGATTCAAGTGAAATTTTCTGTTCCCCATACTCCTTGGGGGTCCCAGCGGTCATACCCCAAACTATCTAACTCTTATCCTCTATCCTGTCAATATGAAATAAGTGTCCATAATGGCACACTGATTGCAGCTTCGTGGACCCACCACATGTGGTATGTTCATAAGCCCATCTCTCCACGTGATCTGCCTCCACGGCATGTATGACCACAGAGAAAGGTCACAAAATCAAGAAAAATAATTCAAAGCATTATATGGTTTTTAACTTTTGCTTTTCTAGGATCAGGTCAGAAGATGACGCCAGTATTGTTTTGAGTTGACATTACCCAATAGGCCCCAAAATATACGGGATGGTGACACTGGCTAAAGGGGTGAATGTCCTCAGGTCGTACAGTCTGTAACATTGAGCTAGTAAATATCTAGAGTCAGGAAGTGATTAGTCCAAAAGAGACTTCATATCTGAGATTATTGTTTCTTATAGATTTTTTTTATTAGTCATATAAAATAATGTGTGAACTTTTGCTATGTTAGTCATAACCTGATTTATTTACATGTAATGTCTGATTCATAGGTTTGGCTTTGCTTATACTGTATAGAAAATCTATAGTGTATGCTACAGTGACGTGGAGATACAGTGATGTGTAATTGAGGATCAATTCAACTTGATATGCTTGGACCAGAGGCTTAGCTGTAAGGGGTGCAGTGCTAGAAGTTGCTACTGGATCCCGAGAGGTCCCCAAAGGTCCTATCACTATTCTAAATGGCACAGAATAGGAATGGACCCATTGCCAACTTTAATTTGGGCCTTATGAACGTCAAGTTACGTCTCTGGCTTGGACCTTACCTCTGCTTCCAATGAAGGGGTCACAGAGCACCCATTGTGCCATTCATTGATCTTCACATATTTGTTAGTTCATTAGTGGTTCAATCTCATGGACCACAATGATGGTGAAAGCAGATATGTCATATAATACTTGAGAGCATACATTGTAACTGAAGCTTCCTTTAATGGGGTTTCCCCCGTAGACACATAGACATTTATGGCATATACAAAATATGCTAAAAATGTCTGAAAGTTTGGGGTCTCACATCTACAGCCTCAGATCAAAGACCACTGTATGTCTGGTAGGGTCAAAGACAAAGTCCATCACTGTTAATGTGACATTTGTTTGAAGTGAAAGTTCCGCTTGTCCCCTTGCGTGGTGTGAGTTGAACCTCTCACTGCCCAGAGCTGAATGCAGGATGGGCGTGTTTAGTGTTGATGCAGTAGTGCTCAGTAAGGGTAGGTTCACGCTAGCGCTTGGTTTACGTCCTAGGGACCCCAAGGATGAAAAACCTGTCCGCCAAAAAAAGCCCTTAGACTATAATGGGGACTTCCGGGTTTCCGCCCTGTTTCCGACAATTTTATACTGAGAGAAAAGTCCTGCTTGCAGAATTTCACTCTGTGAGAAAGTGAAGGGTGTGGTTTGGGAGAACAGGTATGTTCCAGCCAGGCAGTTAAAGGGTGTCTGGTAGAAGCCCACAGCAGGGAGGTCAGCTGACTAATTAAGGCCTGATATAGGCTGTGTGTCAGGACTAGGAGGTGGCACTACATTGAGGAACAGTGTGAGCTGTATAACTGAACCTGCATGAAGGTAAATCTGTGCCACCCGTCTAATGTAACCAGAACGAGAGTCTGGTAGCCAGGCTCTTGTATAGAGAGGGATTGTCTTTTTGTGTTAGTTATTTCTCAGCCGAGAAGGTTTTGTTTTTCTTTGTTTGCGCCTTTGTAAAGGCAATACCTGTTAACTCACTTACAAGTGAATAAACTCTGAACTTGAGTGTGATCCAGTCTCTGTGTCCCTGTTTCCTGCACTGCTACCAAGCATCTACCTGAGCGGTTCCCTACATATGGTGCTTCGAATGCGGGCATATGTGCAGTGAGACATACACGGGCTGCGTGTCCTGTAGCTGACAGAACTGAAATAAAGAGCCACAGCCATGGAGGAGGTTGTGAAGCAGCTGATACAGGCTAATGCAGCACAACAAGAGACCAATCGACTTCTGACCAAGCAGTTGTCGATGTTGCTGGCCGCTCAGCAAAAGGCTGATCCACCAAAGCCAGAGCGGGATGTCAGGAAAGAGGTCCGTAAAGCGCTGACCAAGATGACGGCAGAGGACGACATAGAGGCCTATCTGACCGGGTTTGAAAGAGTGGCCAACCGTGAGAGGCTTCCACGACAGCTCTGGGCCGAAGTGTTGGCACCCTTTTTAGTCACCGAGCCCCAGCAAGCCTATTTTGACCTAAGTGAACAGGATGCTTGCGACTACCAGAGGGTGAAGGCGGAGATCCTGGCCCGGCTGGGTGTGGACCAGCACGTTCGGGCTCAAAGAGTCCATGATTGGGAATACCAGGAGGCGTTACCACCGAGGTCACAGATGCACCACCTTGTACAGCTTGTCCGTAAGTGGCTCCAGCCGGAAAGGTTGACCCCAGCCCAGGTGGTGGAGTGGGTTGTCGTAGACCGGTACCGGAGGGCTTTACCGGATAAGATCCAACAGTGGGTGGGACATGGAGACCCAACTAACGCCAATGAATTGGTGGGGTTGGTGGAACGCTACTGGACTACACAGTCCCTCAGGAAGGTGTCCCCCCAGATTCCACAAGTCCCCAAGGCCCGGAGGGCCAACATTCCTCGAGCTCCCCAGGATAAGAGAGTAACCCAGGGGAGGAGGAGAGAGACTGTCGTCTGCTGGGATTGCCACGAGCCGGGCCATATTGCGGCTAATTGTCCCCATGCCTTAAAGCCCATGGACTGCAGACTGGGTCAGAGGATGTCCCTCTATGCTGCCCCAGCCTATGCTGCTGCCACCTCGGACACTGATGATGGGCGCCACCTATGCCAAGTGACCGTGGCTGGGTGCCCAGTGGTGGCACTGCTGGACTCTGGCAGTCGGGTGACCCTCGTAAAAGGGTCCCGTGTCGACCTCGGGACTGTCACCGGACGCACAGTTGGGGTCCTGTGCATACATGGCGATTTAAGAGACTACCCGACTGTGATTGTCGCTATCCAGACCCCCTGTGGGGAGAGCCAACACGAGGTGGGGGTTGTCCAGAATTTGCCCCATGACCTCATTCTGGGACGGGACTTTCCCCTGTTTTGGACTTTATGGCGGGGAAAACAAGGGTCAGAAAACCCACCCCCAAGTTTACCACAGGTACTGTCTAGTCAGGTCCTCGAGCCTGAACCCAATGACTTGGACTCTAGGGTTCCTGCCGTAGGGGTGACCATGCTAGAAGGAAGTGGTAGCTCTGTATTTCCCCTAGAGGTAATGGCAGGTGAAGCCGAGGCAGCCAGTACCGAACCTCTAATATCCGATTTGAACGTATCTCGTGTTGCTTTTGGTTCTGCACAACTCCAGGACCCCACTCTGTCAAGGGCCTGGGAAAATGTAATAGTTATCAATGGTGTGTCTCAGCGCCCAGGCGCTGATGAGGTGTTTCCCCGCGTGGCTGTCAACCAGGAGTTGTTATACCGAGTTGACAGGGTGCGAGGAGAGACCTTAGAACAGTTACTGATACCCCAGCCTTATCGCCGGACAGTGCTGGATTTAGCACATAAAAATGCGCTAGGGGGACACCTAGGTGCCGCAAAAACGCAGGACCGTATAGTGCAGCGTTTTTATTGGCCGGGGGTATATCGTGCAGTTAAAGAGTATTGTGAAACATGTCCGGAGTGTCAGTTGCATGCCCCCAAGGCACACTTTCGAAGCCCCCTGGTACCTTTGCCCATTATTGAGGTGCCCTTTGAAAGGATTGCCATGGACTTGGTAGGTCCTTTAGTTAAGTCCGCACGGGGGCATCAGCATATTTATATATGCTACCCGATATCCTGAAGCCATCCCACTACAGCATACGTCGGCAAAGTTGATTACCAAGGAATTGTTCGCCGTATTTTGCCGAGTGGGTCTACCCAAGGAGATCCTCACGGATCAAGGTACCCCGTTTATGTCTAAAGTCACCAAGGAACTGTGCAAACTCTTTAATATCAAACAGTTACGTACATCTGTGTACCATCCCTAGACAGACGGGTTAGTAGAACGATTTAATAAAACCCTAAAAAGCATGTTAAAAAAGGTGGTAAACAAGGATGGAAAGGACTGGGATGTTCTGTTACCATGTTTGATGTTTGCCATCCGTGAAGTACCACAGTCTTCCACTGGGTTTTCCCCTTTTGAGTTGGTCTATGGCAGACATCCTAGGGGTCTGTTGGACATTGCCAAAGAGACGTGGGAGCAAGAACCCACTCCCCATAAAAGTGTTATTGAACACATCGCTAGTATGCAGGACAGGATAGCGGCCGTTATGCCCATAGTCAGAGAGCATGTGGAGGAGGCCCAAAGGGCTCAAAGCCGGGTTTACAATAGGTCAGCGAAGGTAAGGACCTTTAGACCCGGTGACCGAGTTCTTGTACTCGTTCCCACAGTGGAGAGTAAGTTCCTTGCCAAGTGGCAAGGACCCTATGAGGTAATGGAGAAAATAGGAGAGGTGGACTACAAGGTTTGTCAGCCTGGTAGGAGAAAACCAGAGCAGATTTATCATGTAAACCTGCTAAAGGCGTGGAAGGACAAAGAAAGTCTGCTTACAGAAAGATCTCCGGCTAAACTGCCTCCTGTACTGTCCCCACAGGCTTTGGTTAGGACTACAGGGGAAGCAGTAGGGGTAACAATAGCGGAGTCTCTCACAAAAAGTCAACAGCAAGAATCCAGAGAGTTTGTAGCAAGGAATACAGACGTGTTCTCCGAGCTACCCGGGTGTACGTCCGTAATCAAACATGATATTGTTACCGAGCCCCAGGTGAAAGTACGGTCGAGACCGTACCGGATCCCTGAGGCTCGTCGACAAGCCATTTCAGAGGAAGTGCAGAAAATGTTAAAGTTACGGGTCATTGAGGAGTCCAAAAGTGAATGGGCTAGTCCCATTGTCCTAGTTCCCAAGCCAGATGGAACATTGCGGTTCTGCAATGACTTCAGGAAACTGAACGAGTTGTCTAAATTTGACGCCTAACCCATGCCACGGGTAGATGAACTTATTGAGAGACTGGGAGGGGCCCGGTACTTCACTACTCTCGATCTCACTAAGGGATACTGGCAGGTACCCCTGACGGATAGTGCCAAAGAAAAGACTGCCTTTATTAGTCCTGAGGGTCTTTTCCATTATCTTGTGTTACCGTTTGGGCTCCATGGGGCCCCAGCCACGTTTCCACGGTTAATGGACATAGTTTTAATATGTAAGAGACAGCCAATGTTGTCCTAAGCTTTATTTGTCTGTATAAATTGTTAATGTTGAATGTATTTCTGTGATTCTGTTCCTTTAAGACAGCAGCCATTGTAATTGTGACATGATGCTGGAGTGAGACCCCCCCCCTTTTATGTCAGCTTGCCTGTTCTGCAGACAGAGTGTGAGCAGAGAAGCAGGAAGTGACGAGACAGAGAGCAGCAGCCATCTTGGCAAGAGAGAAGACAGGTGTCTGTGCTGTGTTGAACTGGTGTGGATATTTTTCTGTACAGCTAAGCTGTATCTTGGTCCAGAGACAAACAGAGTGTAAAGAGACAACAGGACTAGTGAGTCCACGTGAAAGGAACTGTGCTCAGTGGCTGATCAGTGAGACTGACATTGTGACTGTGCATATGGATACCACAGATAGAGACTCGCAGTGCTGTTGATGTACTGGACAGCACCTGCTAAATCC
The DNA here is from genome assembly GCA_947044405.1 of Leptodactylus fallax. Classification (NCBI taxonomy): domain Eukaryota; kingdom Metazoa; phylum Chordata; class Amphibia; order Anura; family Leptodactylidae; genus Leptodactylus; species Leptodactylus fallax. The sequence continues at coordinate 10,647,709 of CAMRHE010000006.1, forward strand.
CGGCTTACATCCCAGCTCAGTGTATGGATTCGGCAGGACTGTCAGTGTGCTGAGTGGAATCTGCTGTTGGATTACATTGCATTCATTGGGTTTCCCTGTTAAAGAGGACTTCATTTCTCCTGAGATCCTGATAACAGTGAGGAGAGGACGCTTCACTATAAAAGAAAGGAACGACTTTGGGCCCCACCGCGCGCTTCTACGGACTGTAAGCGGTCCACCTGGACCACTGGGGGAAAGGGGGTGCACCCAAATGTGATGTCAGGGTCAGTTAGGGATAGTTTTGAGTATATTGTTCATTCAGTGTCCATACTGCAGAAGTGGACAGAGTAAAAGTAGAAACCATTGCAGAATTTGCCTTGAAATTGTTCATGCTATATTGTATATTTTGCTTGTCTTTATCCCTGTCATTTTACCTTCAAATAGCCTTTATTAACTTATAGTAAATATATATTCTTTTCTTGAACTACCGCGTGTGCGTTCATTTCTGGTTGCGCAGTCCAAACCACCTGCCTTGCTCTCGGTTCACAAATTGGCGTAGTCGGCAGGATCCGCTTACCAGAATGGACGGTGACGCACCCGTTCGGGAGAATGGTGCTGGAGGAAGAATGCCAGCAGGGGCTATAATGAGTCAGTTAGCTAAATTTGATGGCAATAATATGTCAGTGAGTATGTGGGTGGAACAGATACGAATGATACAGCGAATGTACCAGACAGCACCAGAAGTACTAGTAGAGCTAGCAATATTGACATTACAAGGGGATGCTAAGACCACGGTGATACTGAGGCCATTTGAACAAAGGCAGACATTTGAGCAAGTAGTCCAGATTCTAGAAACCATCTATGGAGAAACTGCATTGCTGGGGTCTCTGCAGGCTCGGTTCTTCCAGAGGGTACAACAGGAGAATGAAAGCCTTCCCCAATATGCAAATGCCCTACAAGAACTGCTCCGAGATATTCAAGGGAAGGAAAGAGGGGGCTCGCCAGCCTTCTGTAACCCTGATCGGACTCTCCGTGACCAGTTTGTCCTGGGGATACGTGACAGCAGTTTAACTGTGACTATGCAGGATTTTATACGACGAGAGATTGATGCTAAATTTCATGATGTACAGGTAGAGGCCATCTCCCGTGCCAATAGTATGGTCCCGAGGCCCCAGACTGCAGTTGGAGTTACTTTGTCACAGGGGGCTAGTTCTGGCTCAGAGACAGTAGAAAAGGGGACGGTTAAAGAAATTCTCACAGTAATGCAGAAACTGCAAGAGCAAATGGAACACTTGCACACCCGTTGTGAGGAACATTCTATGAAAATTGCAGACTTCCAGAAAACTGGAGGTGAAAGGGTGAGCCATCCATACCCAGAAAATCAGAATCACCTACCACCCCGCTGGAGGGATGAGGATAGGACCTACCGAAGGGGTCCAAATCATTTAGTGCAGTGATCAGGAGAAATCGAAGGGGCTTACCGAAGGGGCCCAAACAGATGGCCAGAACGACGGGAGATACGCTGCTGGGAGTGTGGACGGATGGGCCACGTTGCTGCTAGATGTCCAGAGCAGCGACAAACTTATGAGAGACCGCCGTTAAACTGAAGTCCCCTGCTGCTGTAGGGCGTGTAGTAGGGGAGACTGACAAGAAGACTATGTGGGGAGAATGCCCTAATGATGACCTGATCACTGCAAGTCCTGTTATACAGGTGGAAATGGAGGGTATTCCGGTTACCGGGATGATTGACACGGGTTCCCAAGTAACGACCTTGAGTAGAGACTGTTATGAACGGTACTTCCAGCAACATGTGAAATATGATCCCCATACATTCGTACGAGTGGTCGCAGCTAACCAGTTACCAGTTCCAGTCGTGGGAGTGGCCTGGATGAATGTCCGGGTATGTGGCCAAGATCTAGGTAGGAAAGGCATTGTGGTGGTACAGGAGTCACATGAAGTAAAGGTCCCTGTCATTTTGGGGATGAATGTGTTAAAAGAATTAGATCAGATCCTCTTTGAAAAGAAAGGTCACGGTTATTGGAAAGAAACCACCACCCATCGGCCTACTCAAACAGCTTTCCAGCGGCTGATCCGGACATGTGGCTTACAGAAAAGTTCGGATGCACAACGTCCTCTGGCTCGAATTTCAGTTCCTTTGCATACAAAAGTTACACTGCTACCCAGTCGGGAGACAATAGTGTCCATGCCCGTAGGCACCTGTCGGAAACTAGAGGGCATAGCTGTGTTGGTAGAACCACTGCAGGCAGCCGAAGGAGATGTTGATCCGCTAGTGGCCCGTTCCTTGGCAATAGTTCGTAATGGAAGAGTACCACTTCGATGTGTAAACACTCAGGACCAGAGTGTGGACCTGACCCCAGGGAGGCAGCTGGCTAACATCTATGTGACTCCAGAGGAAGTAAGGAAAGTAACTCCAATGCAGCTGAAGCCGACTGAAAGGGATGAGTGGACCGTAACTGTGTCCATGGGAGAAGATGAGGAACCCACCTCTGAATGGAATGGCCGTGCAATTCGAGAACAGATGAAGATGGATGCAAGTTCATGTTCTCTGGAATGGGTGCAGAAGGTAGATGAGCTGTTGTGGGAGAACCGAGCCGCCTTTGCACGGTATGCTGAAGATTTTGGATGTACCACAGGGATCTACCATGAGATTCCCACAGGAGACACCCCTCCAATTAGAGAGCGCTACCGACAAATTTCTCCACAGTTGTATCAGGAAGTGAAAGAACTGTTAGCTAAGATGCTACAGGGTGGGATCATCCAAGAAAGCCAAAGTCCCTGGGCAGCTCCTGTGGTGTTAGTAAGAAAGAAAGATGGGTCCATCCGATTTTGCGTAGACTATCGGAAGTTAAACGCTTGCACCGTACGAGATTCCTACCCCTTGCCACGGATTGAGGAGTCTCTCTCAGCGCTGGGGAGAGCCCGGTACTTCTCCTCACTAGATCTGGCTAGTGGGTATTGGCAGGTGCCGATGGCCACAAAAGACAAGGAGAAGACGGCATTCATCTTGCCCATGGGACTATACAAATTTAACCGGATGCCCTTCGGGTTGACAAATGCACCCGGAACGTTTCAGCGGTTGATGGAGAAATGTCTCGGTGACTTCAACTTTGAGTTCACTCTCATCTACTTGGATGACATTATAGTGTATTCTGCGACCTTTGAAGACCATCTCCACCAGTTGGGGCAAGTATTTCGAAGATTGCGGGAACATGGGCTCAAATTGAAACCCAGTAAATGTCGGTTGTTCCAATCTGAAATTGATTACTTGGGTCACCGAGTATCAGGAGAAGGGGTGAGACCATCAAGAGACAAGATAGCGGCTGTTCAAGATTGGCCAATACCGACTACCCTGCGAGAAGTGAGGGCGTTCCTTGGAGTAGCCGGTTACTATCGACGGTTTATTAAGGATTTCGCCAAGGTAGCAGCACCACTTAATGCTCTCCTACGAGGCACATCCGGTGGTCCAAAGAACCGGTCCGTGAAGTGGGGACCTGAACAGGAACAAGCCTTCCAGGCATTGAAGGATGCACTGACAACAGCCCCAATCTTGGCATATGCTGATTACCACTTGCCGTTCCAGCTGTATACAGATGCAAGCCTGTATGGTCTTGGAGCAGTGCTTTCCCAGCTTCAGGATGGCCAGGAGAGGGTCATAGCGTACGGCAGCCGGTCTTTGAGAGATTCTGAAAGAAACCCCGAGAATTATAGTTCATTTAAGTTGGAGCTGTTGGCACTGGTATGGGCCATGACCGAGAAATTCTCTGAATATTTGACCGGTGCTGAAGTTTTAGTACTGACTGACAACAACCCACTAGCTCACCTGGAAAATGCCAAGCTCGGGGCGTTAGAGCAGAGGTGGATAGCCCGAATGTCTAAGTTCAATTACCGCATTAAGTATCGGTCCAAGACAGAGAACCAGAATGCTGACGGACTTTCTAGGGTAACCGCCCAGATCCCCACAGTAGACGTGGATCATGAGTTGGAGCATGTGGAGGTGCCCGACTTCAGCAGATTTTCACAGGCCTTGGCCGCCGCTAATCAGTTTGAGATGGAGGGGACTGAAACGGCTCCTTTCTTTGGTCCCTCACGACAGGAATGGGCACAGATACAACAGACCCATGAGGGGCTGGCGCAGATGATCAAGTGTGTTGAGAAAGGCCAGAAGCCCTGTAGAGAGGAAAGAGAACGACTGACACGTGAGATATTATCTGTTCTGAGTTAGTGGGAAAAGTTGGAGATGAAAAATGGAGTGCTATGCCGAAAGGTCTATTTACCTTCTGAGATCGACATTCGATACCAAATTGTGGTGCCTAGTGAACTGGCTCGCTCGTTGGCAGTTGAGGCTCATAATAAGAATGGACATTTTGGTCATGAGAAGACCTTTCGTTGGTTACAGCGACTGATTTACTGCCCTGGTCTTCGTCAAATGGTCGAAGAAGTATGCCGCAGCTGTCGAACTTGTGAGATCCATAAGGCAATAGAACAGAGAGCTCCCCTGCAAACCATCGTGACCCAGGAACCTTTAGAAATCGTCATGATAGACTATCTAATGGTTGGCCCATCCAATAGCGGACACCAGTATTGCCTCGTAATGGTGGATCACTTCACCAAATTTGCGGTGGTAACCGCCACCAAGGACCAGACAGCTGAGTCAGCAGCTCGTGCTCTGTGCCAAGATTTCATTCGAGTATATGGGTGTCCCCAACGCATCCACTCCGACCAGGGCGCCTGCTTTGAGGGACACGTAATGAAAGAAGTTCAACGTATCTACGGGATAAAGAAGTCGCACACGACTCCATACCACCCTCAGGGAAATGGGACCTGTGAAAGATTCAACAGAACTCTGCTACAGATGCTGCGGACTCTGGAGGAAGACAAGAAGTTACAGTGGCCTCAGTTCTTGTCTGAAATGGTGTGGGCCTATAACAATCATGTCCATTCTACAACGGGGTACTCTCCTTATACACTTCTCTTTGGGCGGTCTGGGCGAAGTATAGGAGAATTACAGTTGGATGATGTGGATGGGTTCCCTCCGAGGGATCCAACCTCTTGGGTGCGGGCGCACCGGCAGAGACTTGAGACGATCCATCGATTGGTGCGGCAGCGCCTGCAAGAACATCCCCATCCTGATAAGACCCCAGTGCAAGAAGCACCATTGCAACCAGGCGACCTGGTGCTAGTTCGTGTCAAGAAACCCCAAGGGAAATTGGAAAGCCGATGGGAGGCTTTGCCGTATCGTGTTGTTGGCCGCAAGTATGCGAATGGGCCAGTGTACCAGGTCCAGAAAGAAGGAACTGATTGTGTTCGAGTACTTCCCCGAAATATGTTGCGCCTGTGTCATTCTGAAGGGACAAATCATGATGGGCCTGCCAATGTGAATGAGCTCCCACAGTCAGAGAATGGAGGTGCGGAATGGGCCTCCGACGAGGAGGATGATTGTTGGCCGATCCCTGCTCCTGGGGATGTTCCACTTGTGACTACTGTATCTCCGGCCTGTGCCCCCTCTGGTGCGGAATCCACTGGTCCTTCTCAGCCCATAGCTGCAGCACCCCATAATATACCACCGGTCCTCAGACGGACCACTAGGCCAAATGCTGGTATTCCCCCCTGTTCGGTATGCGCAGGATGAATTTGTTTGGCCTGCCATACATCGGTATACTACCACCCTGTGCATAAAAGTACAACCCTCTGGATATACAGTCATAGGCAGGGACTGCCAATCTTAAAGTGGGGGGGAATATGTAAGAGACAGCCAATGTTGTCCTAAGCTTTATTTGTCTGTATAAATTGTTAATGTTGAATGTATTTCTGTGATTCTGTTCCTTTAAGACAGCAGCCATTGTAATTGTGACATGATGCTGGAGTGAGACCCCCCCCTTTTATGTCAGCCTGCCTGTTCTGCAGACAGAGTGTGAGCAGAGAAGCAGGAAGTGACGAGACAGAGAGCAGCAGCCATCTTGGCAAGAGAGAAGACAGGTGTCTGTGCTGTGTTGAACTGGTGTGGATATTTTTCTGTACAGCTAAACTGTATCTTGGTCCAGAGACAAACAGAGTGTAAAGAGACGACAGGACTAGTGAGTCCACGTGAAAGGAACTGTGCTCAGTGGCTGATCAGTGAGACTGACATTGTGACTGTGTATATGGATACCACAGATAGAGACTCGCAGTGCTGTTGATGTACTGGACAGCACCTGCTAAATCCCGGCTTACATCCCAGCTCAGTGTATGGATTCGGCAGGACTGTCAGTGTGCTGAGTGGAATCTGCGGTTGGATTACATTGCATTCATTGGGTTTCCCTGTTAAAGAGGACTTCATTTCTCCTGAGATCCTGATAACAGTGAGGAGAGGACGCTTCACTATAAAAGAAAGGAACGACTTTGGGCCCCACCGCGCGCTTCTACGGACTGTAAGCGGTCCACCTGGACCACTGGGGGAAAGGGGGTGCACCCAAATGTGATGTCAGGGTCAGTTAGGGATAGTTTTGAGTATATTGTTCATTCAGTGTCCATACTGCAGAAGTGGACAGAGTAAAAGTAGAAACCATTGCAGAATTTGCCTTGAAATTGTTCATGCTATATTGTATATTTTGCTTGTCTTTATCCCTGTCATTTTACCTTCAAATAGCCTTTATTAACTTATAGTAAATATATATTCTTTTCTTGAACTACCGCGTGTGCGTTCATTTCTGGTTGCGGAGTCCAAACCACCTGCCTTGCTCTCGGTTCACAAAAACCTCATAGGAGATACGCCTCAGCATATCTGGATGATATCATCATTTTCAGCAATGACTGGGAGAGTCACTTGCCCAAGGTACAAGCTGTAGTGAATTCCTTAAGAGCAGCTGGCCTGACTGCTCACCCCAAGAAGTGTGCTTTGGGGATGGAGGAGACACGCTATTTGGGATATGTGATCGGCCGTGGTATAATCAAACCCCAGCTATTCAGAAATGGCCTCGATCTATGAGCACCAAACAAGTTAGGTCATTCCTGGGCATTGTGGGGTACTACAGACGCTTTATACCAAACTTTGCCACAGTGTCTGCTCCCCTGACGGACCTTCTAAAGGGTAAAAAGTCCGTTATGGTACGTTGGAATGACCAGGCCGAAAGTGCTTTTCAGGCGTTAAAGCTGGCGTTATGTGGGTCTCCTGTTCTCATTACGCCCGACTTCAGCAAAGAATTTGTGGTACAAACAGACGCATCAGATGTAGGGCTGGGAGCTGTCCTGTCTCAGGAGGTGAATGGAGAAGAGCATCCAGTTACCTATCTGAGCAGGAAACTAACACCAGCAGAAAAGAACTACAGCATAGTAGAGAAAGAGTGTCTAGCGATAAAATGGGCGTTAGAGGCCCTGAGGTACTACTTGCTGGGTAGGCAGTTCCATCTAGTGACCGACCACTCACCCCTCACTTGGATGAGCAGATTCAAGGACAAGAATGCCAGGGTTACTAGGTGGTTCTTGTCCCTTCAAAATTTTAGTTTTTTGGTGGAGCACAGAGCCGGGAAACTGCAAGGCAATGCGGATGCCTTGTCCCGGACTCATTGTTTAATGTCTGGAGTTCGCCCCGAGGGGTCAGAACTGAGGGGGAGGGTATGTGAGAAAGTGAAGGGTGTGGTTTGGTAGAACAGGTATGTTCCAGCCAGGCAGTTAAAGGGTGTCTGGTAGAAGCCCACAGCAGGGAGGTCAGCTGACTAATTAAGGCCTGATATAGGCTGTGTCAGGACTAGGAGGTGGCACTACATTGAGGAACAGTGTGAGCTGTATAACTGAACCTGCATGAAGGTAAATCTGTGCCACCCGTCTAATGTAACCAGAACGAGAGTCTGGTAGCCAGGCTCTTGTATAGAGAGGGATTGTCTTTTTGTGTTAGTTATTTCTCAGCCGAGAAGGTTTTGTTTTTCTTTGTTTGCGCCTTTGTAAAGGCAAAACCTGTTAACTCACTTACAAGTGAATAAACTCTGAACTTGAGTGTGATCCAGTCTCTGTGTCCCTGTTTCCTGCACTGCTACCAAGCATCTACCTGAGCGGTTCCCTACAACTCCAATTTCTATACCTCCCCCCTTACTGGAGGGAGATTGGAACAATTTTTTAAAACTCTGGCATCTCTATAGAATTGAATGGACTGGCTGCACTCATACACAACCTGCTCGGCCATTCATATAGGGCACATGGGACCTTAGTTCTCATGATCAGACTCCGACCAATAAGACAGTTATCCTCTATCCTGTGGATAACAAGTAATTATGGAAAGACCCCTTTAACTTTAGGTCTATCGAAGGAAGTTTGAGCTTTACATCAGAATAAATGGAGCTGGGCCCAATGTAAAAAAAAAATTAATCTACGATGATAGTTTAAATGATAACATTTACAGTTGAGTATAATTAATCTCTTCTCCTCTGCCAAACCAACAAATCATATCAGAACTTCTCAGTAACCTAAAATAACGGATTACACCATTGCTGCTGGTTGTCTATTGCATCGTACTTTCTATACAAAACACATTCATTCTACTGGTGTATATTTACTCTGCTTCCTGTCCCAGAAAAGTGAGAAGTATGGTCACTCCGGGCAGAATAATATTGTCTTTGTAGAAGAATATTTTATAGTCTCTTTAATTTCTCTCTCTTTCCTGAGCTATTATCTTCAGGGCGAGCAGCGGCTGTAAACGGTAAATTACTGTATTTGTTGCATTTCTGTTGTTTTAGACGGTTTATTGTTTGTGGTTTGTATCTCGCACAAAAACATTGCGGAAAATGACTTCACACTTCTCTGTTCATCGTCTAAGTACAGCCTGTTGGGATTATGACAAGAAAATTAGTATTATCAAGTCTGGAAATGTCATAGACCAATGATGTGTCAATGATTCATAATTTAATGCGAGCGAACGTTCATGGAAACCCCTCAATGGTGTTAAGTGTTTACAATGTAGCCTTTAATTAAAGTTTTATGTATATTTCCTCCTGACAACTGGAACAGAATAAAATGCAGATTTTATTTCCTAGAATTTCTCGCTTGTTTATAACAGAAAATTCTACCCGGTCCAGCTATAAAGCCTAACAATTGATATTGGCCGCTGTTGCACATGAACTGAATTTTTTGCTCCCATATTCGCAGTTAGTTTCCCTTTCAGCAGCCAGAGTGCCCAATAAACAGAGCCAAGTGCCCATAAACAGAACCAAAAATTCTAGCTAGAGACCACCCAAAAATGCTAGCCAGAGAGTTCCCTCATGTACAGCACCAGACCAATATACTCCCATTGATATAAACGAACTCATCAATTCCAGGCACCCCAACCAATTATCTTATTTGTATAGGGACCTCCTGACCTCTCCCATGACTGATGATGTAATAGAAAGGATTGGCGCGTCAGATTTCAACACCCTATCCTTTGTTTTCATGAGAAGTAAACATGGCCGCCAGTGGCTTATTTCTACCTCTCCAGGGATAACACAGACAAAGAATCCACCACTGAATATCCAGGCCAGATATCACATATACAATTGAATACAAGAAAATGGGCAAATGATTAAGTAAAACCCCCCTTTCCCGACTTAATATTTAACATAAAAAGGCATAAAAATAAAATCCTATGTATCACCAAAAAAATGCAAAAATTATATTTATATTTATATTACCCCTCAACATTGAAATTGTGCCCCAAGAAGCAAATGTCTTGGAATTCTGGAAATCATAGGCTGGACATGACAATGATATGAAAATTATACAAAAAGGAAACAAAATATTCCAAATATTTTAATTTATTTAGTATCCCGTATGAGCGCCACACGCAGAAATCCCCGCACTTACACGCCTTGGTTTGCTATCAATGAGGTTATTAACGATTGTCTGAGGAATGTTATTCAACACTGAATGTACTTGGGCACCAAATCATAAAGAATGGCCACTGGGAGCTCCCTTTGCAATTGCTGACCAATGAGGTCTCAGATGCAGGGGCATAACTACTGGGGTAGCAGTGGTAGTGGCTGCCACAGGGCCCAAGACATTATGGGGCCCGGTGGGCCCCTGATGTGTTTTTTTTTTTTTAATAGGCCGTTACCTGCTGGAGTAACTCGAGCAGATAACGGGCCATATTACTACCGATCCCCGCTCCTATTCACAGCCGCCTGTGCTTCCTATTCTGTGGAAGCGGAGGCAGCTGTGAGCAGGAGCGAGGATCGGCAAGTGAGGCTGCGGGCCCGCGAACCCTACAAACACTGCTATAATTTTACTCTGGGGTCTTTTCAGAACCCCGAGTATAATGATCAGAGGCCCAGGAGAGGTGAGGGAACATAATAAACAACATTACTTACCTCTCTTGCACTCTGGCAGGCTTTGGTCCTATTTGGTGATGTCCCAGAAGTCACGTGGGCCAGGCCTCTGTCATTATGCGTTGCGATGCAGGCCTGGCTCAGTGACGTCTGTACCAACATTGACGATGGCCGAAAACAGCGGGGAGTGCGTCGCAGCCAGGGAGAGGCAAGTAACATTGTTTTTTATGTTTGTATCCTCCCCTGGGTCTCCGATCATTATACTCTGACCCCAGAGTATAATAATTGTTCATGGGTGGTCCACAATGGGGCATAATAGTGTGTGCAGGGGCCACTATGGGGCATAATAGTGTGTGCAGGGGCCACTATGGGGCATAATAGTGTGTGCAGGGGCCACTATGGGGCAAAATAGTGTGTGCAGGGGCCACTATGGGGCATAATAGTGTGTGTAGGAGCCACTATGGGGCATAATAGTGTGTGCAGGGGCCACTATGGGGCATAATAGTGTGTGCAGGGGCCACTATGGGGCATAATAGTGTGTGCAGGGGCCACTATGGGGCAAAATAGTGTGTGCAGGGGCCACTATGGGGCATAATAGTGTGTGTAGGAGCCACTATGGGGCCTAATAGTGTGTGCAGGGGTCACTATGGGGCATAATAGTGTGTGCAGGAATGCAGTTTGTGCAGGGGGGCAGTTGAGGTCAGGGGCAGCCCCATGTCAAATGTTCGCCTTGGGGCCCAGCCATTCCTAGTTATGCCACTGCTCAGATGTTCTTGATGAGAGACAAGTCCGGAGATGCTGAAGGCCATGGTGACAGGTTTAGGCCATGCAGGCTGCTCACAGTACCACAACTAATATGCAACCTGGCATAGTCCTGTTCAAAAAAATGGCCATACCACTGGTTCCACAACCAAATCAATGAAATGCCAGCTGTGTACCTGAAATGAAGACTAGAGGGCGACTGTACATTATACCAACCCACACCATAAACTCAGGAATAGGACTAATGTGACATTCCCTTGTGAATCCCTCTTCATGGCCTTGTTCACATTGTCTCCAAACCAATTTTGGGCTATCACTGCGTCCAAGACAAAAGCAGGACTGTGACAAACCCCTTAGATATCATGGTCACTATCATAACATCCTAGTGGTGAATACCCAGGTTCAGAGTTATCTCTGATCCTGGTCATTGCAACAAGATGTCAGCTGATTTGGCTCCCTCATATACAGATGTAGGAGCATTAACCCGAACTTCTGCAATTGGTTAAACTGCTACAGCAAGATATCTTATCACAGAAGACAACAAAAACCAATGAGAAGTCACTGTACATGCTTTTCCAATGACTTTTTCATTGGTTTTTGTTGTCTTCTGTGATGTATCTCGCTGCAGCAGTTTAACAAATTGCAGAAGTTCGGGTTAATGCTCCTACATCTGTACATGTACTGGGCAGAGTGGAAGGGGTTAACCTCTTAAGGATTAGTCCTAGTTTGGTCCTGGCAGCCTTTTTTTTCTTACATTTTTCATCTTTACAATCCTAGAGCTATAACATTTTTATTCTTTTGTCATTGTATTTTTTATTGCGCAATAATTACTTTTGTCGCTGTATTCCAAGACCCATAACATTTTTATTTTCCGTCCACAGAGCTGTGTTAGAGCTTATTTTCTGCAGCATGAGTTGTAGGTTCTCATCATTTTTGTACCATTTTGGGGTAAATTCAACTTAATCACTTTTTATTTCTTGTTTTGTTAGACGGGATGGTGACATCTTGGCATGTGATCATGGCAATGTGGAGTGCAGTCATGGCTTAGTCTTATGAATCTAACATCACAGTGCAATGAATGGCTGCCATGGTCACATGATGTAACATCTTCTCTCACTAGAATCCATCATATCAGTCCAGTCCTGCAGATAGATAGGTTAGGGTCTCCTGAATCAAATGGTGTTTTCCATCTGCTTCCGTTAATGAGATATCAGCGATTTTGGCAATATGCAAATGTGCTCTTTGGAGCAATGAGGCTGTGGCCGCTTACCTCTTTAGAGCAACGACAATGACCTCATTACATCAAAGAGCTCATGTGCATATTGCCAAAAGCAGAGATTTCTCAGCAACGGAGGCAGAGATTCACAAGGGGAAAACACTGTTTAATTCAGGTGACCCTAACCTATCTATCTACAGGGCTGGGGTAATATGCTGGTTCTGGTGACACTAACCTATCTATCTGCAGGGCTGGGGTGATATGCTAGTTCTGGTGACACTAACCTATCTATCTGCAGGGCTGGGGTGATATGCTGGTTCTGGTGACACTAACCTATCTATCTGCAGAGCTGGGGTGATATGCTGGTTCTGGTGACACTAATCTATCTATCTGTAGGGCTGGGGTGATATGCTGGTTCTGGTGACACTAACCTATCTATCTGCAGGGTTGGGGTGATATACTGGGGTCTGGTGACACTAACCTATTTATCTACAGGGCTGGGGTAATATGCTGGTTCTGGTGACACTAACCTATCTATCTGCAGGGCTGGGGTGATATGCTGTTCTGGTGACACTAACCTATCTATCTGCAGGGCTGGGGTGATATGCTGGTTCTGGTGACACTAACCTATCTATCTGCAGGGCTGGGGTGATATACTGGTTCTGGTGACACTAACCTATCTATCTGCAGGACTGGGGTGATATACTGGGTTATGGTGACACTAACCTATCTGCAGGGCTGGGGTGATATGCTGGTTCTGGTGACACTAACCTATCTATCTGCGGGGCTGGGGTGATATGCTGGTCTGGTGACACTAACCTATCTATCTGCAGGGCTGAGGTGATATGCTGGTTCTGGTGACACTAACCTATCTATCTGCAGGGCTGGGGTGATATGCTGGTTCTGGTGACACTAACCTATCTATCTGCAGGGCTGGGGTGATATGCTGGTTCTGGTGACACTAACCTATCTATCTGCAGGGCTGGGGTGATATGCTGGTTCTGGTGATACTAACCTATCTATCTGCAGGACTGGGGTGATATACTGGGTTATGGTGACACTAACCTATCTATCTGCAGGGCTGGGGTGATATGCTGGTTCTGGTGACACTAACCTATCTATCTGCGGGGCTGGGGTGATATGCTGGTCTGGTGACACTAACCTATCTATCTGCAGGGCTGGGGTGACATGCTGGTTCTGGTGACACTAACCTATCTATCTGCAGGGCTCGGGTGATATGCTGGTTCTGGTGACACTAACCTATCTATCTGCAGGGCAGGGGTGGTATGCTGGTTCTGGTGACACTAACCTATCTATCTGCAGGGCTCGGGTGATATGCTGGTTCTGGTGACAGACTCCTGTTAATGGTATATCACTACTGCCCTTCCGTGTGTAGCATAGACCTCATCCAAAACCCTCCAATTCTATGGTTTACTTTCTGCTCCATCAACACCTCTTTGATCAGCAGAGCTTCTCACATTAGGTGATGTCACCATTATAGTAGTGATGACATCACTGGTTTCAGCCAGGCCATTCTCAGGCTTGTATATGTGATATATATCTGTTACGTCATACTCTATTAGACATGTTTCCAATACATGTTGCTAGTTGCAATTATCAGAACAGACAGTGAAGCTGTGTTCTTTACCTTCTGTGTTACAGTCAGTCCTATGAGACAAAGCTTTGCTTACAAATGCTGTAATTTTCATCTCCAGTATATTTAATTTGCCTTTATTTTCCCCCCCTAAACTAAAACAAGAAATGCCAGAGCGAGGCGGTGTGCCAGCTTTATATAGAACACTAATAGGTCTTAAAGCCCACAGGCTGTAGCAGAGACAATGTAAGCTTTAATAAGACGCTGAAATGTGCAATACATTATGTTTCCCAATCTCCGTCCATATCACCCTATTCTGCAAATTCCATATATACTCATATTTATTTCACATGAACTGATTTGTCTTCTGGCAAAAATCAAACATGCAATAATTTTACAATCTTTATTCTCTTCAAGAATTCATCGAAATGTCATTGGCAAGTAAATACAATGGAAAATTAAAATATATTTATATTACCAATTATTATTACAATTATTTTTTTTTTTTATTAGACATTATTATTTTTTTTAAAATAAGGATTAAGATGGCATTGGCTGCATATTTAACTTAGATTTTTTTTTTTTATCTGTGACTTATGTAGCTACAACCTATAAGGCCTGCACTATTTTCTAGGTCCCTGGAAGGGACCTTGGAGCTTTCTGAAAATTTCTGACATTACCCTGAAATAAGTACCAAAGATTAAAAGTCTGTCTTCTCCGTCCTGCTTCCTATTAACACACAGCAATGGCCCAGATTTACTATTGTAGTTACAACTACGCACTGGCGTAAACATGGCACATATTTGGTGCAGTGGGGAGCATCTTCGCTAATCTAGGTTGGGCTAGAAGTTTTTGATATGCTCAACATGTGGGCCTGGAATCTTATAAAAAGGGGCTTGGTTTGGCACCAAAAAATGTGCCAAAGCAGTGTTGAATAATTCTTGCACAAAGTAAGCCAACTAAAAGGTGTCATAAATGCAGCCTAGAGATACGCTAGTTTTATCATCCAGCATCAGTCACCGTGATAAATCTGGTGTAGTATCAGACTGACTGTCTGGGTTTGCACTGTCTAGCTAATAGTAAGTCTGGGCCACTGTGTGAATACAACCTAAAACGCATACAGGTATAGTAAAGAATACTAATTATCATGTTGCGATATATTAGGCTAGGTTTACGCTGCCAATGAACATGCATTAATCTGATATGTCAGAGGATCAGAACAACTGACAGAAACTTCCCTTATAAATGGATATAAATGGAAGACTTTATGTTTGCATCCACCTAATTCACTTCAATTTTGAAATGAAAATGGATGGTCTCTTCTGTCTGGTTTAGGTTTTTTTAGACGGGAAATATAACTCTAGAGTCTACTTTATTTTTTGTCTAAAAAAATGGAATCCTGATAGAAGGTATTTGGAGTGAATGAGGTTGGATATGCAAAGTCTTCAGTTTGCTTCTGTTAGTAAGGAAAACTTCTGTTTGTTGTTCTGAGCCTCTGAGGGATAGTAACAATGGATATTCAACAATAGTGTGAATGAAGCCTTGGGCAGCAACACAGTCAGTTCCCGAAGATATTGATGTATTGGAGGCAGGGAAAATAGCCAAGTGAAAATATCTGAGCAACTTTGACAAGGGCTAAATAGTGATTGATAGACAACTGGGTTAGCGTTTTTCTGAAATGGTAGATGTTGTGGGGCGTTCTTGCTATGCAGTGGTTTGTACCTACCAAGAATGGTCCATGGAAGGTTGTGAAAGATCCTCAGTGCGCCAACACCGCTTTGGCCCACACCTGAGACTTCTTTCATAAAAAACCATATTCACCGCCAGTGAGTGCTGGGTTCACAAGATAAATACAAGACAAGCTTTCTAAATTTTGTATATTTATTAACCCCTAAATGGGTCGGTATTAACATCTAACACATGCAGTTCAGAACAGATATGCAGATATATGCAAGCAATAACAGTTACTAGTTACAATATACAGTATATAAAATAAAAAGGGAATAAAAGTGAAATAATTACTTTGCCACACATATCTTTGATGTGGCTCTGTAGTCCAACACTCACACATGCTCTGGTATGTGTGAATAACCAGTGGAGGCTTCTAGCAGCAGCATCACAGCATTCCAGCCTGCATGCTCATCACAGTCTCTCAGTAGTAGTCTCTTAGTAGTCTGATCATAGTATTCTCCCTCACTGACCTCTTACCTCATCTTTTATACCCTTGATTACACCACCCAGAATGAGGTCACCGGCGACGGCAAGTCTGATTGATTAACGCACTCAAGTCAAGATTCTTTGTAAGAAGATGGGACCAAGTGGAATGACACAATGCCTTCTATATGTTATCAACCATGTCTGATCAACAGCCCAGGCTGAACAATGCATGTGTATTTGATCACCCAGGGCTATGTAGGAATTTAATGGAGCCATTCTGGGATGAGTACAAAGCCCTATTGTTACATTGTTGCCACTACTGAGAACATACACATAGGATTACAGCTACGCACCTTATGAGTAAATGGAACTAAGAGGGAGATACGATACCCAGAGATCAAAATACATCTTTGAGTTATAGCCATATTTAAGTGGAATCATCACAAAGGTAAACTGGCAACAGGGACCCCAGGCCATTGCCAAAAATGCCTACACTGGGCACATGAGCATGAGAAATAGACCATGCATGGATCAATGAAAGAAGGAAAGCTGGCCTGATGATACACATTTTCTTTTACATCATGTGGCTGGCTGGGTGTGTGGGCATCTGGCCAAAATATGGCACTAGGTTAAGAAAGCAAGCTAGTGGAGACAGAGTGATGTTTGGTCTTCTAATTTCATCTGTGGGATCTGCCGATCCTATCCATGTATGCCAAACCTTGCAGCCCACAGGACTTAAGGGGGTTGTCCAGGACTATGATACTGAGCTCCACTTCCTCTTCTCAGAAAGTGACCAACTGACATGAGGTCACCTCCTGGAAGAAGAAGAAGAAGAAGAAGTGGAGCTCAGTATCATAGTCCTGGACAACTGCTTTAAAAGATCTGCTGTCGAAAGGGCCGGATACCACAGGGTACCTTCAGAGGTCTTGTGCAGTCCATGTTTTAATGGGTCAGAGTTGTTTTGGGAACATGAAGGGCTTGTACGTAATATTAGACTGGGGGATTTAATACTATGACTGACCAATGTGTGTAGACATTGAGCCTCACAATTCACATGATTATAAAATGCTGAAATCTTAAAATAAAGCTAGGCAAAAGATACTAATCCTACTTTCATCTTCACTTTAATTTTGCAGATTATAAAATAAGTAAAGTTTGTACCTAATCCATTATAAAAGATCATGCCTAAGAAAAATGAGAAGTGAGAGTATAAAAGTATACAGAACAATATAAAACAAATCACTTTCTAAGCCATGGTGGGAACATCTTGTTCTATTTCTAAATTTCCACTTGAGGAATTTATAAGACTTTGGGTCATGGATTACTTCATAGATCAAGTATTCACAAGACGTTCACTTGTCACCATTTATAATGTGAAGGCAACAAATAAAAATGGGGCGTTTGGGCCGACACATTATATGTCGAGCATGAGTTCCCCTGATACCCCGGAATCCCATAATTAGCATGCAGCGAGCATACTAACTCCATGTACTGCAGATATCTCTCCTGTCTAACATAAATCCAGAATACAGGCAGAATTTCGATTTCATTGTCACCAGTGTTATATATCTGTTACTCTTGTCAGCAAAAACAAAAAATGTACAAAAATTCAGGACCCCGTGTTCTAATAGATACAGGGGCATCTCAATAAATTAGAATATCTTTGAAACGTTTATTTCTTTCAATAATTACATTAAAAAAGTGACCTCCTATATTTTCTAGATTCTTTACACGCAGAGTGTTCTATTTCAAGTGTTTTATTTCTGTAAATGTTGATTATGGATTACAGGTAATGAAAACCCAAATCTAAGAAAATTAGAATATTGTAAGTTCAGTTCAGTCTTGTAAATTCAGTGTCACCTGCCAAGGTTTCCTAAGCCTTTAAATGGTCCCTCAGTCTGGTTCAGTAGGACACACAATCATGGAAGACGTTGATTATGGATTGTATTACTGAATTACTGAAATGAATGAACGTTTCAAAGATATTCTAATTTATTGAGATGCAACTGTATCAATGCTAGCCACAGTGGCATCACACCCAGAACTATTCAAGAAGCATACATTCATCTTATGTACTGAGATCATCACTGATCAATGTTACATCCAATTTATACAGCTTATCGGGAACTTGTCACAGTGATTTTGAACACGGGTCCTTATGGACCATGGGTACAGTGTACCAAATTGCCCATGTTGTAAAGCCATCCATCCCCTGTGACTGTACTCCCTTTGCCGACACAGTTTTCAGTGAAGCCAAAGGAGCACACCTCAGCTTCAGTTGTACTACAACTCTTTGCATCCTTCAGTAGGTGATTCTCCACCTATTTCAGTGCAGTTGGAATTTTTTCCCTAGTTCCTACATTTCCTGAGCAATCATTTCCCTTGCGATAGGTTCACACTAGTGTTCGAGATTCCGACCTTTGGGTCCGCACGTGGACCCAAAATATGTGAGACCCTGTCCACTTAAAAGCAGTTACACGTGGAAACCTGTGGACCTTATAGACTATATTGGGGTCTGTTGGGTTTCAGTATGAAAGAGAAAAGTCCTCCTTGCAGGCGGATTCTGCGATGGAGTCTCCAACGCAATTGTGAATCCAGCCTTAGTTTTAGCTCCCAATATCCTAATTGGACTCTCTACTGTCACCCACCTGACAACTGAGAAATTAATTAGCATATTGGGTGCTGAAACTAACGACACTGATTTCTCATGTACGGCGAGGGCTGGAGAAAAAATTCCAAGTGTGTCAGAATCAGTGGAGCGGTGCCTAATGAAGGATGCAAAAAGTTGGCGTTGGTGGAGATGATGAAAGGTCCTCTTTAATGCAATATAAAACCAAGTTGGTGACATTTCTAGACAAGAGATAATCAAATTTTTTTTACTGGTCTCACCAACAAAAATATGACGATATGATATCTACATTACACTACATTACTACATCTCTATCTGCATTACAAATTATTATGCAAATTATATTTTTCTCTGATTTTCCTAAATGGTCGATGCAAATGACAGTCAGTATAATCAAATCTTCAACCAATAGAGTATAATTCACATTTTATTGGACAAACCTCCCAATCATAAATTTTTTTTTTTCGCAAATTAAAAAATCTAAATCCACTGTTCCAAATTATTCTGCGCAACAAATATTTTATAGGTTGTAAAGAACTGAAAATGATCATTTGTTGAATTTGTAGCATTATGATAAATTCACATCTGCGCCATGATCAGTGGTTGACCTTTAGAAACTTGGACATGTAGATGTGGTGTGAATTTAGTTGATAGGTTCCCTTTAACCTCAATGCCTCCAGGGCCAGTCAAGACAACTCCAAGTCAACTGTAGTGTGCCACCAGTACAAACCATTGGGGGAGATTTATCATGCCTTGAATGACCATTTTCTGGCGTACAAGGAATGACAAATTGCAAATCTTTGCACAAATCAGGGTTTTGTGCAAAACGTGTGTCTTTTTTCACTTTTGTGCCAACCTTGCCACTTTCCTGGAAAGAGTCATGGGTGCGATGCTCCACCAGATTTATGATGATTTATTCCATCATGAGAAGTAATTGGGGAATTACACATAGACATACATTCCCCTAGACATACACTGTTACTCTGATGCAGTGGGGATGACCGAATATGAGGCATATGAGACTCTATGTAATTTTGGGATTATACAATTTGTATCCCAATCTTTATTGGCAGATTGGCTTTAACTAACAAAGGCAAGCCAGTGCTGACAGAGTCTGCCATGGTCAGTATCTGCTGACTAAGGGGATCTAGGAAAATTTAGTGATCTGTATATGCTTGTGGTCCACAATTCTGGCCTAGACGAACAAATGTATGGTCTAAACGCAGTTATGTAGGACCATGTGATGGCAGCTGTCAGATCTAGGGACCTGTGTAGATTGAAAATACAATACCCTGACCTGCGTGAACCAACATCAGGTACACAGGTAGCTATTTCAGGGGTTCTAGACAATGGCGGCTAATTTTCCTATTATTTCCCTTGTTTCTTTTTATAATAGTCCATATAGTCCGCAGAGACAGATACACCTCTTATATATTTACTGGGCACATTTACTTTTGGTTTTCTTTAGCATTGGGTTCTTCCAGTTTACTGGTGTTAATGATACCAGCTGGCACCCACCGCCATTGCAGGGGATATGAAGACTGGCATTGAAAACTCCAGTCTTCATAAATCTGGCCATTTAGTCTCCAGCAAGAACAACAGCCACAGCGGCAGCAATACTGTCTCCTGGAGGTATAATACCTAGCTTTTCTATGATTCTACCCCTTTGAGCCCAATACTCCTTCTCTGAAATGTACATTATGCCTAGAGATGGGTGAACCTCCCAAGATTCATTTTGTTTTGGATTCAGGTGGCTCAGGTCCCTGATTCGTTTTGGGGCAAACAAGTTTGGCTAGGACTAAAAGTGACATTATTATACTCTGCAGTCTCTTCAGCCCGTAGAATATAATAGGTGGAGGCCCAGGGGAGGTGAAAAAAAACCAAAAACATTCATACTCACCTTCCCTCACCTCATTTGAGCCTCCTTGTGACGTCTGATTTGATCTCCTCAGTGACTTCATGCACCCAGGGTCACCTCTGAGGTCTGTAATTGGGCCACTCTCCTGGTGACCTAGCGCACATGACGTCCCCTGGAGAGTGTCAAACGCCACGAGGAGGCCCAATAGAGTTGAGGGAAGGTGAGTATAAATGTTTTTTTACATTTTCTTTTCACTTCCACCAGGTCTCCACCTGTTATACTCTAAAGTCTGAAGAGAGTATAATAATTTACCGCAATTCATGTCGCAGCAGCCATTTTAGTTGGTCAGAGGCAAATCCCAAATTGTTCGGTTTTGTTAAAAAACAGACAATTTGGGATACATGGGTCGAACCCGACTCATGACAAAGTGGTTCGCCCATCTATAATTCTGCCCTTCCCTGTGCTGGGATAGATAGTGCGGGCATTGTATATGTAAAGAGGATAACAACCATGACTCCACAACACGAGTATATTTCCTCCCAGGTTACAGGACAGTATGTAACCTGTGATATCGCTTGCTGAGAAGGTTATAATAGCTAACAAAGCACTTAACACCCCCTTTACTCTCTGACTGCATCACATTTCCTGTGAATCAAAACTAATGCGCACAAATTGGCTGAAAATCAATTTATTCACCTCAGTTAAGAGTCTCAGTAACCTTATCTAAGAGAACGGCTTATGTGCACAATGGTTAAATGGCAGCTATGAAGCAATAGTTACACTACAGATGAGATACGCCAATATGTGACCTGGAGGAAGACATTTAAGCTGCTCCGCAGACTCAGATATGACTATGGTGTGAAGGATACCGACCGCTGCTGCAAACAGGGCACAGCAATGGAAGACCGCTAACTGGTTGCAAACATTAATGTGTCTTACTTTATGGCCGGCCTAGTAAGAAGCGCCTGCATTTATTTTCTTTAGAAAGATGTAATAAAGTATAAGATCAGATAGGGAAAGACATAAGGCAATGGCTGGCACTTTGGCACTTTGGCAGCACAGATCGATATAGCTATGAGCAATGACCGGTTGCTAGGGAAATGTGCGGTGACCAGATGGAAGGTAACGCTGCAGTTGGGATTGCGGGGTGCAAACAGCGCAGACTTGTCACGGTCTCTGGGCACGAGGGCGCAGCGCTGGTGCTGTCCCACGTTACCACCACTGATACCGGTGATGAGGGGGCTGCACAAATGTTGGTGGTGATTGTTCCCCCGGGGCGCTTCCCCTATACTGTGCCGACTGGTGGTGTTTGGGGCGCCCTGATGTTGTCGGTGCAGAGTCAGACACAGAAACGGTTGTAAAGTTGAACTTTTACTTCCATGGGTGTGGAGGCACAAATGCTTAAACAGTTTCTTCAATACACAATAACGGGGTACGCCTGGTGACCCAGCAAAGTCCTGGGGTGCAGGCTAGACTTGATGAAAGGTGTTCCTAGCCCCTTATACTTCAGTGTTACAGCCCTAAGGTGCGTCTGGGTTCCTATTTGGCACATAGGAGGATGCCCACCATGATACTAGTACATAATATTCCCCACTCACGTTATGTGGTCCTGATAGCTCAGAGTTTCGGGGTGCAATAGTCAGGGTGGCAGGATATTCC
Source organism: Leptodactylus fallax (assembly GCA_947044405.1). NCBI lineage: Eukaryota > Metazoa > Chordata > Amphibia > Anura > Leptodactylidae > Leptodactylus > Leptodactylus fallax. The sequence continues at coordinate 10,669,852 of CAMRHE010000006.1, forward strand.
ACAGGTCTGGCCTTGGCCCCTGGATCCTGTGATACTTGCTATGGAGCACGTGTTCCAGAATGTTCTCTCCACAGTCTCAGGCTGACAAGATGATGACGCTTGACTTCCTTCAGGGCGATGGCTAGGCAGACAGGGGACAGGATCTTCTGAATAGCTGGAGTATGTCAGCTCTCCAACCTTCCTGGGCCTGTCTAGGACTTGAGATTCCTGCACTAAACTCACTGCTTTCTTCACAGGACATCACACTTATCTCCTCACCTCCTCCTCCTAACACTCCACACTTCTCACTCCTCACACGCAGGACCTTCCTGCAGGGGTGTTACCATGGGGACCCAGTGATCAGCTGACTCCTCCCCTTTTCCCAGGCGATGTCCTCCCATTGGACATTTGGTTACTATTCAATCCTATGGGAGGTGTAATGCATGTGTGAGGCTCACTAGGTGGCGCTGTGTTGTATGAGACTCAGGACCCCCTGCTATGTCACACAGGCTATGAAGCAACAGGAAATAATACAATGCACAGAGATCACCCTCAGCCCAGCCATAGCCAGCTCTGGGATGCCACATACTCCCCCTCTTTCACTGAGCCGACCTCGGCGACGGGCTGGGGTGAAGGTGAGAAATGTAACATAACGTTAATAAATACGAATAAAGTGCAAATGGGTCCAGAGGCTCTCTGGCACAAATTTTGTGAGTGTCCATTATCATGAGAGTCTCTCTGAGAAACAATAAACAGTCCTTTCTGTAAGGAAGAGTAGGCACTCTCGCACGAATGTCCATACCGCAATGGGGTAACAGAACTTCCTTGGCTCGGTGAGCCAGGCACTATGGCTTGGATTGTTGCATATAAATGTAAATACTATATTACATGGCAAGATATTATATATATACTGTATATACACACAGGAAAAACATTAATGTAATCAGAGCAGGAATAACATATATACAGAAGCAGAGACAGTTAACCTCTTTTACCCAAGGACAGCCATGGCATCACTATAGCGTGTTGGAGGTATGCCTTTTGTGGTACGCTCAGAACGCCTAAGTGGAACGAGATTTGAATCAGGAACAGAGTCACTGAAATCAATTAAATCATCTGTCGAAGGGTTCTCTTGCACTAGAGCAATTGGTGGATAACAGCTAAATGGTAGTAGTTTAGGCGCCCACATAAGCTCAGTTAACGTTGGGGGTCTCTCTTTCGCTTCAGAAGGTGACAAGATCTCTGTACTCGTTGTCTCAGCTGGGGGCACCTCTGTGGGTAGTCCTTCTTTAAGGCACAGCTTCAGACGGTTTCGGTGTACTACTTGGGGCTGTCTCCCAGGTTTAGAGATCTCATACACGTCGGATTCAGAATATGGTATGGAGATGACACTGTATGGTTCTTTCTCCCAGAATGGATCCAATTTCCTATTCCGATGGTTATTCCTTAACCATACACGGTCGCCAACTTTCAGGGGCGCTGCATGGGCGTGATGGTTGTAATCCTCCTGTTGTCTCCTACGAACCTCATCCATGCGCGTTTCAACTATCTCTTTAGCTTCCTCCATACGTCGGCGGTGTTCAACAACCCAGTCTGTTATGGGTAGTGGATTGATGGTGTCAGGGACCTTCACACCAAGGGTTAAGTCTGAAGGAAGTTGACCTTGTCTTCCAAACATTAGATAAAATGGTGCGTATCCCGTAGATGTTTGGGGTGTGTTGTTGTAAATATAGGCCAAGTCCTTGATACGCTCAGGCCACTCAACACCAGGTGTAACCGCGGCTGTTCTTAGCATGCCGATGATCACTTGATTTGCCCTCTCGCACATACCATTCCCTTGAGGGTGATACGCTGTGGTTCGCAACTTCTTGCAGTCTTGGAACTGACACAGCTCACGGAACAATTGTGATTCAAACGCCGATCCACGGTCGGTGAGGATATGCTCAGGACAACCGTAATGGCGGACAAACTCTGCGTAGAAGGTCTCAGCCGTAGTTCTTGCTGTAAGATCTCTGACAGGCACGATGACAAGGAACTTGGAGTAATGATCCACCATTGTCAGAGCGTAGCTGTAGCCGGAACGTGTGGGACCCAACTTCACATGGTCCAGAGCAACAATTTCACACGGCTTTTGAGTCTTAATTGGATGTAGAGGGGCCTTCTGATCTCTTCGACCTTCCTTGGTGATACTACAGGCGGGACACTCTCGGCACCAACTCTCAATGTCACTCCTCATCCCAACCCAATAGAAGCGACGACGGATGGTAGCTTCGGTCTTTTGTACCCCGAAGTGACCGGATCTGTCATGATACGCCTCAAGTATCATCTGTGCGTCTCTTCTTGGTACGAGGATCTGATGAAGCCTTTCACCTGTGACAGGATCAAGAGTGTTTCTAAGTAGAAGGCCTCGTTGGACAAACAGGCGCTTCCTCTGTCGCCAAAGGCGTTTTAATTCCACGTCATGAAGACCTCTCTTTACACGGGTTGGTATTCTTCCTGTAAGCAGGAAATCTGACAATTCTCCTAAAACTCTGCTCTCTTCTTGGAACGTTTTCCACAGAGATGGCTCCTGGAGGGATTCGGCAGCTGTTTTCGCCAGAGATTCTCCTTCTAAAGGAACACCAATAGCAACCTGTTGGGCAAACTTGTTGTAGAATGGTGGCATCTCCACCTCTTCCCAGATGTCTTCTCGAGGTGGTTCTTCTCCCACAGGCAACCTTGAGAGTGCATCAGCGTTAGCGTTGGACTTGCCACTGCGATACTTGACAGAGAACTTGTAATTCGCGAGTCTTGAGGCCCACCGTTGTTCAAGGGCTCCCAGTCGAGCAGTGTCCAGATGCGCCAACGGATTGTTATCTGTGTACACGGTAAAGGGTGTGGCAGCCAGGTAGTCTTTAAACTTCTCTGTCACGGCCCAGACAAGCGCCAGAAGTTCGAGTTTGAAAGAACTATAGTTCTGGTCGTTCTTCTCCGCGCCTCTCAGACTCCTGCTGGCGTAGGCGATGACTCGCTCTTTGTTGTCCTGAACCTGGGACAACACTGCACCCAAACCTTGGTGACTTGCATCTGTGTACAAGCGGAATGGCTGACTGTAGTCGGGATAGGCTAGAATTGGTGGTTGCGTCAGAAGTGCTTTAAGCGCTTGAAAGGCTTCCTCTTGACGCGCTGTCCAGTCTACCGGAAGCTTTCGGTTGTAGTTTTCTCTGGGACAACCGCGCAACAACTCGTTCAGAGGCTCGGCTACTTGGGCGAAGTGTGGTATGAAACGCCGGTAGTAACCTGCGAATCCAAGGAAACTTCGGACTTCTTTGACGGTAGTTGGTCTTCGCCAGTTCTGGACTGCAGTGATCTTTTCAGGATCAGGTTGGACGCCTTGTGCGCTCACGACATGCCCAAGGTAGTGAACTTGGGGTTTCAACAGGTAGCACTTGGAGGGCTTCACCTTTAGGCCGTGCTGTATAAGTACCTTGAATACCTCGGACAGGTGACGAAGGTGTTCTTGGTATGTCCGGGGAGAATACAATAACATCGTCCAGGTACAGTAGCACACTCTGGAAATTCTCATGGCCGAGGCACCTCTCCATAAGCCGTTGGAATGTGGCTGGGGCATTACATAGCCCAAATGGCATACTATTGAATTCAAAGAGTCCCATCGGGGTCGTAAACGCAGTCTTTTCACGATCTTCAGGCGCCATAGGGACTTGCCAGTATCCACTGGTTAAGTCCAGGGTCGAGAAACAGGTAGCTGATCCCAAAGCCGTTAGAGATTCCTCAATCCGCGGCAATGGGTATGCGTCTTTGTGCGTGACGTTGTTGAGTTTACGATAGTCCACACAAAATCGTAGGGCTCCGTCTTTCTTCTTGACAAGGACTAGCGGGGCTGCCCAGGGGCTGTTACTCTCCCCGGATGACATCAGCATCTCGCATCTCTTGGATCAACTTTTTCACCGGTTGGTACATCGCTGGTGGTATTGGACGGTGACGCTCCTTGATTGGATGGTGGTCGCCAGTCAGAATGCGATGTTGTATGGTCGTGGTCTTACCAAAGTCCAATGGGTGTTTGCTGAATGCCTGTTGGTAACGCTTGGCCACATTGCGAACCCCATTGATGTGCTCTATAGGGGTATTGGCGTCTCCCACGTTCAATTCATCCCACCAGGACTTCGTGGCTCCATTCTGAATGTTCTCAGCAGCTTGGGTGGAACGCTGTGTGGCGGTAGAATCACCAGAGACAATGTCTTCTGGTGCTAACCGGTGTAGCAGGGCCACAGAGTGGAACTTCTGGAGGTTCACGGGAGCATCGCCCAAGTTGACTAAGCGGACAGGAACACGTCCATTGGAAACTGTGACAAGGCTGCGGGCAGCCATGACAAGTGGTTGGCCATCTACCTGTATGGGTTGTAGCAAGGCCTCGTAGTCCTGATTTTCTATGCCCGGACGGGCACGGCACCACACCATAGTTTCTGTTCCAGGCTGTAGGGTTACTGGACGGGTATCTTGGATCCGGACTCGACCAATTTCACCTTGTTTGTTGGCGAACTTGTGCTGGGCATTGAGTACACGAATGGCCCGCTGAATGGTCTGCTGGTCACTGGGAGAAGCTGTAAGGAGAGAGGCATGCAAGGCATCCAACACTTCTGCAAAGCAATGGCGTAAAACATTCATGCCTAATATTACAACTGCAAACCTATCATCCTCTACATCAGTGACAATTACACCCTGTCTAGGCAGTTTCAAGTCCCCAATCTGGATAGTGGGTTCCCAATAACCCTGCTGTGGTCTGGGCTGTCCATTGCTGGCACACAGATTTATCCATGTGTCAGGTGTTCTATTCAACACACCTAAGTCCCAATGTTCAAGGAACACCTGCTTGCGCAGGGTTGTTACCTGAGATCCAGTGTCCACCAACGCTGTCAGAGGGACGCCGTTCACCCGGATTGTGATGTGTGGGCAGGCTGAGACGAAGCGTGACAATGGCACTGAAGATTCACCTGGGCCCTTCTTCTTTCCTCCCGAGGGGCGGCCCGCTGCCTCGGGGGGGTGGCCCGTTTAACTGAAAACACTGAGGCCTGGTGTGTCCATATCTATGGCAATAGGTACAGTATGGCCTCTCACTCTGCGGAGGTTTCACTGAAGACGGACGTCTGGGTGGCGACTCAGGTGAGATGTTGAGACTTCGCAAAGGATCACTGGACGATGAAGACGGCTGGGTCAGACGATCTAGACGGATGGTGATCTGTTCCATGGCACGGGTCAGATGATTCACTCGGGCCAGAAGGTCATCTCTGGAGTCTGCTAGTGTAGTCTGCGCAGTTTGGGCTGCAGGTGAGGTACCCAGAGGTAGTGGCAGGACAACTGGAGCAATGCTTGTTGAGGGTCCAGGTGAGGGAGCACAGATGACTGGGCTCGGCTGGGGCTGCTCCTGTCCCAAGACCTGGATGGAAAGGGCCTTGAAGTCAGCAAACGTGATGCTGGGATGTTGTGCAGCAAGCATTCGCAACTGACTCTGGAGCAATGTGGTACCCGCCCCTTCTATGAAGCGGTCAAGCAAGATTTTATCAGAGTCCACATTTTCACGTGGATCCACTTGCACCACAGTTCTGAACGCCTCTTGGAGGGATAAAGCATAGTCCCGCAGGGTCTCACCAGGTAGTTGTCGTCTGGAAAAGAAGCGCATCTTTACCTCGGAGACAGATCGCACGTCAAAGTTCACCTGGAGTTTGTCCAGAATTTGCCCAGGGGTTCTTTTGTCAGAGGCAGGCCAGGATTTGACCTCCCTAGCTGCAGCACCCTCAAGCTGTCCCAGCAGGATCTGTATCTGCTGTTCTGTATTCAGAGGATAGAACTGGAAGAGAGACAGCATCTTCTCACGAAAGTCCCTGAGGGTATGCGCCTCCCCTTTGTAGCGCGGCAGCCATGGTGCGCCAGGGTAAAATGGCATGGAGAATGGTATGCTGCTCGCCATGGGCACTGCTGGATCACTAGAAACAGATGGCACAATGTCACTTTGCTCAGTCATGTTGTTTGCAGGTATGACTGAAATTAGGTCGCCGTCTCTTTAAGAAACTCAACTGCTTGCTGGCAGGGAATGGAGACTACAACTTGGAATGCTGTCCCTTTAAGAATGCTGTAGCTATTAACAGAGTCACTGTGATGCAGGCTGACGGTGTGCTCCCCCTCTTTAATGGTGGCACTCCCCACGGACACTGTACACGGAAAACACTCGCTGGGGCTGTGGGAGGACTGAAGACAACGACAGGGAGGCACAGTACTCACTGACAGCAACTGCAGCGTGGACCAGAGATCAGCGGTGCACAGCAGGGACGGTGATGCGGCACCGGAGAGTCAGAAATGGCGCTGGCACGTTCGCCTTTCACTTTCTTGTATGGGTGCGCTGGAGCATTGCGCTCAGCATTCTGGGCTCTCCTAAGATGGTGGCAGATGGTGGCAGATCTCCCGCACTTTTGCAAGGTACAGTTAACCCTTTGTGGGCGTTCTTACACAGCGATGTGGCGCAGCAAACAAGTCCTGGGCGTTTTAACTCTTCCAGGGCTGTAACACACTGACAGTCTTTAGGGCTTACTTCAGGGGTATAGGGCTCCCCCCTCTTTGTGGCAAGCACTCTCAGGGAATAAACTTGATCTTAGCAAAGTCCACAATAAAGACCGATGCTCTGGAGACAATTTGGCGCACTTTTCGTGGCGACTTTCTCAAAATGGCACACACCCGTATCCTGTTCGTGACGCCAGTTTTTCTTGCGGTGACCAGATGGAAGGTAACGCTGCAGTTGGGATTGCGGGGTGCAAACAGCGCAGACTTGTCACGGTCTCTGGGCACGAGGGCGCAGCGCTGGTGCTGTCCCACGTTACCACCACTGATACCGGTGATGAGGGGGCTGCACAAATGTTGGTGGTGATTGTTCCCCCGGGGCGCTTCCCCTATACTGTGCCGACTGGTGGTGTTTGGGGCGCCCTGATGTTGTCGGTGCAGAGTCAGACACAGAAACGGTTGTAAAGTTGAACTTTTACTTCCATGGGTGTGGAGGCACAAATGCTTAAACAGTTTCTTCAATACACAATAACGGGGTACGCCTGGTGACCCAGCAAAGTCCTGGGGTGCAGGCTAGACTTGATGAAAGGTGTTCCTAGCCCCTTATACTTCAGTGTTACAGCCCTAAGGTGCGTCTGGGTTCCTATTTGGCACATAGGAGGATGCCCACCATGATACTAGTACATAATATTCCCCACTCACGTTATGTGGTCCTGATAGCTCAGAGTTTCGGGGTGCAATAGTCAGGGTGGCAGGATATTCCACAGGTCTGGCCTTGGCCCCTGGATCCTGTGATACTTGCTATGGAGCACGTGTTCCAGAATGTTCTCTCCACAGTCTCATGCTGACAAGATAATGATGCTTGACTTCCTTCAGGGCGATGGCTAGGCAGACAGGGGACAGGATCTTCTGAATAGCTGGAGTATGTCAGCTCTCCAACCTTCCTGGGCCTGTCTAGGACTTGAGATTCCTGCACTAAACTCACTGCTTTCTTCACAGGACATCACACTTATCTCCTCACCTCCTCCTCCTAACACTCCACACTTCTCACTCCTCACACGCAGGACCTTCCTGCAGGGGTGTTACCATGGGGACCCAGTGATCAGCTGACTCCTCCCCTTTTCCCAGGCGATGTCCTCCCATTGGACATTTGGTTACTATTCAATCCTATGGGAGGTGTAATGCATGTGTGAGGCTCACTAGGTGGCGCTGTGTTGTATGAGACTCAGGACCCCCTGCTATGTCACACAGGCTATGAAGCAACAGGAAATAATACAATGCACAGAGATCACCCTCAGCCCAGCCATAGCCAGCTCTGGGATGCCACAAATGCAGGCAGCGTCTCCCTAGCAACCAATATGTCTCACATTACTCTTGTACTTAGTGTAAGGTGGAATGGGACAAAGTTTATGACAAAGAGTTTTGCCACTGCTCAAGACAGGGGCATAGCTATGGGGGGCAAAGATAGCAATTGCTTCTTGGGTACTGTGCCTAAGGGGGCAAAAGGCCCCTCTGCTATATAAGCATTATAAATAGCACATGGTAGGTAGGGGCCCTGTTATAGACTTTGCATTTGGACCTGGGATCTTCAACTTAAATTTTTGGCTCAAGGCTCCTTTACAATATTTTCAGAGTTTGCACCGTGCCTCAAACGGCGGCAAAAAAAAATTATGGTTTGGGATTTTGTGAATGAAACAATTCTTAGAACTTAAAAACTACTATAGTCTTTAAAGAAAAGTTCCCCCTGTTTTCACAGGCATGTCATTCAAAAGCGGAAGAGAAACATTTACGATTCATTGTGTGAAAGATGAACTTTTCACACAGACGTTGCTAACCAATTGCACAAAAATCATTGGAATTCAAAAAAAATTTAAGGTCAAAAATGCATCAGATACTTAGTGTACGCGCTATGCACATTTCAACAGAAAATCTGCACCAGTATCATTAAAATTGATGCACATTTTTTTCACTATGGAAATTGTCTTATGGTGCGGATTATAAATTCTGCAACATGTCAATTTATTTATTTTTTCAGGTGTGGATTTTAGAAAAATGGCTTCAAAATCCCCATGTCAAAATCTCCATTTACATGTAGGAAACTTCACACCAAAATCTGCAACAGTTGGTGTGGATTTTCTGAGCTGATTCCCATGTGTTTACATACGGATTTTGGTGCAGAAAAATGGCCTTGTCGGCTTGTTCAGGTCCACAGAAGGGCCGAATTCACATGGCAATGAATAACAGTCCTGCGATAGCAATTTTTTATACGCTGTCACATGTATATCAGTGGGTCTATACATACACTATGTCCCTTTTCACAAACAAAAATAGAGAATGTAAAAAAAAAAAAAAAAAGCTATGTGAATAGACACATTGAACTCAATGGGGCAAATTTTTCATTCTAGCGTAGAGGGATGATATTGAGGTGTACGTTTGGCACAAGGCCCTTGCACCAAACTTGCACCTCAAGCCCGCCACATTCTGAGAATGTGGGAGGTGTAGGGCAGGCCGAAGTGTCCCTGCCTTGACCCAACTGATTTATTAAAACTGGCATAGATTTCCATTCTGGCACCAGGAACTCCGACAAATTTATTGAAGATGCCACAGCCTCTTGGTCCCTACACTGGCGTACATTCATGGTCGTATGATCCATTGACAAGCTATTAAGACAACAGATTATCAAGACACCACTAAGATGAATAGAGAAAATATTGGCAAAATGATTAATTACTTATATTTGAAACTTTTAATTGTCTACTAATTGAAATATGGTTATGATCACGGGAATACTCCTTTAACAGGACATGTGCACGAAACTCTCCAGCCATCATATGGTTCCTTATCGGCTATGCTGTCAGGCATTCATTAGCATCTCCCACACCCGATGTCAGACAGGACATAAAAAACTGGAGTCTATGTGGAGGATGCAGATATGTATCAGGTGGACACTTTCTGATATCGCAAATTAATGAAAATCTAGTAATGAATTCATAATAATAGACAGAGGGACGAAACTAGAGAGTGTTCCTCCAAAAGAGAGACATTTTGGAGATGTGGTAGGAGAAGTAGCCGCACATGGGAGGTCCTGCTCCAATGAAATGAATGGTCATGTAGGACTTTTCTCTCCGCAAATTTTCGGCGGTTTCTGCAGCAAAGTGTCCAACGGAGACTCCGGTGCAGATATGAACCCAGCCTTGTAACCTACGGTCCTACCCTGAGGCGTAGGCTGGTATATCATTTTTATGTCATTCCATTCATTTTATACAATGTCATAGCATTTAGCAGCAGGATCAATGGTGACCCATGTCCTAATAAAAGAACAGCAGGATACAACCTGTACCTGTACATCGACTGCTGTTCCATGGGAAAGCAAATAAGACCTTGAGATGTATTTTCCAATTACTGAAGTATATCCCTCTGACCCCCACGATAGTACTCAGAAATGTCTCCTCCAATCAATGTAATTGGCGCATGTGTCAGTCTTCCTGTTAATGAAGATGTGTACGGCATGGCTGCAGACTCAATATACTCTGGGGTTAGTGCAGGAAACATACCGCACTTATTACTGTATAGATGTCTACATCAGTTACACTCAGGAAATGGAACTATAACATTATACTGCAGTATATAGCCAGATGCATAATACATCATCTTCATATTCCTTACTCAGCTTATTCTTAGTTTAACTGGGAAGAAAAATCTAAGCAAGTGTTCGGTAGATCCATCATCCTCACACACCAATTATAGCCTAGTAACAGCCACTTAATAACCTAATTACATCTATTAATTATGACAAGTACACTCATTTTCAGAACACCATAATCATGTAGGTAAAGGGCTCATGCAATAAACAGCAAAGCAAGGCCTCTCAGCCATGTCCCAATGGGTCTGAGCCGCTATGTAGTCAGAATATCTGCATAATAAACATCTCATCATTTATTTCTCACAGAATCATACAGAGTACATTAGATACATTATAAGCCCATAGATGTCCATAGAGTCCTTATTATGGGTCCATAGAACACAGATCTGTAATATAGCCACGTATATGATATACTAGACACATGATCCACATACATATATATATACAACATGCCACATATGTGCTGTTTACACATAGTACACATGTCTAAGTAAACATGGGGCCCCATAGCAAAACTTGTAATGGGGGCCCGATCCACCATGAACAGCTTAAGCAGCAAGTTCAGAACTTGAAAAGTGTACAATTATTTTAGTCTCCTTTATACGATATACATACAGTGCTGGACAAAAGTATTGGCACCCCTGCAATTCTGTCAGATAATACTCAATTTCTTCCAGAAAATGATTGCAATCACAAATGCTTTGGTAATAATATCTTCATTTAATTTGTCTTCAATGGAAAACCACAAAAAAAATTGTCAAAAAGCCAAATTGGATATAATTCCACATCAAACATAAAAAAGGGGGTGGACAAAAGTATTGGCACCCTTTGAAAAATCATGTGATGCTTCTCTAATTTGTGTAATTAACAGCACCTGTTACTTACCTGTGGCACATAACAGGTGGTGGCAATAACTAAATCACACTTGCAGCCAGTTGAAATGGATTAAAGTTGACTTAACCTCTGTCCTGTGTCCTTGTGTGTACCACATTGAGCATGGAGAAAAGAAAGAAGACCAAAGAACTGTCTGAGGACTCGAGAAGCAAAATTGTGAGGAAGCATGAGCAATCTCAAGGCTACAAGTCCATCTCCAAAGACCTGAATGTTCCTGTGTCTACCGTGCGCAGTGTCATCAAGAAGTTTAAAGCCCATGGCACTGTGGCTAACCTCCCTAGATGTGGACGGAAAAGAAAAATTGACGAGAGATTTCAACGAAAGATTGTGCGGATGGTGGCTAAAGAACCTCGACTAACATCCAAACAAGTTCTAGCTGCCCTGCAGTCCGAGGGTACAACAGTGTCAACCCGTACTATTCGTCGGCGTCTGAATGAAAAGGGACTCTATGGTAGGATACCCAGGAAGACCCCACTTCTGACCCAGAGACATAAAAAAGCCCGGCTGGAGTTTGCCAAAACTTACCTGAGAAAGCCAAAAACTTTTTGGAAGAATGTTCTCTGGTCAGATGAGACAAAAATAGAGCTTTTTGGGAAAAGGCATCAACATAGAGTTTACAGGAAAAAAAAAGAGGCCTTCAAAGAAAAGAACACGGTCCCTACAGTCAAACATGGCGGAGGTTCCCTGATGTTTTGGGGTTGCTTTGCTGCCTCTGGCACTGGACTGCTTGACCGTGTGCATGGCATTATGAAGTCTGAAGACTACCAACAAATTTTGCAGCATAATGTAGGGCCCAGTGTGAGAAAGCTGGGTTTCCCTCAGAGGTCATGGGTCTTCCAGCAGGACAATGACCCAAAACACACTTCAAAAAGCACTAGAAAATGGTTTGAGAGAAAGCACTGGAGACTTCTAAAGTGGCCAGCAATGAGTCCAGACCTGAATCCCATAGAACACCTGTGGAGAGATCTCAAAATGGCAGTTTGGAGAAGGCACCCTTCAAATCTCAGGGACCTGGAGAAATTTGCCAAAGAAGAATGGTCTAAAATTCCAGCAGAGCATTGTAAGAAACTCATTGATGGTTACCGGAAGCGGTTGTTCGCAGTTATTTTGTCTAAAGGTTGTGCTACCAAGTATTAGGCTGAGGGTGCCAATACTTTTGTCCGGCCCATTTTTGGAGTTTTGTGTAAAATGATCAATGTTTTGACTTTTTTTTTCATTCTCTTTTGTGTTTTTTCATTGCAAGCAAAATAAATGAAGATATTATTACCAAAGCATTTGTGATTGCAATCATTTTCTGGAAGAAATTGAGTATTATCTGACAGAATTGCAGGGGTGCCAATACTTTTGGCCAGCACTGTAGCAATGTTACAGTACTTGGATAATGCACACAGTGATGTCACATTAGAGGGATAATGCACACAGTGATGTCACAGTACAAGGATAATAAACACAGTGATGTCACAGTACAATGATAATGCACACAGTGATGTCACATTACAGGGATAATAAACACAGTCATGTCACAGTACAGAGATAATATACACAGTGATGTCACAGTACAGGGATAATAAACACAGTGATGTCACAGTACAGAGATAATATACACAGTGATGTCACAGTACAGGGATAATATACACAATGATGTCACAGTACAGAGATAATAAACACAGTGATGTCACAGTACAGAGATAATATACACAGTGATGTCACAGTACAGGGATAATGCACACAATGATGTCACAGTACAGGGATAATATCCACAATGATGTCACAGTACAGAGATAATGCACACAATGATGTCACAGTACAGAGATAATATACACAATGATGTCACAGTACATGGATAATGCACACAATGATGTCACAGTACAGGGTTAATATACACAGTGATGTCACAGTACAGGGATAATATACACAGTGATGTCACAGTACAGAGATAATGCACAGTAATGTCACAGTACAGAGATAATATACACAATGATGTCACAGTACAGGGATAATGCACACAATGATGTCACAGTACAGGGTTAATATACACAGTGATGTCACAGTACAGGGATAATATACACAGTGATGTCACAGTACAGGGATAATATACACAGTGATGTCACAGTACAGAGATAATATACACAATGATGTCACAGTACAGGGATAATATACACAATGATGTCACAGTACAGAGATAATGCACACAATGATGTCACAGTACAGAGATAATATACACAATGATGTCACAGTACAGGGATAATGCACACAATGATGTCACAGTACAGGGTTAATATACACAGTGATGTCACAGTACAGGGATAATATACACAGTGATGTCACAGTACAGGGATAATATACACAGTGATGTCACAGTACAGAGATAATGCACACAGTGATGTCACAGTACAGAGATAATGCACACAGTAATGTCACAGTACAGGGATAATATACACAGTGATGTCACAGTACAGGCATAATAAACACAGTGATGTCACAGTACAGGGATAATACACACAGTGATGTCACAATAGGGTGGAGGCTCATTCTAGGGATTGTAAGAGACAGCCAATGTTGTCTTAAGCTTCATTTGTCTGTATAAACTGTTAATGTTGAATGTATTTCTGTGATTCTGTTCCTTTAAGACAGCAGCCATTGTAATTGTGACATGATGCTGGAGTGAGACCCCCCCCCTTTTATGTCAGCCTGCCTGTTCTGCAGACAGAGTGTGAGCAGAGAAGCAGGAAGTGACGAGACAGAGAGCAGCAGCCATCTTGGCAAGTGTTGTATTGAACTGGTGTGGAGATTTTTCTGTACAGCTAAGCTGTATCTTGGTCCAGAGACAAACAGAGTGTAAAGAGACAACAGGACTAGTGAGTCCACGTGAAAGGAACTGTGCTCAGTGGCTGATCAGTGAGACTGACATTGTGACTGTGTATATGGATACCACAGATAGAGACTCGCAGTGCTGTTGATGTACTGGACGGCACCTGCTAAATCCCGCTTTACATCCCAGCTCAGTGTATGGATTCGGCAGGACTGTCAGTGTGCTGAGTGGAATCTGCTGTTGGATTACATTGCATTCAGTTGGTTTCCCTGTCTGTTAAAGAGGACTTCATTTCTCCCAAGATCCTGATAACCGTGAGGAGAGGACGCTTCACTATAAAAGAAAGGACCGACTTTGGGCCCCACCGCGCGCTTCTACGGACTGTAAGCGGTCCACCTGGACCACTGGGGAAAAGGGGGTGCACCCAAATGTGAAGTCAGGGTCAGTTAGGGATAGTTTTGAGTATATTGTTCATTCAGTGTCCATACTGCAGAAGTGGACAGAGTAAAAGTAGAAACCATTGCAGAATTTGCCTTGAAATTGTTCATGCTATATTGTATATTTTGCTTGTCTTTAGCCCTGTCATTTTACCTTTAACTAGCCTTTATCAACTTATAGTAAATATATATTTTTTTCTTGAACTACCGCGTGTGCGTTCATTTCTGGTTGCGGAGTCCAAACCACCTGCCTTGCTCTCGGATCACAGGATCACTAATCCTCTAGCCTGTTACTAGGTGTCACTAAATGTGATTAGTGGGAAAACCCCATTTAAAAAGGTTTTGGATGGTAAATTCATATTTTGCATAGACTCTCCATGTATAACAGAAACTATAGAGTATCTTCTGTAGACAGGCAGGTGAATTGGTAAGTGCTTACTGCTAAACTACTGCTTTCAGGCTCCAGCTATGTACAGTACATCATGTTCTGCTACTAGTTTATTTTTAGGTATAAAAATGTCCATCAAAATGGGGCTTATGAATGTTTCATTTCTATTGTCAATATATTTTTTCATTTATTAACCCCTTAAAGGGCTTTTTTCACTTTGCCCATTTGTGACATACTCACAGGATGTGCCATAGTTGTCTGATAGGTGGGGATTGACTTACTGTCAGAACTTTAGTTTTTCAAACTTTAGTGGCCACATCCTGCAAAATCCCAATGGAGAGATGTAAGGAATATCTACCATTGGATATTATTTTGTTGTGGCCACTCCAGTGGCCTTCTCCCCTCTTTCCTCTCCATAGACTTCTATGTTAGTGATAACTTGGCCATATCCACTTTTAAAATATGGGTTGTATTAGTAAAAGGGAAAGCAGTCTGATAAGTAAAGAAAGAAGCATTTTCTTTAATAAGCAGGGGCGTAAATACCAGGGTAGCAGAGGATGCTTTTTTTTTTTTTTTTTTTTTTTTTTTAATAGGCTGTTACCTGCTGAAGTGACTCCAGCAGGTAATGGGCCCTATTTACTTACCGTTCCCCACTCCAGCTCACGGCCGCCTGCGCTTCCCATTCTGCGGAAGCGGAGGTGGCTGTGAGCAGGTTCGGGGAATGGTAAGTAAATAGGTAAGTGAGGCAGCGGGCCGCGAACCCCACAAACACTGCTATCATTATATTCTGGGGTCTTTTCAGACCCCAGAGTATAATGATCGGAGGCCCAGGGGAGGTGAGGGAACATAAAAAATAATGTTACTTACCTCTCCTGCGCTTCGGCAGGCTTCGGGCCTGTTTGGTGATGTCCCAGACGTCAGCCGAAGTCATTATTCGTCGCAACGCCAGGCCTAGCTCACGCGAGATTTGGTCCAACATTGAAGATGGCCAAAGTAGCGGGAAGTGCATCGGAGCCAGGAAGAGGTAAGTAACATTGTTTTTTTTTTTTTTTTGTATCCTCCCCTGGGTCTCCCCTGTTGAGAACCTGTCTGTAAAAGTCCATCGTACAAGAAGTCACTTAAGATCCTGCAGATTTTATTAGGTCAGAGTGAAAGTCACATGACCTAGCAGAAGAAAACGGATTGGATGGAAAGGTAAACTAAACTAAATAAGGTAATACTGGCTGAACTAATATATATATATATAGGATAGGTACATAATGAATGGCAAAAAGCACCAGAGTGCTTCTTTAAAGGGAACCTAGCACATTGAAAACAAAGCACAATCTGCAGGCAGTATGTTATAGACCAGGAGGAGCGGAGTAGGTTGATGTACAGCGCTATGGAAAACTATCCAGCATAACATGTAATTTATTCATTTCAACCGTATTTTTCTGTATTGTGTGAATGGGATTCGCTAGAATCCCATCCACTTTGCAGTGACTGTAAAACACCGTGGCCAAACTGCACATTGCAAACCACATATTGCAGAAAAACAATTGTAGCATTGTGGTTTTGGAAATCACAGCATGTCAACTATACCTACGGAAACACTGGCGGTTTCCCTATAGGCATAATAGAAGCAGAAAGTCTGCAGAGGAAACCTCACGTAGCGGACGCAGTGAAAAAGCACTGGGGAAAAAGCCGTGACGGAAATGCATTGTGGTTTTTCCCGCAGCACTTTTTCACATTCAAACAATGGGCGGCCCAGCAGGCCGTGCCAACGGGCGGGGCCCGAGAGAAAGCAGTCTTGCTTTCCCATCCTGAATAACCCTTTTAACTGAAATATACAGATAGGGCCGAGTTAACCCGAACTTCTGCAATTAGTTAAACTGCTGCAGCGTGATAGCTTATCTCAGGAGACTACAAAAACCAATGAAAAGCCATTGAAAAAACAGTTTAACAAATTGCAGAAGTTCAGGTTAACTCTGCTCCATCGACATGACTACGCACTAGATTTGGAGCTCTGTATGTAAATAAATAAAGATGTATAAAAACCAATAATAAATAATCAGCACAGAATAATCTGCATAAAAAATAACAAATAATAAGAATAATATATGGAATAGGAATAGGTATTGCTTTGTTTTTTGCTTTATATATATTTCCAAATGTATTCAATTTTATTAGGTTGGGAAAAAAAAACTTGCTTAATCAATTCTTAATGGAGTCTGAATGTGCAATCTACATGTTCAGCCTTTGTGAAATGTTAATAGCTCTTAAACTTTCGCTAAAGTAATCGAATTGAAGTTCAAAGCGGCGGTTCAGCAAAAAAAAAAAAATTGATTGATCAGGCAATTATATTTAAATAAAACATTGGGAAATTAAAGCGCAGATAAGGTTGGGCAATCTGAATTTTTTCAATTTTTTTTTTCAAGTTTAAATTTTAATACATTAGATTTTAGCGACGCCATTTACAAGTGACAGGAAAGCTCCATCTGAACAGTTAAGGCATTTTATTTGATTTATTATTTATGATTGTTACTGTTGGGATCAGATAGTATGTAATCTAAGCAGAGCAAAGAAGCTCCAAAGGGATAGTCAATTTAACTGTGACTGATGAAAAAAACATAAAAAATAATTACGAATATATTTAACAGGCCGGGACAGTTTTACGAAGAAAATACCAAGAAGCTTTTATGAGTTATTTTTCTGGCTCAACATATGTTTAATTAATTGTTACAGATGTGGCGGATTCTGCCAGATTGAAACAATATTTTATTGACAGTTCTGTCATGTTAATTGATGTCTGTAAATTATACTTCTATTTCTAGTGGGATGTGAAATATTTCTAGGCATTAACCTTTAATAAAGGAATGTATAAGTAACACTGACTTCTATAGGAGAATGTAGAGGGCATGCTCTGTGTCATGGTTACAGTGCAGGGAGAGGGAGGAGAGATAGGTGGAGCTTTATCTATCACCTAGTTTCATATGGGGGTTCATGTGTTATCTGCTTTCAGATTTATAACAGAGGCCTCATGCACATGACATTCAAAAATGGACAACACACGCCCATTTTTAGGACACATTGGGGGAAATTTATCAACCCCACTACCCCCATTCTGTGCCTCGCTCACCACATTGTGCAAATATGGACACAGTGGGGCGGGGAAGCCTTGGCCCAACATATTTATTATAACTCCCACCAGTTTTCTGCCAGTTCCCACGCCATAAATCTCCATTCTGGCATAAGGGCAGCGTTTAATTTATGAAGAGGCCGAAGCCTCTTTATAAATCACTTTTTCCTTCTTCCGTGCACCAGTCCTAATAATCTGCCCCATTGACTTCAATGTGTCTATTCACAAGTCAGTTTTATTTATTGCCCTATTTTCTTGATATGTTCTATTTTTGCCCATTTTGACAGATCCCTCCATAGACTTACGGCTGCATGCACACGACTGTATGCTTTGTCAGTATGCTATCTGTGTTTTTATAGGATAGCGCACTCAGCCATTCTTTTCTTATGGTTCCATAGGCATGACTGTGTATTATCATGGGTTTGTGTGGAGTTGCGTGAGCTTGGAGGCAAAACTGAAGACAGGGCCTATCCCTATCAGTTTTGCAGTCTGGTTGGCTCAGTGGAGGGCATGAATAGGATATGGATACCATCCATATGTTGTCTGTGCCGTCTTCTCATGGAGCAATACATGTAGGATATCTAAAAATCGATGTCTCATAGATGCAAAACTTGGAAAATATATACGGTTCCATTTAGAGAGCTGCTGATTCCCAGTGATAAATCTGTAATGGGGCCCCTACCTACCTTGTGCCATTAAGAATAGTGGCATATTTTATGTGGCAGAAGGACCTTTGGGGTCCCCTCAGGGTCCAGGGCCCAGTAGCAACTGCACCCCCTATGTGGTGTCCCAGTGGTCACTCCCCCCGGATGAGACATTTATACAACAGGAAATCCCTGTGCATTTCTCACCCCCCCACTGTTACCTTTGAAGACCTCTATATGAATGAAGGCTAAATCTTACCCTCAAGACATTCATTGAGACTAGCCAGTTGGGATAAAGAAGTGACATCTGATGCTTTGACCCCAATAGAGCTCAGAACCACTGATACTTCTATCCCCATTCTCTGCTGGCTATCCCGGGGGAATAGGAGTCACATTTACACTGAAATACAATTGTTCACTATAAAAATTCAATTTTTATTTCAACAAATAGTCCTTGAGGCTATATTTATGCATAGTAGAAAAACTAAAGCAATAATGTGATGTAACAGAGACATGTAGTTCAAGGAACATTCAAGGAAGCCGACTCTAAACATACATAAATATGAAGCCTTAGACTGCAGAAATATATTTACATAGAAGCTGCATAATGTAACATTTTGCATAATGAGCCAACAAAAAAAGCAACACCAATACTGCAATACCAATGAGGTAGCTGACAGGACACTTAGAGGGAACCTGTCGCCAGGTTTGGGGCCACTAACCATGAGCATGTCCTTATGCATCTGGGGTTTACTGTCCCAACCATGACAATATCTATCCCATCTGTTTTTGTGTTTAATAACTTTTTTCTCTATCCCACCCATTCCTGAGCAATCAGTGCACTTTAGCACCTAATATGTTAATTAGGCTCTCTAGTGTCAGGTGGGTAGTCTCAGACTATTTGCTGTAGCCAGGGACCACCCACTTGACAGTCGAGACCCTAATTAACATACTGGGTGCTGAAACTAATGACCCCAATTGCTCAGGAATGCTACGGGCTGGATAAAAAAATCCAACTGGAGTGGGATCTATTGAAGGATGCAAAGAGTTGGAGTTGGTTTTAGACTGTGAAAGGTCCTCTTTAACTGCATATAGAAGTTATATTGCCAGGTTTGGAACCCTAAATCGCACCTATATAAGAACATGCTGGAGGTTTAGTTGTCCCAGACCTGGTACGGGTTGCCTTTAATGGGCCCATATATCGACACATACGACTTGTAAAGTGCTGTGGAATGTTGGAAAATGTATTAAGTTTATTATTGTTACAAAACAATCTTCAGACCTAGATCTTATATTCCTAGATAACTGGGATTGATCCCAATTGTGATATTTGGAGTCAGGAAGGAATGTTTTTTAACTAAGATGAAGAAAATTGGCTTTGTCCTCATAGGACATGTTTTTCTCTGGATTAGAATTGCAGGAGAATAGGAAAAGTCAATTTTTTTTACTTTCACTAAATAGCAAGATTTTCCCTCAAGAAAACATTTCACATCTAAACTTATTTGCATTGAACAAGACAGCTCTGCCCCGTATCTATTTATCACCATGTTGTCAGGAGTCCATTTGTAAGCGATGTGATAATTACGTTGGAATGGACACTTCTTAAAATTCAGCAGAACAAGCTGCCAAGATACATCAAGCAAGGGCGAGCAGAAAAACTACTTCTATTGGCAACAGTTCATTAAATATACTTCATAACAAAAGTACTGATTCTCCTTGTACAGATGAAGCTGAGGCAGAGTCTTTAGGGTAATTCTCCCTGGGGAAATACATGTAAATATCTCTCCGTCAGATGGAAGACCACTGTCCTGTAGTGCCACACTATAGGTAGACAAATTCGTAAGTCATCGTTTGACCCTTTAAAGAGTCATCCAGACCAAATATCCTAACAGTAGGCAGTACTGTTCATCTTATCGTGATATATTTTAGTCTGATACAGTTGTATTGTATATGTAGGGTGATTCCGAGCTAGGCATGAGTGAACCGATTCGACCAGAAATTTCCAAAAGTTTCAGGTTCGGCCAAACACAACTTTTGAGGTTCCTCACCAAAAAAACACTGTTATATTCTGGGGCCTCCTCGGACATAAGTGGAGGCCCAGGAAAGGTGAGGGTAAAATAACAAACACTTATACTCACTTTGCCACATCTCTCCTGGGTGTCCGGCAGTTCCTTGGCGTTCTCTTCAGGCTTCTTCTGTCCTCTGGCTGATGTCACATGCTGAGGTCACCACTAAGATCTCAGTGGTGACCCATTATTATAATGTCAATGCGTCCCCATGACAGGGCCTCGGCGGTGACCCTAGGGTGTGTGACATCAGCTAGAGGTTGGAAGAGGCCTTAAGAGGATGGTGGGGGACCTCCAGATCCCGCCAGGGTACTCTGGGCATGAGTGTAAGTGACAAGTGTTTGTTATTGTTATTACCTCTCCTGGGCCTCCACTTATTATACTTTGGGGTTTGAGAATAGCACTTCTGGTTCTATTCAAACAAGTTCAGCCCGAAAGGAACCAGATAGCCGAATCTCATGAATATCCATCGAAATTAATCTCGTGAAGTTCGCCCATCTCTACTCTGAACCTTGATGTTAGAAGGCTACACTCATAGCTTTTTGGGTAGATTAAAGGAATTTTCACATGAAGACAAGGCCTTTTAAATAGAAACCTGTCAGGCTTCAGGACCTTGTAGTGATCATCTGCTATCAATGGGTGAAGCTGTGTCTTGCCAGACAAGTCCCCTGCAGTAGTGAATGGCTTTCCATGTGAATGAATGGGTCAAGTCCTCCAGAACTGCTCTTCATTCTGGTTCATAGAGAGAATCCTTCTCCATGGCTTAGTAGAGTAGCCTGACAGACACATTATAAGCTGTGAGGGAAACGAAGGAGGGGAAGGATACTGCAGTAGTCAGACTATATTCACACAACCGTGTCTGTTTCTCTGGCATGAAAAACAGCCACATCAGTCCAATTATAACAGCTGTTTTGTGTCCATTTTTCTGTCCATTTGTCGGTTTTGACAGCTGGATGTGAAATGCATTTTGCATCTTTCTTTTAATGGACCATTAAAAAAAGGACAAATGCCATTGGACTTTTTTTGACCCATCCCACCAATCTATTTTTAAAGGACGTAAATCAAACATCAATCTGTTTTTATGTTTGTCAAAAAAGGGGCCCATTGATTCCTACTGGGTCCATGTGTCCATCAAAATGGACCAATATAAAACATGTCTATTTTCTTAGCTGACATTTTTTCTGGCATTTCCTATACCATTCTTAATAAAGTCCCTGACTGGCGCGAGACACACCTACCTCCTAATAAATCAGGTGCACTCCCGTGTGCCAGAGTGCAAATCTATGGAACGGAACTCGTGTAGATTTCCCTTGTAAGTCACACCAGTTTTCTAGCTTGAGTTATAATAAATTTATCAAGCTGAAGTGTCCCTTTTCTCTCCGCATTTTTCGGGCCGAAACTGGGCTGAAACCTGGCAGACACCAATATAGTCTATAGTTTCCGTGGATAACCGCTTCTTAAGCAGATTGGGTTTCCGTTTTTCGGGTCCCCAAACGGACCTGAAGAACAGAAAGCCAAAAGCTGGTGTGAACCTAGCATAAGACCTTAGGCTATAAGCTGTGAGAGGAAGGAAGGAGGGCGGCTGCAGCAATGTCTCTTGCTCTTGGTCTGAGGCTCCTGCTGTGAGAGGGGAGGGAGAACATTGGCAGTGAAGAATCTGAGAGCACACTAACAAGCCAACCATGTCACCTGATTTCCACGTAGTAATCTACATTGGATAGACTGAGACCTGACTGCACTTTACTGCTGCAGGAAAATCTACAAAGACTGGTGGTGACCGCCATAGTGGCAATGCTGGAATGGTAGGGGATTGAACTGGTGAGTAATGGTTACTCTACTTTGTTATTTTACGTCATTTTCTCCCCTTACTCAATTTTTTACATTTATTTACAGCCTCAGTCTTGTTGTGACCGATGTCTTTCAGTTATGGTCTAGGGAATTTTATAAACTTTTTGTGTCCCACAGAATATGACGTATTTAGCTCAGCATAATACCTTGCAACACAATTCACCTTCCTATGTATCAGGTTATTACATCGTGGATGGAATGGTAAAAAAAAAAAAAGATGAAAAATATACTGAACGTCCATGAGCGACTAATACAAGCCCAGGAGAGGCCAACAGGTGTCTATACACAGGATAATACGGCTGAATGTTGGCTCGCCGAGAGGATTTACACATTTTTCATCTTCTAAAGCTGTCATTTAATATTTTACATAACATATCAATAGAAAACTTCAAAGGAAATACAAATCCTAATCTATCTGGTAATCCAGAAACAGCTTTTCCTAACATAAGGGATGTACAACTATTGGTGCCTTTTAATAAGCCATTTTTGGGGAGATTATGTTAAATGTGTCTATCTAAAAAGTTACATTTGTTAACATGAGAATTTCAGTGAATTCTAATCATTACATACATACATAGGTGATAAGTAATCATTGCCATACATAATTCACAGAGAGCGACGCTTTTTTACTACAGTTTTGTCTTTCTATCTGATAGTTGGATATGTCTAGTAGAAATTTTTTACACCGCCAAATAAAGCATTGAGAGAAATGAGCTATATACAGACGTAGTAGTGAACAAGCGACGCGTGCTACTCTACTGTGCCTACGCTATGTGCATAATGCAGTCGTCATCCACTTTGTAGGGTAAAATAATTTCCTCCGATGGGAACTGAAAACCCAATGTGACTCTATGTTCATCTCTGTGCCTGGTATCTACACGTTAGGAATCAGTCCAAAAATCCAACGGATTTTTAAAAAAAACGGACACAAACGGTTAAACAGCGCATACCATAATTAGTCTTTTTTGATGGATCCATCAATGGTTATGTCTATTTGTGTCCAGTTTTGATAGATCCATCCCCCCCTCATCTTCATTCTTCATTCCGAGCATGTAGAGAGAAAAAGCAGATACACCGTCCAAGAGAGCGGATACACGGCGGAAATGCTCCAAACGTACACTGGCGGATGACTGTATAAACACATTGAAATCAATGGGTTTTTTAAACGGCTTGTTCTGATCAATTTTTATGATCTTTTGATCACAGACACTGACTCCATGCAGAGACACCAACACCCCAGCATGAGATTGAGTAACACCAACATTCACAGGCATTGGCATATCCCCTTTCCTGCTTTTTAAGGGTGTATTCACACGGTGGAGTTTTCGCTGCGATGCAGTGCATCAGCATTCCGTCGCGGCTAACTGCTCCTGATTAAGCCCGGAATCTGCGGCAAGATAGGTCATGTTGCTTTTTTTTTCCGCTAGCGGAAAAAAGCCACTAGAGGAAAAAAAACGCTACTGACTCCCATTGAAGTGAATGGGAGGAGTTTTTTCAGGCGGATTTTGAGGCAGATTCTGCGTCAAAATCCGCAGCCAATAAACTCCGTGTGAACACAGCCTAACTGTCTCAAGCCTACATTCAGATGAACATTGTACAAAATGGCAGTGGAAAATTTTCAATTTTGCATGTTTTGTATCCAAGGAGTTTTCATAGATCCTTCATACTTATGAATGTCTTGTGTATTTGTGAAAACTGACCATCAAAGCATTGTTCATGTGAATAGCCCCCAATCACATGTAGTGAATTTAATTCAGCCATGGTGGTTACATGGTCGATTTCCACTGTCATGTGAATGTAGGCTAACTCTCACGTCTGTAAAGAGTCCCGCAGTCATAGCCTGGACAATTCAGATTTTTATCACTGTTTCCAAATGGTTTCATATACTTGTAATTCCCAGAATATAACATTGCACATTAAATCTAAGGTTTGGTATAAACAGAACATAAAAAGCTGAAGAGAAAGTCAAAAGAAAGCTATTATAAAATTACCATATAATAAAATATTTATGGGACAAAAGCGAGCATTGAGTGGCCGTGTCCTACAGCATATAAATCCTACAAGTATGGCCAATGGTGTGAAGCTGTGCCAGATATACAGTATATACATGATAAATGCAGGATTCCTTTATTTTTAGAAACTCATAAAACATTAAAAAAAAATTTTTATATGATTTGGATTTTATGAGTTTTGTTGAAGTTTTTATAACTTTTAATGCCATAAGGGAAAAAGACCATCTGGTAGGTTTGGTAATTGAACAAATAAATTACTTATTGTATGGGAAATGTGCCGCATAGATTTTAGAATAAATAATACATTTCATGTTCTGGCTGAAACTTAAATACTGCTTGAACTGAAAATGCCCATGACAATGCATTTTTTTGTACTTGGAGTATATGATAATGCACACAGTGATGTCACAGTACAGGGATAATAAACACAATGATGTCACAGTACAGGGATAATAAACACAGTGATGTTATAGTACAGGGATAATAAACACAGTGATGTCACAGTACAGGGATAATAAACACAGTGATGTCACAGTACAGGGATAATAAACACAGTGATGTCACAGTACAGGGATAATAAACACAATGATGTCACGGTACAGAGATAATAAACACAGTGATGTCACAGTACAGGGATAATAAACACAGTGATGTCCCAGTACAGGGATAATAAACACAATGATGTCACAGTACAGCGATAATAAACACAGTGATATAACAGTACAGAGATAATAAACACAGTGATGTCACAGTACAGAGCTAATACACACAGTGATATAACAGTACAGAGATAATAAACACAGTGATGTCACAGTAAAGGAATAATAAACACAGTGATGTTATAGTACAGCGATAATAAACACAGTAAACAGATAATAAACACAGTGATGTCACAGTACAGGGATAATACACACAGTAGTGTCACAGTACAGCGATAATATACACAGTGATGTTACAGTGCAAGGATAGTAAACACAATGATGTCATAGTACAGGGATAATAAACACAGTGATGTCACAGTAAAGAGATAATACACACAGTTATGTCACAATACAGGGATAATAAACACAGTGATGTCACAGTAAAGAGATAATACACACAGTTATGTCACAATACAGGGATAATCAACACAGTGATGTCACAGTATGGGGATAATACACACAGTGATGTCACAGTACAGGGATAATACACACAGTGATGTCACAGTACAGACAAAATCAGGGGCATAGCTCTAGGGGGTGCAGTAGTAGCAGTCATTACTTTGCCCCACAGAGTCACAGTACAGGGATAACACACACAGTAATGTAAAGGAAAACTGATGCCACAGTACAGGGATAATAAACACAGCTCCTGACCAGTAATAGTACGGTGGATGTTGGGAGAGGGTTAAAGAATCCCCTTAAAATATACTGGGAAAGGAGAGCAAACATATTGAGATAGGGCAAATGTTATCTTGACACTTAACACATTAAATAAAACACTGGGGGAGATTTGTCAAGACTGACGTATCACATAACAGTGTTGATCCCCTGTGTGCTGAAGTTGAGATGCGCCTAATTTATTGTGTGGCAAATGCTTTTTAATAAATTAGGCGCATCTCCTGGAGTTTATGCACCAGAATGACAAATCTACGCCAGCTAAGAGCTGATGTGGGCTTGTATAATATTTTATCCTAAATGATAAATTCTCCCCATTAACTTGACTTTTTCAATGGCTTTTCGGTGTTCAGTGATAAATTATTACGCTGCAGCAAGTTATGAGTGTTAAGATAAAGTATGCTACATCTATAGACTAAGAAGCCTTATTCATATGTGCCCTAGACC
This sequence comes from Leptodactylus fallax, assembly GCA_947044405.1. NCBI lineage: Eukaryota > Metazoa > Chordata > Amphibia > Anura > Leptodactylidae > Leptodactylus > Leptodactylus fallax. The sequence goes on from CAMRHE010000006.1 coordinate 10,696,065, forward strand.
CTGGCATTCCGCTCAACAACTCTTATATCTGCTAAATTATGGAATAGGAGCATGAAATCTACAGAATTACAAAATGACTAATCTGGCTATTGTCACTTCCATGCAGTTAGCTTGCCTTGTAGCTCCAGCGCACAGCATAAAATGTCCAATAATGTATTCTGAATTGAATCACTAAAACACATTAGGATCTATGGCAGTAAAAGTCTGCTGTCTGTCCAGGGCATGTAATGGTCACACTTGTATAGCTGTTAGTGTGATTCAGCTCATAGCTTCTAATTTAGTTTTGCTCTATTGTTGCTGGCAGACTCTCAGCTTTTATGGCCAATATAAGTCAATATCCCTTTATACACACTACGGAAATGCCAGTTCATAGGACAAAGTGCTTAGGCAGAAGTATTGCAAGCTCTTGTTATAAATCTTATCTATTAGACTCAATAGAAGAGATCAAAGGCTTACAGGAACATTCCATGTAAAACCGATACACTGAGTTATACCTAGGGCAGGAGCGGAGGAGACAGGGCATGACGTCTCTTGAATCCCTGCGTCATGCCTGATCCTTCAGGCCTCTTACAGGCATAGCACATTGTATCAGTTAAGTCTGGAGAGTTCCTTTCATCATTCTTTCAAAAAATAGACATATTTTCAATATAAAATAAAGTAGTTCTATTTCTGAAAAATTCTACAAAATTTACCCGACTAATGGAGAATCGATCTGTGATTGGTTTCTATGTGGTTTCTATAAAGTACCAACCATGATTTGTAAATGTCAAGAAATGAGATCTTAATAAGCTCTTCTTAATTTGCTTCACCTTTGGCCTAATAATTCATTTTTCATATACCTTGCCACTTGAGTAAATTGCCCAAGGTCTCTCAATAGTGGAAGTGTCGGAGTGTCCACAGCAAAAACACCAGAAATCAGTGGAGAGTAAAAAAAATCCTGTATGAGAAAAGTATGAAAATGGCGGACACCCAGCAGACCCCATTATAGTCAATGTGGTACTCCGGTATTCGCGGGTAACCACTGTTTTAGCTGTCCCGCTCTCTATCTTTCCAGATCTTGGTGGACACAAACAACAGAGAGCCCTGCGCAGATGTGAAACTAGCTTAAGTGAATTATTTCTATGAAAAAATGTATTTCAGGGCAAAAATTTAGGGAGGACAAAACAGACGATTGCATAGGACCTCAACCACTACCAAGCACTGCCCAGCACTTCTCAGCACTTCCCAATACTCTACGTACCAGCAATAGATGGAAACTCTGACAATGAGTTTGGACCAATCTCTGTTACCCTTGCTCTGGCAATGGTGGTATGTAGTCATAATGATTAAAAAGGACCTGTCACCAGATCTGAAAAGCCCAGTGAAATCCATCATCTGATCGGCGCTGTCACTCTGAGCATTTTAGTGTTTTGGTTATCCAAATCTGTTCAGCCATTCCAAAGATATAAGCCCTTTTAGTGTTGATACAAATTATGGTATACTAGTCAAGTGAGTGGCATCACTGTGGGTTCCTTGGGGGTGGAGTCTCTTTGTGCTGTATGTCATGCAGGTTTACCACCCATTTGACTAGTATCAACACTATAAGGGCTTATATCTTTGGAATGGCTGAACAGATTTGGATAAACAAAACACCAAAATGCTCAGGGTGACAGCGCCGATCAGATGATGGATTTCATTGGGCTTTTCAGATCTGGTGACAAGTCCTCTTTAAACCTAACTGTTAAGCATATAACCCAACATTTCATTCAATATATATTGAAATTTCAAGAATTTTTTACCATTATGCTAATATATAGAGGCGTCACCAATGAAAGTATGTGTATGATATTCTGGAAAGAACCTTCTAGAGACTTCTCAGTTCTGAAGTCACCCTGTACTACAGCACTTCATGCTATAATAATGAAGCATACATAAAATGATGGAGTCGGTATCTCCATCTGCCTACACACTGAATGCCTGTTTTCGCTGAACTGGAAGCTGAAGATTTGTACAAGAAACATATTATTTCTTGAGCTGATCTTGCAGATAATGTAGCTTCAGTTTTCTTACTTATCCTTCTGTATTAGATCAAACAAGTGTAAGATTTTACTGAAGCGCTGCCAGCACAGGAAAAATCGTGTCACAGTAATATCGTAAAAGACACAGGTCCTGAGGCGAGGCTTGATATGCCAGAGTCTTTATCTCCTATATTTAACCTCCTAATGTTGAAGGGGAGTACGAGAAAAGCAGAAAGATGATACAAGTATGTAGACTGTATAGAACTAGATGTCATCAAACTGCCGTGTTTCCTTCTATCCACCTATCAAGGTATGGATTGGGCTTACACATCGTAAATGTTTGGGTCAAATTACTATATACAGTAGCCTATATATTATTTTCTATGAGTCTAACTCTTTGTATTCCAATGATCAGAATTATTTCAAGGCAACATGGCAACATTGTCGCCAGTACTGGTTGTGTAAGAGGATATATTTATTTCTAGATAACTTTTAGCTCAACCCAAAAGGATAAAGACGGAAGCTGAGGGTATAGACTAAGTACCAAGGAGTGGATGCAAACACTAAATAGAATACAAAAAATTGTCTAACCTTTAGGCACCTTAAGGGAGTCTTTAATATATGACACAAATGGAGACAAAAATCTACAAACAAAAATAATAGCAATAATATCCATATACCACCAATACAACGAAAAACATTATATAAATAATTAAATAAACTAATAATAATAATAATAATAATAATAATAATAATAATAATAGATAAGACATTATATAGATAAAGATCGGGCCCTGGTATTTACTTTGGATGTCCACTCAGTGCTAGAAGTGATTAATATCCTTATACATTAGTGTGGATATAAGCCACAATATCAGCAGTCCAGTTCTAGACACATAGAAATATTTATTTGTGGATGCTGGACTGTTGATATATTAGGAAGGTGCCATTACATGGCCAGTGAAACTGAAGCGGTGCTCACTTTCTTCGCACAGCTGATTGGTAGGGGTGCCAAGTGTGGGACCCTACCGATCTGATATTGATGACCTACAATAAGGATTGGTCATCAATATTTGAGTCCTGGAAAACCCCTTCAAGGCTGAGGCCCCAGATTGTGGAAACGCAGCTTTTATGTTGCGGATTTTGCTGTGTTTTTTGGAGCCAAATCCAAGAATGGCTACAAAAGGAATGGAAAATATATAGGAAGTTCTTATATTTATACGTTCTGCTCAATCCACTCCTGGGTTTGACTCAAAAAACCACAGCAAAATCTGCAACAAACAGCTTTTTCAAAATGTCAAGCTTTAACCTAAAGGTACAGAAGGGGAGAGACTATAGGAAATGACATGAATGACACCAAGAAACCAATGACAAGTGGGAAGGACTCTCTTGCTGCTCATGGTGACTATTTTGGAATGGGTCTGCATTCCAAATTTTGCTATAGTCTATATAAATTCTTGTTTCTTTCTTGGCCTAGTTACATTTTTATGTGCCTTGTCTGGTGTGTTAAGCGCCAATGGTGCCTCACCGCTAAGTGTGATCGCTGAGCTCTCTCCTAGTAAGCCTGCATGAGGGAGTAGAACTCAGTGTAACTCAATGGTTACTTTTTTTTTTTTTTTATTAAAATCCCCTTCCCCTTTTAAATAAAATGACTCCCATGTTAACACTGTATCACAAGGAAATGTAGCCTTCTTGCTTTTAGCAAAGTATCAACTTTACATCTTTAAATTCTGTTACAGAATGTGCGTAATTGTGAAATTCATGTTTTCGTCTTGTCAATTTTTAGGACTTACTGAAAATAAAATCCTGTATTAGCAGATCAAACTTAAAATAACGCTCAGCATTTGAACTAAAAGAGTAGATGACTACTGTGCATCTATTTCTGGCAGGCTTGTCAAACATTACATGTTAGTGATTTATTCTGATAATTTGGAGTCGGAGAACTTTTTTTTTCTTTTTGCCTCATTTGGGTTATCCTTCCTCTTGTGTAACATTGCAGGCGAATAGGCTGAACTAGACACTAACCATGTCGATATATATGTATAATATACAGTATACTATATCTTATAATATATGATAATAAACTGTTTAATATATAATAGTTTATAATATATTGTTTTATACAATTATGTGCTCATGTTCAAACCCTTCACCTTCAGGGATATCAAAGGGGTAGCCCAACAATCCACTCTTATTACCTATCAACATGAAAGATGGTAAATGTCTGATCACTGGGGCCCCACCACTTGGACCCCCATTAATCACTATATCAGGGTTCCTGAGCCCCCATACATCCGCACTGCATGACCCTCAGACATTGAATGGCCAACAGCATGCATCTTCAACTCCTAGTAACTCATCCTCACTGTAGTCATGGCTTAAATGGTGCCAAACAAGGGTCCCGAGTCTCCAATTCGTCCTCATTGCAATTGTGCAGTGAGTGTTTAGGTAGCCACTGGGACCCCATGACCACTAATCTTTAGCCCACCATTTCTCATATCTGAATGCAGCAGTGGTCACTTATGTATTCTTCCAATATATTCTGGTCTATGGGTCATACAGTAAGGACTTGGCACCACCATTTTAGTGATTGCTGGGGGTCCTAGAAGTAGGGGTTACAGCGATCAGACACTTATCACCTATCTTGGTAAATATTAACCCATAGTAATCTCAGTCAAGTTTTGAAGATATCTCCTATCAATAGAGGATAACTTAAAGGTGTTGTGCCATTATAGACACTTATCCCTTAGCCACAGGACAGGGAAGAAGTGTCTGATTACCAGAGGCTCACCAGGGATCCGGAGGATGGGGGACTGAAAGTTTCTCTAAAGCCTCCTTGTGAATGGAGGGCCAGTGTGCTTGCATGACCAGTACTCCAATCACTTGTATGGGGCAGTGCCGCAACCCCATAAAAATGAATGTAGTGCTGGTCATGCAAGTACAATGGTGCTCCATTTTAAAAGGAGGCTTTAGGGGGACTTACATTCCCCTGTCCTCCTGATCACTGGGGGACCCGGTGATCAGATATTTATCCCCTGTCCTGTGGATAGGGGATAAGTGTCCATAACAGCACAACCCCTTTAATGATCACTGGGGGTTCGACAGCTCAAACCTTCACTGATTCTGAAAATGGAGGTCCACTTCCCTTATCCTTATGGAGCGACAAGCCAAGCTTGCTCCTTACTGCTTCATTCATTCCCTATGGAAGTGCCGAAGATAGCTGAGTGTCAGTGCAGATAATCAGACTGCCACTCCATCATTATGGAGAAACACATACCCATTCTTGGGATCATGGTGGGCCCAGCAGTTGGACTCCCACCAATCATGATGTAATCCCCTATTCTATCAATAGGGGATAACTACAAAACTTGATACAGCCCCTTTAATATTTTAGCCCAACGTGAAGAACTTGGAAGGAATGAAATGTTGGTATCTCTCACAAGAACACCACACTTTGGAACCTGAAAACCTCCATTTACAAATGTCACATGTCCTTCAAGGAGAGAAATTTAGCATTAAGGATATTAGGGACTCTTACCCCATTCCATATTTTTAAGTTTGAAGATGACAAGTCTTGCTCATGCTTTCGTTGACCATGAAGATATAAGTTAGACCTAACCAGTGTAGTACTGAGGTTTCTTGCCCCCACCAAATAAAATGATTTGGGGGGCCCATCCCCCAACAACCCCAAGGACATAGACCATAGTACCCTTCAAATTTGGATGTCTTCTGCTGGAAGATTATTGTTTTAGAGCATGGGTCCACGAGAGGATCCTATGGTACTCTGGTGGATCAGTCGAACACTGGACTTGATCTAGTATGTCCCGTACTTTAGGGACACTTTGGATGTATACATAAGATACATGTATCACATATGCATTATGTGTGGATTATCCTCTAATATTGAGGATTTTTAAAAACTGTCAAAGGCAAATGCCTTATAGAGATCTCCACGGGTCTCGAGGTGACTTGCCCAGTAACAGCACAGTGTTTTGATTGATACTAATGGACTTTCCTTTCAAGGTCGAGAAATTGGGAGGAACATGGCACTTTTCACTACAAAATGAATTACAAGAACAATCCACCTTAACATAAAGTGGAAGAACGATCAATAAATTCTGTTTAGGACAAAAAAAACTTTCTTAAAGCTGTTATTTTTCTTACTCACTGAGACAATCACCAGATAACACCCCTTATGGTTTACTGAAGCCAATCTGCTCTTGACATCTATTTTCCATGATTGTAGATAAAGACTGTTATCCAGACACTCCAGGTGCAATCCTTAAAGCCGAGCTCCGCTCAAAAACTTTATAATCATGTGTGGCTATGGTTAACCCTTTTACTTCATCCCCCTTCATACCAGATATTTAAGTAAGGTGTCCAGTAAGCTACGATATATTAAGCTTAGAGAATGTATGTAGGTGAAGTGTGATACCTTCTGAGCATTATGTGGGCATATTATATATGTAGAATTCCAGTACACTACTGGGTTAAGAACTGGTTTATTTGCACTTGTCTGATGTTATTTTACATTGTAACATGTTATTGCTGAATGGGAACTGTGTTGCTTTAAGAACAAAACATATAGACTGTAGATAAGCTGATGGTACAGCCCTCGACTTCGGATATCCTAGTTAGGGGGAGGAGTGATTTCTCTTCCTCCCAGCCAAGGAGAAGGATAAGGATGGAGTACCTTGTTAGCTGACAACCCATTAGCAAGTCAGAGATAAGATCATTGTGCAGTTAGGAGATGGCCCATCACCCTGCTCAAGTTATGGAACAAGTGTGCATGACAGAGTCTACAAGGAAAATTTTGGACAGATCTCATAGCTGCAATCCAACCTATGAGCTACAGGCCAGGTTGGACACCCTTTTTGGAAACTGCAACCCATAATCTTGGCACTGCAGATTTTTTATAGTGTTTTTATCAAGGACTAGAAGCACAATTTTTATGGGGAATACTGCCCCAGCAAAGGAAACAATGACTGACCCCAGCGAGTATCATCATCCAGGCTCAGCTCCAGATTTAGAACCTCTATGCCTCAATTTCATGGAAGATCTGCTGTTGTTACCTGCCTTACTTCAAGTAAACCACTAGTTGTTACAACATTCAACCTTGTCTCTTGAGTCCTCTATCCTGCAGAAAGAGCATCCCAGTGACCATCAGACTCAGGCAGACTTACAATAAGAGAATGCCCTGGGATGCTGCTACTACTGCCATACTCCTTGCAGTGGCATAACTAGGAATGGCTGGGCCTCAAGGCGACCATTGGACATGGGCCCCCCCCGGACTGCCGCCCCCAACCCCCCCCAGAGTCGCCCCCTCCAACCCCCTCCGCACAAACCACATTCCTGCGCACACTATTATGCTCCATAGTGGCCTCTACACACTATTATGCCCAATAGTGGCCCCTACAAAACTATTATGCCCCATAGTAGCCCCTGCACACAGTATTATGCCCAATAGTGGCCCCTGCACACAGTGTTATGCCCCATAGTGGCCTCTGCGCACACTATTATGCCCCATAGTGGCCCCTGCACACACTATTATGACCCATAGTGGCCCCTGCATACAGTATTATGCCCCATAGTGGCCCCTGCACACACTATTATGCCCCATAGTGGCCCCTGCACACAGTATTATGCCCCATAGTGACCCCTGCACACACTATTATGCCCCATAGTGGCCCCTGCATACAGTATTATGCCCCATAGTGGCCCCTGCACATACTATTATGCCCCATAGTGGCCCCTGCACACAGTATTATACCCCATAGTGGCCCCTGCAAAACATCCATCCAAGGAAGGGAATACAGTTAACAAAAAATGTACAAGACAAAACAGAAGAAAGGAAAACATGAGAGTCCTAACAACCTCATAGACTACCAAGGCCTAGTGACTGTCACTGTGTCTAAGGTCTTTGTGACCCTTTCTGGAGAAAAGGAAATGATGAAGAAATAATAAAATTTATCAAGGCCGATTTTTTTTGGCATATTTTAAATAATGTAATTTTTACTTAGTACAGTTTAATATTTAATCAACTTTTGGTCTGGTCAGATACAGAAACATCAAATTTAATTTATTTTGACTATTAACTTAAAAAAAGGGAAATAAATGTAAAAGAAAATTATATTGTAATGCAGAGACAGGAATTCTCAAGGTCTACGGGATCATGTAAAAGGAGATGATTTAATATCACATTAAGAAAATGAAGTTATGCAGAAGTTGTAAATCAATTCAGTAAGTTATTATATCACTGGGACCTGAAACTTTAAAATAACAGAAATTAATGAAAAAATTATTACATTTAGGATATGGACATTTTTTAAATTCTCAACCTAATAAAATTACGACAATAGAGAAATGGTAGAAAAGTTCACACGAGATTCCTTTTAAATTGGAAAATCATTACTGCCTGATCCGAACGAAAACTTTCCTATCTGCAGAGATGGCCCCCTTCTTCCCCGAAGGGTATATTAATAGATATGACAAAAGTCTCCTTTAAGATCTCTTTTTCCAAACTGAACAAGTTTAATTTTTCTAATATTAATTAACGGCCCCCATACACATAGCAGGAAGGTTATCTGAATTCACCAACTAAGGTGGGACTGGGCAAATATCTTAATTGTATGGTAGCCTCTCAACTTCCCCCAGAAGATGATGGAGGGGTGGAAGGTTGACAGGGGCATGTTGAATTTTATCATGTCCGATTTTTGTTCCCCAATTTACATTTCTCCTCCCAATAAAAAATGGCCAATTGAATATTCATGGGGGGGGGGGGGGGGGGGGGGGGGGGGGGGGGGGGGAGAGGCCACCCACGCCTGGCGAGGTAAAAAATAAAATAACCCCCCCCCCCCCCCCGACAAAACCCCCCCAACAAAAAAAAAACCCCCCCCCCCCCCCACCCCCAAAAAAAAAACCCCCCCCCCCCCCCCCCCAAAAACACACACCAAAAAAAACCACAAAAGCCGACAAAAGGGCCAAGAGGAAAAAAAAAAAAAAAAAAGAAGCCGGCCGGGCGTTAAAGTTGAGGGTGCGCCAAATTGAATATTCATGAGTATCGGGGGAGTCGGGAGGAACAGTTGTTGGTCAAAAGAGTCTATATCATGCTTGTTACTAGAGGATATATATATAATACATTATATATACTTGCTTTACAATGACCTTTCTTCTCGGCATTTGCAGAGGAAAAACGGACCATCAGTCCTAAGCCTGATATATTAAGACTATGGGCTAGATCCATAACCGGTTGAGCAGAAAACATAGTACCTGACATTCCAATGGTAGTCTGTGCTGTGTCTTTGCTTTCCTGCTCTTTTCCATTACGTCTTCTAGGAATCTGAACTAACTGAAGTAAATATCATCATATGACGTGACTTCAGACATAGAGATGGTGATGAACCCAAGCAGAAAAACAATGCTTGCTGAATGAGATCAACGTATTTGACAAGTGAGGTTGGGATTGTGTAGAGATAGAAAAAAATGTGGATGTTTCTTTTCCATAAACAGCGCCACTCTTGTCCATGGACTATGTTTGGTATTGCAGTTCACCAATATTTAAATAGGACCTTTCGCCAAATCTGAAAATCTCAGTAACATACATCATATGATGTATTGTTTATCCAAATCTGTTCAGTTATTCCAAAGATATAAGCACTTTTAATATTGATGCAAATTAGGGTCTATTAGCCAAGTGGGTGGTAACACTACATGATATACAGCACACAGCTCCAGCAATGACGTGATTGGCCCCAATGAATCCCCTGCCGCAAATCTCTGGCCTCAGTGGATAGCGGGGTACATCATTGCCAGAGAGGAATTGGAACCTCTTCAACAATATCTGACCACCTGCATGTGTCTGCTGAGGTCTGTGACTGGTGGTGGCAGCCATGTGGGGCTGGAACAGAAGACTTGGCTGTTCTGTCATAGCCAGCGAGAACTTCCGCCGCAAAAAACCATCAGAGCAGCAGGACCAGACCGCACTGGGAGGCACTGGAGCACCAGGGACAGGGAGTATGGTTTTTGGTTTTTTTCATCTTCCCCGGCCTAATATATATATAAAATATCCTTGACAACCTCTTTAAAGACAAGTGTATTTCACCCATATTGTGCATAGCATACACTAGAAATAGTCTCCTCTCTCTGGTCCTGAGCCTCTAAATGAATTCAGGAGGGGTGTAGTTCACCCATATTATGCTCTAATTAATATTAACCTTGAGCAGATGGGGGGCGGGCACAACCAAAATGGAGCCTCACACCCTAAGAAAGGTGAATTTTAGAGTAAGGACTCATCTTAAATAGGTCACCTTGCCACTACCAGATGGACTTATACAATTTGATCAAAATGTAGACCAAGAACCTCATTCTCATGTATTCCTATATACAGTTGGTATTTGCAGTAATGCTTTTGGTGCTAGCAGAGCACTGTTGCAACTTTTTGTGTTTGCATTTGTACTGCAGCCACAACAACGTGCACCTGCATTACTTGTTCATATTGTCTGGCAGTCCTGACCATTTCTATGTAGGTTGCCACTTGCTACATCTGTAAGGCCAATCTTGAAACCAACTAAGACCGATCCAAGCTGGTATTCCTTACTGGAAATCCTCAGCTGGCAAACACGGGCTAAGACAAATCATCTACAAATTGCATGGAAGACGCGATACATCACAATGATAGAAATCCAAAATGTCTTCAAACTAGACAAAAGATGAATTCTTCTTTGTTCTGCAGTCTCCGTGTTATTTTGCCAGCAGACATGCCGGCAGCACACGGGGAATGAGATTAACACCATTTTGCCAGGGTCAGATGTCAGTTACTAGAGAAGTACTTATTCAGTGATAAATAGATAGAGGGTCCGGCATAGCTGCAGTGTGACTCTTGTCCTTGTCTCTCTACAACAGGCATGACAATCTGTAATGACATGGAGGGTTTAGAGGAGTGGATTAAATCTGGAAGGGTCAGACGTACTCCACTGGAAGAATCCGCCATATCCTAAGGGGTTATATAACCTGTTCTCTTTTCTCAGGCTTGTTGTAGATGAACCTTTTATCTTTATAAGCACATTTGTAATTCATAGAAGACGCTTTTCATCTCCTTTTCAGTCTGAACTGAAACACTGCAATGTAAAACTGATGCTCGAATGACTACTGCCAATAAAAAAGGTTACCAGCTCCATTTCTAGGGATAGGACGGAGCTTTAGATAAACTAAAAATATGCTGGTATGATATTCCATCAGGTTTATGGAACTCCAGTATTCAAGGCTACATTCACATTGATCAGGTAGAAAAGGAACTTACCCTGGGAGTATCTACAATGTTAGCAGGCATAGCAGATTTTATGGGATCCAACAACTTAAAGGGATTGTCCGGGGAGTATTTATTCACTTACCTAAGTAAGTAAAGCCAGCCCCCTTAGCATAGATAATTAATTACCTGTGAGATCAGGAGAGGAGTGGGCCCATGGGTCATGACATTGCCAAAACCCCCAGGTCCATCAAAAGCATTCCGCCAGACTAGGTAAGTGAATAAATACCACTCGGACAAGCCCTTGAAGCCTCATGCCTACAACATTAGGCCCAGTAGGTTCCAATTTTTTAATGGAAGGCACTTCCAACGGCCATCCAAGTGCCTTCCAAGCTCCATTGATTTCAATGGGGGGTTCCATTCCTTTACAATTTCATGGAGCTGGATAGGACATGCTCTGAAATTATCTGAAATGTAATAGAGCATTGGAATGCCCTCAGACTGCACACTTGGTCATGTACATGAGGTCTGTTTCCATTCATAACATATGTAATCCCTTATAGGATTGCATTATACCTGCAAATGACACCATTGTACTGCATATTTCTTTTTCCTATACTCTGATATTATAGTGTATATAGTGACTGTTTTGTCTTTTTTTAGTCCCATGCTATGATATCACTGTGTGCATAGCTCTTTACTTCATGTATTATCCCTGTACTGTGACATCACTGCGTTTATTATCTCTGTACCGTGACATCACTGTGTTTATTATCTCTGTACTGTGACATCACTGTGTATATTATCCCTGTACTGTGACATCACTGTGTGTATTATCTCTGTACTGTGACATCACTGTGTATATTATCCCTGTACTGTGACATCACTGTGTGTATTATCTCTGCACTGAGACATCACTGTGTATATTATCCCTGTACTGTGAGATCACTGTGTTTATTATCGCTGTACTGTGATATCATTGTGTTTATTTTCCCTGTACTGAGACATCACTGTGTTTATTATCTCTGTACCGTGACATCACTGTGTTTATTATCTCTGTACTGTGACATCACTGTGTATATTATCCCTGTACTGTGACATCACTGTGTTTATTATCTCTGTACTGTGACATCACTGTGTTTATTATCCCTGCACTGTGACATCACTGTGTGTATTATCCCTGTACTGTGACATTACTGTGTTTATTATCCCTGTACTGTGACATCACTGTGTGTATTATCCCTGTACTGTGACATCACTGTGTGTATTATCCCTGTACTGTGACATCACTGTGTTTATTATCCCTGTACTGTGACATCACTGTGTTTATTATCCCTGTACTGTGACATCACTGTGTTTATTATCACTGTCCTGTGACATCACTGTGTTTATTATTTCTCAGAATAGAATTTGGCACTGATTTTGAAGCAGAAACTGACTCAAAATCAACAACAAACTACATTGTGTGAACAGACCCTTACAGCCAAAATAGTGTGGCCAAGTAACATGCTTTTTAGAAACCGTTAACCCCTGTGTGATGGCGCAACTTCAACTACATGTGGCATCTGATCTGCGTTTCTTACTCTGCTGGTGTGTTATATGGCTCACCTGATCTGCCTATACTGGATCCATCATGTTTAGCCCCTGAGTTTTACAGGTCACAGGTGTTTTATATATTTCACGTCTTAAAAATTTTCTAGCAATGGAAACTCAAGCACATAAATATCTTCGACAAAAGTGTTCACATTCAAGCGGCTAAAGAAAGCTGGCATATTTCAGTCCTGTCCCACTGACCTAATGAGGAAAGACGTCTAAATGGATTTGCTTTACTGAGGAGCAATTTGGAGAGTTGCCATAGTCACTTTGTATAAATACATTCACAGGCCATTAAATAAGATCCCTCTGGTAGCCGCCTCATTAGCAGGTCCCTACAGAGGTCGTGCGGGTCACCTGCTGGCAGAGGACACTTAATCTTCAATTAGACCGAGTCTACTTTGAACTTGTAGAAGAATAACACATGGACATACAGGTAATGGAGTGAATATAGTAATATACAAAAACTGCAAAAAATCTACACTTAATCTTGAAGGGATTGTCCAGTTTCGGCAAATAAATGTTACTGTTTGTGTAATAAAAAGTTACAAAATTCTGCAATGGTCAATTCCTCATGGTTTTTTAGATCTTCAGTTTTGAATGGGGGACACTCGACGTACACCATTATAGTCAATGGGCTCTGCCAATGTCTGTGTATAACTGCTGAGACAGCGGTCCATCTCACCATCGTTTAGGTCCTCTGATGGACCCAAATGACAAAGAGCACAACACTAGTCTGAACCTAATATAATATGATGACACATAGGAGTGGCAGACTGTGCCCGGGGGACAAGGAGCAGGGCAATAGCTAGAGCCCACAGATGCTGCCCCACTTCTGCCAAAACCTGTGATTTTCATGCTTAAAGAAGAAGGGGCCACAAACTTCCATAACATCTGTACTTTGTGGCCCACTAGCAGTGAGTGACCATCAAGTTGGAGGCCACTGGACCACCAGACTGCCAGATGGAGAAGCTAGAAAGCATCATGGTCCAGAATTGAAACAACAAACTTATGGCATGTAAAAGTCGACCTTGTATAATGAAAATTTGGATAAGATCCAGCACAGGACTGGAAAGTATTCCCCACCGTCAAGCGCAGGACTGCCCCTCTTGACTAGACATTTCAAGGAAAAATTAATGAAGATACATAAATCTTTTTCCAAGTTAAATGTCTAAGTACCGGTCTGTTTTACATGATGAAATAATTTCCTTTTATGTATCAGAGGTAAAAATAGTTTCTAGGTCACATCCGTGCGTAGCGGTGGCAAGTTAATGTGCTTTATTCCAAACAATAATATCATCCCTTCTCTAGAGGGATCTTCATCAAAGCAATCTGAACACACGTTACAGTCGCACTGAAAGCCGGCGCTTCTGAGCCGTCAGATTACTTTGTGCTGAGTTCCCTACCAGAGAGATGGATGGTAGATGCACAGAGGCAACACAAGCTCTAGTCTACATCAATCATAATGGTTCTCCATATCCTTCACTCAGCGAGAACTCTTTATCAATCAGATGGGACAGAGAGATGAAGTTGGTATAGAGTGAAAATGAGAAGAATAGTAACTGTAAAATAAGCTAAGATCATCAGATATCACGTACAATGTGGTAGCCTTTCCAGAGTCATCATTTTAAAATTTTTAGATTTTTTTGTTAATTTGTTTTTTTTTGCTATTTAGTTTTTTGGCCAAATGATATTATTTTTGCTTAAACAATATACACAGAATGCTGAGTACTACCTATTGAATGGAATAAATGTCTCCCTTCTTACCTTTCCTCTTGGCTTGATATACCCATCGATGGGTGGCATAAAATTTTTTATTTTTTTTGCATTGACCTCATTTCCTGACAGAATACGACCTCTTCCAGATGACCGTGGCCGAGATCAGTGTGCTAATTGGGTTTTTCCCGGATATCACACTGACCCATTCATTTCTATGGGCCCGTACACGTGACCGTGAATTACATGGTCATGTGTGCGGGCCAACAGTCTGGGACGCAAAATATAGAACAGATCCTATTCCTGTCCTATTTTCATGGCCGGCTGTAAGCACATAGTCGTCTGCAACCGGCCTAAGACAAAGTTGTATTCTCTTTGAAGCTATTCATCTTGCCCGCCACTCATCCCAGGGTACTATATCCAAAACAAGAGGAATGGTAAGTCTGGACACATCAGTATCCTAAAACATACCTAAACTTTTGAACAACTTTTGACTTTCTGCCAGCATTTGTGTAATAAATATTATAATATACTCTATTAACAGATTTTGTCTCCTTTCCATGATATCCTGCATTAAAATCCACTTTCTGTCTCTTATGTATTCTTTTTCATGTTTTTGGCAGCAAAAATTTTTACTGGTTCTGACAGTGATGAAGGGAGAGTAGGGGTATAATACAGATAAGCTGAGGTTGGCAGAGTCACTTCAAACACTTATATCTCAGGTATTATAATACATAGGACCATAGTTCTGGTGTCATATGAAAGTTGAGATTCTTAGCTTTCATAAGTCATCATCACAGTTCTACCTGTATTATTTCCAGAGATATCATCAGTTGAGAGAACACAGTTGGGATACAAGAGCTGTATGTATGAATACATACCTCAATACAGAAATGCAACTTCCAAACATTGGTTTTTGCACTATTTGCCCTTTATCAGTACCACCCCCTAGTAGACCATTCGCTTTTCGATGCAATTTTGAGTGGTTCTCTAAAAGAGGTTTCACTGTTATACCCTATTCACATGCATGCTCAGTTAAATATTGCCAAATAAATCTGAGTTTCAGATGCAGTTCTAACAAATTTATAATGGATTTGGCCACCACCTCTTGACTTTTTCCATCTGTGAACACAGAGCTGATGTGCCTTGCCAAAAATTTCGATTTTTGTCTCATCTGTCCATAGGACATTCTCCCAGAAGCTTTGTGACTTGTCAACATGTAGTTTGGCAAATTAGTTTTGTCAGATTCAAGTTATTTCTGTGACCATTGTGGGTTTTTCTTTCATTAAACAAGGGGTACCAACAATTTTGTCCACGTGTGTATATCTATTATGTATAAATTTTTTTCATCATTTATTTCATAATTTTTAATCAAGGCTGATTGATTAGAATTATGTCATGTTACTCTGTTCAGCTCCATATATTATTAAATAGTACATAGAACTGAATATGCACTGGCAATATAAGCATGGCTATGTATAATGGCATAGTCTCTAGCATCCTGCCAACCTGAGCTGCCAAATGAAGCATTACAGTTTGACAGACTCAGCTCTACTGGCTATGCCAAACTGCTACATCCATACATGTTACATATACAGTACAGACCAAAAGTTTGGACACACCTTCTCATTCCAAGAGTTTTCTGTATTTTCATGACTATAAAAATTGTAGATTCACACTGAAGGCATCAAAACTATGAATTAACACATGTGGAATTATATACTTAACAAAAAAGTGTGAAACAACTGAAAATATGTCTTATATTCTAGGTTCTTCAAAGTAGCCACCTTTTGCTTTGATTACTGCTTTGCACACTCTTGGCATTCTCTTGATGAGCTTCAAGAGGTAGTCACCTGAAATGGTTTTCACTTCACAGGTGTGCCCTGTCAGGTTTAATAAGTGGGATTTCTTGCCTTATAAATGGGGTTGGGACCATCAGTTGTGTTGTTCAGAAGTCAGGTGGATACACAGCTGATAGTCCTACTGAATGGAGTGTTAGAATTTGTATTATGGCAAGAAAAAAGCAGCTAAGTAAAGAAAAACGAGTGGCCATCATTACTTTAAGAAATGAAGGTCAGTCAGTCTGAAAAATTGGGAAAACTTTGAAAGTGTCCCCAAGTGCAGTGGCCAAAACCATCAAGCGCTACAAAGAAACTGGCTCACATGAGGACCGCCCCAGGAAAGGAAGACCAAGAGTCACCTCTTCTGCGGAGGATAAGTTCATCCGAGTCACCAGCCTCAGAAATCGCAGGTTAACAGCAGCTCAGATTAGAGACCAGGTCAATGCCACACAGAGTTCTAGCAGCAGACACATCTCTACAACAACTGTTAAGAGGAGACTGTGTGAAGCAGGCCTTCATGGTAAAATAGCTGCTAGGAAACCACTGCTAAGGACAGGCAACAAGCAGAAGAGACTTGTTTGGGCTAAAGAACACAAGGAATGGACATTAGACCTGTGGAAATCTGAGCTTTGGTCTGATGAGTCCAAATTTGAGATCTTTGGTTCCAACCACCGTGTCTTTGTGCGACGCAGAAAAGGTGAACGAATGGACTCTACATGCCTGGTTCCCACCGTGAAGCATGGAGGAGGAGGTGTGATGGTGTGGGGGTGCTTTGCTGGTGACACTGTTGGGGATTTAGTCAAAATTGAAGGAATACCGAAGCAGCATGGTTACCACAGCATCTTGCAGCGGCATGCTATTCCATCCAGTTTGCGTTTAGTTGGACCATCATTTATTTTTCAACAGGACAATGACCCCAAACACACCTCCAGACTGTGTAAGGGCTATTTGACCAAGAAGGAGAGTGATGGGGTGCTACGCCAGATGACCTGGCCTCCACAGTCACCAGACCTGAACCCAATCGAGATGTTTTGGGGTGAGCTGGAGCGCAGAGTGAAGGCAAAAGGGCCAACAAGTGCTAAGCATCTCTGGGAACTCCTGCAAGACTGTTGGAAGACCATTTCAGGTGACTACCTCTTGAAGTATCACAAGGTATTATGGGAAAGGAGCTAGGGAGCTCATGCGCCCTCTGTTGGATGTAACAGATCCTCAATTTGCTTTTGACTCACCGAGCCTTGAGACAGCAAAAGGGATTTTAGCCAAGCCAATTTCACTTATCTGCATACAGCGCAAGAGTGTGCAAAGCAGTAATCAAAGCAAAAGGTGGCTACTTTGAAGAACCTAGAATATAAGACATATTTTCAGTTGTTTCACACTTTTTTGTTAAGTATATAATTCCACATGTGTTAATTCATAGTTTTGATGCCTTCAGTGTGAATCTACAATTTTTATAGTCATGAAAATACTGAAAACTTTTGGAATGAGAAGGTGTGTCCAAACTTTTGGTCTATACTGTATATATATTGTAAGTATGTGAGCCAGAGGGCGCTGTTGAGCGACCCAGGCCAGGCCAGAAAAGGCCCTCAGCCACGCCTTTTGGTGGTGGCATGTAACTCCAGAGGGGCTGGAGCATCCTGCAGGAAGCAGGAAGTAGTGGACCAGCGAGGACGGAGAGAGAGGCTCTGTCCCAGAGGGCTGGTGTCCACAGTAGTGGACCAGCGAGGACGGAGAGAGAGGCTCTGTCCCAGAGGGCTGGCATCCACAGGAGTGGACCAGCGAGGACGGAGAGATTGGCTCTGTCCCACAGGGCTGGCGTCCACAGAGGACTGTTGCTAGAGCTGAGTAACAGTCAGGACAGTTAGGGGCTCAAGGAGTGAGTTAGGCCCTAACTGTGGCATAGGTTTTTTGTTGTTTTGCTGTGTTGCAGTTAAGCTGAATAAAGACACTTTTATTTTACGCTTGGACCGTCTGAAAGCTATCTTTCCGGCGCCCAGTACCATGAACCACCGCTGTCCGGACCAGGAGTCAGCCTCCATTTTGAGTTTAATTCCCCCAAATTGTCACATATGGTGCTACGAATGCGGGCATAAAGAGATCCACGCAAGTCCTGGAAGACAAGTGAATGGTGACTGCAGTACTGCTAAGTGTGCATTATGGCCTACAGCTGGAAGAAATCGGTGATTTCAACTGAGAAGCCCAGAATGGGGTGAGTGAATTGCAACATAGCAAAAGTGTGTGCAGAAAAACTGGTGAAAGTAAAACTCTGGAAGAGGAATCCAGGGAATGGACTTTGTGTATACTGTGGCACAGAAGTCTGTGAAATGTTTGCTGATGGCAAGAAAGTATACAATGTGTATAGAAGCTGGATATTGCAAACAGTCTATGTGAAAGGCTATGGTGCCATGTTGATGTTTTCTGTGGAAGACAGAAGAAAATGCTGGTTGTTGTAGTGCCACATAAGTTAACTGTTTGAATACAGGTGACTGCAGAAGATAGTAAAAAGTTGCTGTGGAATATTGTGTAATTTTGTTAGTAAACCATGGGCAAGAAAAAGAGAATTTCAGCTTGTAAAAAAGCAGAGAAGTCATGCACAGGTTTAATAGTGCAGCAATCTGAATGCAGAGAGATACAAAACCCGGAACAGATCATGTTGGATGCAACTAAAGATAAAGGGTTGCATGATGACTCAGTTTTTCTAAAGCACCTCTGTTCTATGATGGAATATGTCCCTGCTGATTGTGTGTCTCATAATGGAGTGCATCAAAGCGCCAAAGATGAAAATGTTATGGTGCAGCAGCTTCAAGATGAGAATAAAACCATCAGGTTCATGTATGAGAATGAAATATCTGATTGGAAATGGCAACTTTTGGTATCAGAAAGAGAGAACCTTAAGTTGAAGGCAGAGCTTGACTCTATGAAGAGGTTATATCCTAGTCATTGTGAAAATGTGGTACTGGGTTTGCCTGGAATGGACTGTGTCACTAAGAAGGAGTTTGCTGAAATGAAATGTGCTCTGTCTAAGGAAGTTATACAGAGTGTAGAGCAAAAGCAAGTGCTTGAGAAGCAATTGCAGGATTTAAAGGAGCAGCATGTTCAAGACTCCATTGCCAAAGAGAATGTCATTGAAAAATTAAGAGATGACCTTGAAACTGCTAAATGTGAGAGAAGTGAATTTTTGCAGAGTCAGTCAGAATGTCTGGATGACAAAGTCAGGATGTGTGAAAGACTTTCGGTTGCCTTGACTGACAAAGAAAATGAAATTGCAGAGCTGAGGAAGCATGTGTCTGACCGAGAGAGTGATTTAGAATCTGTGGTGCAGACATTGCAGTCAGAGCAAAACTTGTATCAGGTTCGCATAAGTGGTGAAATCCATGAATGGTGAAGCAGAGCTGGAGTTCTGGAACAAAGAGAAAGGGAACTCAAAGCTAGAATATGCAGCCTGGAGAGGGCGCTGTCAGGATCTTGTGAAGACAATGAGAAGTTGTCTGTTTTGGTGCAAAATAAAGACAAAGATTTGATGGAGATGTCGTCTGTCCATGCTCAGAAAGTGCAAGCCTTACAGGAGAGTCATAAAAAAGTAGAGACTCAACTTCAAGTGATGCAACTAAAAGTCACAGAAGGGGACAGATTTCAAGCAGAACTGCTAGGCAAGGCAAATAGACTACAGGTGGAATTGGATAATGTCACAGGGCTTCTTTCTCAAGCAGACAGCAAGTTTATCAAACTTTCCAAAGATTTTTCTACACTAGAATTTCAGCTTCAGGATACTCAGGAACTTTTGCAAAAAGAAACTTGTCAGAAGCTTGACCTTAGTACAAAACTAAAACAAATGGAAGATGAGAAAAATGGTTTCCTTGAGCAACTAGAGGAAGAGGAGATAGCAAAAAGAGATTTGACAAAGCAGATTTCAACACTACAGGCTCAGGCGACTGATATGAAGAAAAAAATGGAAGATAGTATTGGGTCCTTGGACTCTGTTGAAGAACTAAAGAAAAGGTTGCAAAAGGAGCTAGAAGCTACAAATCAACGGTTTGAGGAGAAGGTTGCTGCTTATGACAAACTTGAGAAGACGAAAATTAGACTGCAGCAGGAACTAGAAGATGTAGGTGTAGACCTTGATCATCAACGTCGGATGGTGTCAAATTTGGAAAGGAAGCAGAAAAAAGTTTGATCAGCTGCTTGGTGAAGAGAAGACTCTTTCTGCTAGATATGCAGAAGAACGTGACTGAAACAGAGGCCCTTGAATTGAAGGCCGAGTTAGAGAGGCTCAACAAGCAACTGTGCATTGAAATGGAGAATTTGGTTAGCTCCAAGGATGAAGTTGAGAAAAACCTGGAATCTGTGCAGATATTGTATGAGAACAAAGCTAATGCTTATGATAAGCTGGAAAAGGCCAAGAGAGAATTGGACCTCCAGATAGAAGACATGAAGATTCAGTTTGAGGGAAACCTGTCTAATTTGTATGCTGAGATTGTAGATCTAAAAATGCTTGTTGCTAAACTAAAGGTGCAAGTGAACCATCAGGAGGAAATTGCACGCATCAAGGAACAGCTGGAGTTGCAGATGGATCAAGTGAAGCGCAAGTCAGAAATAAAGCTGCAAGGTGTACTAGTAAAGACTGAGATGGAAGCGGCACAGAAAAATGTCGCAGTGAAGAAAGTTTTGGAGCTGGAATCAGAGATTTGTGCGCTACAGAAGGCGTTAGAATTGGAAAAAGCTGCCAGCATAGAGGCAGAGAAAGGAGAATCATTAAGTCAGACAGACATGAGTGATCCTGCAAAATGTGAGGAGGCCAAAGAAGGTCCAACAGAAGAAGAAACTGTGATTGGTCACACACGGCCTGTGACAGAGTGGGTCCAGCCTCAAACCAATGAGGTCCAAAGCCTAGAGGGCTGTGAGATGGTAAATAAGGTGAAGGGTCACCAAAAGTGTGGAACAAGAGTCCGTGAGAAGACTGACCACGCATATGTTGTCCCAACAGCTAAAGTGTCTGAAGCCATTGTGGATAAAGGTGTTGCTGTGCCTGTCTCTAGCCAAATGTCTAGTGGACAAATGGTGAATAATGACTCCATGTTGTCTGTGAAGGGGGAGTCAAGAAGTAAGAGATGGTTACATGTCACCAATGATGTGACAGTTGTTAAAGACATGCCAGAAAATGTAGTTCAGCGTGAGCTATTTTGTGAGGGTGTACGGTATGGCCCTCGTGCAGAAGGAGAAGATATTGCAGTACAGAGATTGTGTATCTCAAACAAAGAGGAGAGCAAGAAGCCTATGTCTCCTAAACTTCTAAGCCTTGATGGTGATGGCAAAGTTTGCTTTGAGATGAAGGTTACGGAAAAAGTTCCCGTGATACAGTTATACTCTAAAGACATTGATGTGCATGAAGTACGTGTTAGTTGGTCTCTGAGCTCCTGTGAATTCATGATAGGTGAAGATGAAGATTTTTACGGCTATTCACTAAAGGGATCAAAGTCATGCAATGGGATGGCTGAACACTATCGTGAAAAATGTGATGAAAATGATGTGATCCTCTGTGTGCTGAATTGTGAAGGTGATGGAGTAAAACTTGCCTTTGCACAGAATGGCCAGGATCTTGGCGTAGCATCGAAAGCGATGAGAAGACGGAAAACTCGATGGAGCGGAATTTGGAAGAAAAGACCGCCAGATTGGGACTTCTGGAGAGACAATGGACAGGCATACATGGTTGAAGAGGGACTTCATCATAGGATGTCTCGTCCCATTGTAGCTCACCCCATGGGCAGTGAGCTGAGGGGGAGGGTATGTAAGTATGTGAGCCAGAGGGCGCTGTTGAGCGACCCAGGCCAGGCCAGGCCAGAAAAGGCCCTCAGCCACGCCTTTGGGTGGTGGCACGTAACTCCAGAGGGGCTGGAGCATCCTGCAGGAAGCAGGAAGTAGTGGACCAGCGAGGACGGAGAGAGAGGCTCTGTCCCAGAGGGCTGGCGTCCATAGTAGTGGACCAGCGAGGACAGAGAGAGAGGCTCTGTCCCAGAGGGCTGGCGTCCATAGTAGTGGACCAGCGAGGACGGAGAGAGAGGCTCTGTCCCACAGGGCTGGCGTCCACAGAGGACTGTTGCTAGAGCTGAGTAACAGTCAGGACAGTTAGGGGCTCAAGGAGTGAGTTAGGCCCTAACTGTGGCATAGGTTTTTTGTTGTTTTGCTGTGTTGCAGTTAAGCTGAATAAAGCCACTTTTATTTTACGTTTGGACCGTCTGAAAGCTATCTTTCCGGTGCCCAGTACCATGAACCACCGCTGTCCGGACCAGGAGTCAGCCTCCATTTTGAGTTTAATTCCCCCAAATTGTCACAATATATATATGAATAAATAATATATATATAAAATAAATAATAATAATAAAATTATATATATATATATATATTACTTTATTTTTATTAAATGAAATTTTAAATGGAGTATTATATTTAATAGAATGGCTTATATTTAGGACTGCCCTCTGTCACTGGTCAACATATAATATTGGGTATGATCAGATACTGGCCAACCCAAACCATAACCATAGTTGGCTCCAATCACCTCAATCTATACCTACACACGTGGACAAAATTGTTGGTACCCCTCGTTTAATGAAAGAAAACCCCACAATGGTCACAGAAATAACTTGAATCTGACAAAAGTAATAATATATAAAAATTCTATGAAAATGAACAAATGAAACTCAGACATTGCTTTTCAACCAGGCTTCAACAGAATTTTTTAAAAAAGAAAACTCATGAAACAGAAATGATGGTTCCCTTCAATATTTTGTTGCACAACCTTTTGAGGCAATCCCTGCAATCAAACGATTCCTGTAACTGTCAATGAGACTTCTGCACCTCTCAGCAGGTATTTTGGCCACTCCTCATGAGCAAACTGCTCCAGTTGTCTCGGGTTTGAAGGGTGCCTTTTCCAGACAGCATGTTTCAGCTCCTTCCAAAGATGCTCAATAGGATTTAGGTCAGGGCTCATAGAAGGCCACTTCAGAATAGTCCAATGTTTTCCTCTTAGCCATTCTTGGGTGTTTTTAGCTGTGTGTTTTGGGTCATTATCCTGTTGCAAGACCCATGACCTGCGACTGAGACCAAGCTTTCTGACACTGGGCAGCACATTTCTCTCTAGAATCCCTTGATAGTCTTGAGATTTCATTGTACCCTGCACAGATTCAAGACACCCTGTGCCAGATGCAGCAAAGCAGCCCCAGAACATAACAAAGCCTCCTCCATGTTTCACAGTAGGGACAGTGTTCTTTTCAAGATAAGTTTCATTTTTCCATCTGTGAACACAGAGCTGATGTGCCTTGCCAAAAATTTCGATTTTTGTCTCATCTGTCCATAGGACATTCTCCCAGAAGCTTTGTGACTTGTCAACATGTAGTTTGGCAAATTAGTTTTGTCAGATTCAAGTTATTTCTGTGACCATTGTGGGTTTTTCTTTCATTAAACAAGGGGTACCAACAATTTTGTCCACGTGTGTATATCTATTATATATATTTTTTTTCATCATTTATTTCATAATTTTTAATCAAGGCTGATTGATTAGAATTATGTCATGTTACTCTGTTCAGCTCCATATATTATTAAATAGTACATAGAACTGAATATGCACTGGCAATATAAGCATGGCTATGTATAATGGCATAGTCTCTAGCATCCTGCCAACCTGAGCTGCCAAATGAAGCATTACAGTTTGACAGACTCAGCTCTACTGGCTATGCCAAACTGCTACATCCATACATGTTACATATACAGTACAGACCAAAAGTTTGGACACACCTTCTCATTCCAAGAGTTTTCTGTATTTTCATGACTATAAAAATTGTAGATTCACACTGAAGGCATCAAAACTATGAATTAACACATGTGGAATTATATACTTAACAAAAAAGTGTGAAACAACTGAAAATATGTCTTATATTCTAGGTTCTTCAAAGTAGCCACCTTTTGCTTTGATTACTGCTTTGCACACTCTTGGCATTCTCTTGATGAGCTTCAAGAGGTAGTCACCTGAAATGGTTTTCACTTCACAGGTGTGCCCTGTCAGGTTTAATAAGTGGGATTTCTTGCCTTATAAATGGGGTTGGGACCATCAGTTGTGTTGTTCAGAAGTCAGGTGGATACACAGCTGATAGTCCTACTGAATGGAGTGTTAGA
Source organism: Leptodactylus fallax (assembly GCA_947044405.1). Lineage (NCBI taxonomy): Eukaryota > Metazoa > Chordata > Amphibia > Anura > Leptodactylidae > Leptodactylus > Leptodactylus fallax. The sequence continues at coordinate 10,720,622 of CAMRHE010000006.1, forward strand.
ATTTGTATTATGGCAAGAAAAAAGCAGCTAAGTAAAGAAAAACGAGTGGCCATCATTACTTTAAGAAATGAAGGTCAGTCAGTCTGAAAAATTGGGAAAACTTTGAAAGTGTCCCCAAGTGCAGTGGCCAAAACCATCAAGCGCTACAAAGAAACTGGCTTACATGAGGACCGCCCCAGGAAAGGAAGACCAAGAGTCACCTCTGCTGCGGAGGATAAGTTCATCCGAGTCACCAGCCTCAGAAATCGCAGGTTAACAGCAGCTCAGATTAGAGACCAGGTCAATGCCACACAGAGTTCTAGCAGCAGACACATCTCTACAACAACTGTTAAGAGGAGACTGTGTGCAGCAGGCCTTCATGGTAAAATAGCTGCTAGGAAACCACTGCTAAGGACAGACAACAAGCAGAAGAGACTTGTTTGGGCTAAAGAACACAAGGAATGGACATTAGACCTGTGGAAATCTGTGCTTTGGTCTGATGAGTCCAAATTTGAGATCTTTGGTTCCAACCACCGTGTCTTTGTGCGACGCAGAAAAGGTGAACGAATGGACTCTACATGCCTGGTTCCCACCGTGAAGCATGGAGGAGGAGGTGTGATGGTGTGGGGGTGCTTTGCTGGTGACACTGTTGGAGATTTATTCAAAATTGAAGGAATACCGAACCAGCATGGTTACCACAGCATCTTGCAGCGGCATGCTATTCCATCCGGTTTCGTTTAGTTGGACCATCATTTATTTTTCAACAGGACAATGACCCCAAACACACCTCCAGACTGTGTAAGGGCTATTTGACCAAGAAGGAGAGTGATGGGGTGCTACGCCAGATGACCTGGCCTCCACAGTCACCCGACCTGAACCCAATCGAGATGTTTTGGGGTGAGCTGGAGCGCAGAGTGAAGGCAAAAGGGCCAACAAGTGCTAAGCATCTCTGGGAACTCCTTCAAGACTGTTGGAAGACCATTTCAGGTGACTACCTCTTGAAGCTCATCAAGAGAATGCCAAGAGTGTGCAAAGCAGTAATCAAAGCAAAAGGTGGCTACTTTGAAGAACCTAGAATATAAGACATATTTTCAGATGTTTCACACTTTTTTGTTAAGTATATAATTCCAGATGTGTTAATTCATAGTTTTGATGCCTTCAGTGTGAATCTACAATTTTTATATATAAGGAAGTGACAAAGTTTTAGGCAGGTGTGGAACAAATGCTGCACAGTAAGAATGCTTTCAGAAATAGAAGGGTTAATAGTTGATTTTTGTTAATTAAAATGAGTCCTGGAAGTGATGATCCGGCCCCCACAGATATAGCCCTGATCTCATCATCATCCAGTCTGTCTGGGATGACATGAAGAGACAGAAGGATTGGACAAGCCTACATCCACAGAAGATCTGTGCTTAGCTCTCCAAGATGGCGGGAACAACCTCCCTGCCCAGTTCTGCCAAAAACTGTCTGCAAGTACAGAGAAGAACTGATGGAAGGCAAAGGGCAAAGGTCACACCGAATATTGATGGGATTTACATTTCTCTTTTCTTCATTCACTTCATTTTAAGTCACAAAAATAAACGATTAACCCTTTTATTTCTGAAAACATTCTTACTTTGCAGCATTTTTTTCCATAACTGCCTACAACTTGTGCACACTACTATATAAAATACATAGTACATGCAGTATATACAACAATCTAACATTTGCTTTGAAAGCATTCACTGAAGTGAATCTACCGCTGATGGACATGAGTTAAAGTCTAATAGAGTGGAAACGCTGCACACAAAATTCCTGGAGTATTGTGCAACGAGATAAGAATAAAATGAGTGATTTGCATGGAGACTTGAAGACAAGACTATTCAGGCTAGGAAGGAATCTTACTCATCTATTGAAATAGCAATGCTATTCAAGGGTATAAATACAACAGAGACAGACCATGTGCTTGCTGTAGAACACATGAAGAGTGGAGGTGGAGTGAAGGTCGTAGTCCTGGATTGATCTCATCCTTTAGATACTGGGTCCTTAAAGAAGTTTACTGGGCTTCGGATACTGATGACCTATCCTTAGGATGTCTTCAATATCAGATTGCTGGGTCTAATACCTGGCACACCTACCGACCAGCCATGTGAAGAGGCTGCAGCATTGATCTGCAGTGACCCGTCACAGTGTCCGATGTCAGACCATCAATATCAAGAGCTTGGAAAAACTCTTCATGGCTATAGCCCCATGTTGTGGAAAATCTGTTTTTTGGGGGGTTTTTTGCAGATTTTGCTGCAAATTTTTGAGCCAAAGCCGAGAGTGGATTGTGCAGAAGTGAGAAGTATAAGAACTTCCTAGATATTTCCCATTCCTTTTGTAGCCACTACTTTTGGCTCAAAAAGACGCAGCAAAATCTGCAAATAAAAGCAGCGTTTCTGCAACGTGGAGCCTTAGCCTAACTATAGGGTCTTAAGAACCTTGCAGGACTCCTTTCACCAGAGCAACTGCATTGTTGGTAAGGAAAGGAGTGAGGTGTTGGCCCAAAGGTCATGAAAATGAGGTGGACCAGTCCTTTCTACCCTATCCAGCGCCATAATAAGCAGGGGTCTGGACCATCATTCCTGCACAGTAGGCAGGGGTCTGTTCCCGAAAAGAAATAAATTACAATAACTAAGAACATACAATATAGATAAATCAGAGACATGAAAGACTGATTCATGTGTTAAACAATGAAAGCATGCTGAATATTGGTTCATAGTGTACTTTTAGTAGTTAGGTAGTAGTACCATAGTAAGAATGCTAAAGGAGAGCCTCTTATCAACACAACTATAAACTATACACTTGAATGGAACAAAGAAGCAATACCAGTTACAGCCACTACTAAATGGATGGCTAAATACATGGTATTCCCAGGAGCGCCGGATGTCAAGAGCTGGCCATTAGTGCACGGACCTAATAACGGTTAACTAAGGATAGATCATCAATTTACAAGATGTGGATAATCCCTTTAAGGCCCTATGTAGAGTCCCACAGCAAAAAAAGCAACACATCGGCGACAACGCATCACAGTTTTTTCCTGCAGCGCTTTTCACAGAAAGTTTGCAGAGGTTTCCTCTGCGGACTTTCTGCCTCCATTATACCTATAGGGAAACCGCCAGCATTTCCGTAGGTATAATTGACACGCTGCGCTTTCTAAGAACGCAACGGTTTGGGAAACCACAACATAGCCACTGCATGTATTTTACCGCAGTGTGGGGATGGGATTCTCTAAAATCCCATCCACTACACAGTGACTGTAAAACACTGCAGTGTTTCTGCCGCAGGCAAACCATAGCATTTACGCCACATGGGGCCCTGACCTAAGTGTGTAATGCTACTAGGCATCACAGCAAAATCTGCAACAAAAAAAGCCGCGTTTCTGCAACGTGGGGCCTCAGCCTTAGGGTGTGGATATTCTGCTGTAGGAATACGTGCATGACATACAACATATAGTTCCCATGTAACCACTGACTGCTGATCCATTAGACTAATGTTATCCAGTATCTAATGATTCTTCAGATTTCTATTATCACATAACCAATTTTTTGAGAAGAATGGATGAGGGACTACCAAGCAGAAGACATGCCAAAGTCCGCCATAGCCCCGCTGAAGATCTCTGACTATCCATCAATCTGACTGGCATGAAGAAAACATGTCCACTTATGAAGTGGAAGAAAAGTCACAATGTGGCTATCTGAATGTCAACAACTGGTAGAAATTATACTCAGTCAAAAGCCACCACCTAAAATCATGTCAGGGAGTTAAAGGGGTTGTTCAGGGTTTGCAAAAATGATTTATGATGACTTATTATTATAGTGTCATTGTGAATCCTGTACTATTCTGGCAAAATGACTGCCATTCCTGATGTCCCATAATTTTCACTTTCACGTTGATCCAGAGCATAATCCTCCCCTCCCCCCCTTACTGTGATGCACATGAGCAGTGATATCTGCAAAGAGGCTGCCGAGCTGAGCCAGACAGCCAATCCGCTTCACGCACATCAGGTCACATGCTCATACAGGCCGGGGAGGAGCTCTCTGCTGTGCTGGGACTAAAGCAGAAGTGGGATTTATGAGACCCTGAGGAGACTGGAGCTAATGTCATGAGAATGGCTCAGATTTCAGAATTACTTTAAATTAGTAAGTTTTATTAAATTCTATTTGCAAACCAAGGAAATAAGTTTTTTTTTTTACTCCTGGACAACCCCTTTAAAGGAGATGTACCAAGTTATAAAAATATCCCCTATCAAAAGTATAGGGGATAACTTCATGATCAGTGGGGGGCCAACCACTAGGACCTCCACCGATCCTGAGAACGGGGCTGCGGACCTCCAGTCCCTGCTGCTCCATTCATTCTCTATGCAAGTGCTGGAGATAGTGCAGCATGCTATCTTTGGCACTACCATAGAGAAAGAATAGAGTGATCAGTTACATTCTCAGCTTGCCAATCCATTAGGAAGGGAGAACCGGACCCTACTTTCAGGCTCCAGTTACCAACTTATTGCCTAACGATAGGTTAGTAGATAACTTCATGATTGGTGGGGGTCTTTCCACTGTGACCCCACTGCTCCCAAGAATGGAGTCTGGTTTTCCCATCCTGATAGCATGTACCTGGCCTGCCGCTCCACTCTACCTCTGTGGGAGCCCCAAAGATAGCCAAGTTCTCTACTCTTCAATCTCTGGACTAGAGAATGAATGTAGCTGCAGCACGTGTGCTCGGCATGCTGCTCTGTCAGGGCAGGAGAGCCCCGTTCTCGGTATTGATGGAGATCCCAGTGGTCAGACCCCCACCAATCATGAAGTTATCCCCTAACCTACTGATCATAACTTCATAAGATGGGACAACCACTTTAAGTGGAGAATTCCTTTAAGAAAGAAGAATCCCTAGGTGATTAGTTACTGGGGTAAAGGACTGTGGACTGTGGCGCTCTTCCTAGTGACTTCTCTTTTAACTCTGGCCCATTGGGAGATGTCAAGTGGAGGATCTATAATGTCCATATGGCCTAGTAGTCTATGTTTGTGTGGATGGTGGGAAGTCCCGGGGATCTGACAGTGTCAATCCCTTTCCAAATGTTATTATTGTCATAAATGTTATTATTGCCATATAAGAGGCGTTGTTCCACCAACCTCCTTAATCGTAGCAGAATGATGCGCCATAGGTGACATTACTTTGTAATTTCTCGAAATGACTTTGCTTTGCTACCACAAGCCATGCAAGCGCTCATTTTCCTATGTTTCCTGTTGTTTACTCTCGTGAAATGAATCACTGCAATTTCTTTCATTTGGTTTCTACTTATTCGTGAATCATAATAATCGTATTGCCCGGACTGTGAGAACATTAATAACCCAGTGAAGATATTTCCCATCCTGGCTGGAGCTGGTGCAGTTCTACGTCCTCAGTACAAGGACATATTATAATAGCTGGTGATATTGATAGCTGTTGTATCCTGCTGAAGCAGACGTAGGCAACTCTTATATTGAATTAGGTGCAAAGCATGGGGAATACTTAATGGCTGCTCCTTGTCAGTCTCTCCTTAAAGGGGAGGTTCACCCATGGACCTGCATTCAGCTGGATTTGTAGATCAGTGGTGGAGATTTGCAATTCTATTGATTTACAATATCAGCAATAGCCATCTGTACTTTTATAAGATTAGCCAAAATGAAGACTTTGATACCCATATACAGTACTGTGTAAAAGTTTCAGGCAGGTGCAAAAATAGTGCAGCAACATAAGAACGCTTTCAGAAATAGAAGGGTTAATAGTTTATTTTAACAAGTGGAAGTGAATGAAGAAAAGAACAATGTAAATCCTGTCAATATTTGGTGTGACCTTTGCCCTTCGCCTTCCATCAGTTCTTCTCGATACTTGCAGACAGTTTTTCGCAGGACTCGGCAGGGAGGTTGTTCCCGCCATCTTGGAGAACTAAGCACAGATCTTCTGTGGATGTAGGCTTGTCCAATCCTTCTGTCTCTTCATGTCATCCCAGACAGACTGGATGATGATGAGATCAGGGCTATATCTGTGGGGGCCGGATCATCACTTCCAGGACTCCTCCTCCAAAGGGCAAAGGTCACCCCAAATATTGATGGGATTTACATTTCTCTTTTCTTCATTCACTTCATTTCGTTCCTTAACAAAATTGTAAATTATAAAATTATAAATTCTAAAAATCAACTATTAACACTTCTTTCTTTGCAGCATTTTTTGTACACCTGCCTAAAATGTGTGTACAGTACTGTACATATACAAATTTTATATATATATGTACAGTATATACACATGCTGTATGTGCATGTAAAAGACGCAAATCATAAATAATGTAGATATTAATATTCATGCACAAACTGTACTGCAAAACCCTGCAGCAAATCTTTGGCTCATATAAGGTTCCGATGCTACACACAAACACTGGCACAACAGAAAATCTATATGAAGCCTATAGAGGGCACCCTTGTATTTTGTTTTTTACTTCAGTTACCATGACAACATACATTATAACATGCTAGTGTATACATGCATTATTCTGCTGAATTGTAACTTTTCATGCGATGCACCAATTGATAAAATGTATAAACACAGTCAAAGTGTTTGGTGAAGAAAAATGACAGGTATGAGATAGATGGATAGATAGATATGAGATAGATAGATAGATAGATAGATAGATAGATAGATAAATAGATAGATATGAGATAGATAGGAGATAGATAGATAGATAGAACAGATAGATAGATAGATAGATAGATAAATAGATATGAGATAGATAGATAGATAGATAGATAGATATTAGATAGCTAGAGAGATAGATATTAGATAAATTTTGGATTGATAGATTTTAGATAGATAGATATTGAATAGATACATATTGAATTGCTATATAGATATGAGAAGAAGATAGATAGATAGATAGATAGATAGATAGATATATAATAGATAGATAAATAGTTTATATATAGATAGTTTAAGATTATTTAATGGAATATAAAAGTTGTGTTTGCACCATCAACAAAGATGAGATCTTACCTATTGTTGAGACTACTGTTCCTACAAAGTACAACGCTCCAGTGAAGTCCCATCTTGGCCTGAGGGCATCTGCCCTGATCCCTGCTGCCATTGCTGCTTCATAATCTCTAAGGAATGACCGCAGCTCTAGAAGGCTGATGTTAAAGGACTCACTGAAGTTCTTCAAGACCCTGTCCCAGCGGTTATGAGCTTTAGTTTCAGATGGACTCTCTATGGTGGAAAAGATTGTGGCTCCTGCTATAAGATAAAGTACAATGAAAATGGCTAAGAGAAGGAATCTCCCGTTGTCTTCATTCAGTGGCAGTAAGCAACAGCAGCTTTTAGTTCTCCTGCTAGACATCATCCAAATTTCAGCACCACTGGGTGGCTGGACAGCAACCAACACCTCATTGGATAGAGAGGCATTTGACCACACTTCATAAGGAGACAATCCACAAAGTATAATTCGCCTTTTCTTCTGCAAGTTCAGGGGGGGCACTGCTTCTCATTGAAGAGACACGGCGGTGTATGGAGACTTATTTTTTAGGCAATGCTCCATGTGAAGAAAAGTATGTGACGGTGCTGTCTACAGATGGTCGTCCCTGGTTTGGCTGGTAGGAATTAATTTGCATTCTGCAGGGTCCAGAGAATTGACGGGAAACTGCTATTATATTCTTCCCAATTTCTCATATTACATTGTATCTATGTTCGGGCGACATTGACAAATCAAGTTTCAATGTGAAGCCCTTTGGGATCTTCAGCCTGGGGGTCTTTTGTGCGTAGATGACACAGTAGTTAGTGATACAACACATGGCATCTCACGGTACAATGTAGCATCTGAGATCTTGAGTATCCCTTTGTCCACTGACCATGCATGCAGGTAGTTTTATGGCACTTGGTAATGTTGCATACTCTAAAGATACTGGTATATAATATATCTCAATATTCAATGGTTACAGATCCGCATGCCCCCAATGTATAATATTTCACCCATCCCATGACCTTCAATGCAAATCCTTCTGATTTTCCTTAGAAATTTGTATCCATTTCATCCGGATCCGTTTGTAATAGGGGATTTTAGACATTGCAAAAACCATCCATTGCATGTACCTTCACTACAGCCCCTGTGACCTCTGCAGATATATCTAAAGGTTTTCTTCTTGCTTGTACCTTGAATCACAAATAAAAAATTGGCTCATAAACTTTTGTATTGTCATGACAAAGACAAGATGACAAAGTTTCACATTCAACACCTTAATTCACTTAATACTAGTCTTATACAATGTATATAGGAACTAGACTAGGGTTATACATCACAATAGAAACAAAGCAGCAAAAATCCAGTGTAATGCAAATCAATAATGTTTTTCTCATATATCGACATCACGCCTTGTAGGAACAATAGCAGTAATAATGAAATAGATATAACTCTGATCTATGGGTAGGGTCAGGTTTTATGTATAGGAGTCATTGGTAGAAGACACATACCTTGAGTCTTGGGTGATCTTCTATCTGAGCAGGTTCCTTACTGCAGCCATAGGATATAATGTATCGATAGAGGGGAATAGATTAAGGCGTTTTCTCTTAGTTGAAGAAATACTTGTGTCTTCCTGCAGACAGAGCTGTGCTTTCTCCCATTTGCTTGCTCTGGGTTGCATAATCAGCTTAGCGTAGTGTAGTTTGCTGTGCAGTTTGCAGGCTGCCTGGCTCCCTCACTTCAGCACCTTGGAGAGCGAGCACACTGTTCTACTGAGGTCAGCAGTCATCTCCAGCACTGAGAGGAGGGAAGGGGCTGCTGCAGGCTATATCATGCCTGGATCCTCCACTCCTCTACTACACACAGCACTCAGTGCATATCAAGGGCTGCACTTCTTCTCATAGACGCAGGATAGGAATACATAAGGACACATTAAGGAGAAGATAATAGAGTCTTTTAATATTACGCTCATGGAGCATGGAGAAAATCAATGGAGAATATACATGTACTATGTCCACACTATGCTCAGCTGGTATCATACATATATACAGATGTGGCAGAGCTGAATTTGCCATTTAGATGTTTCCTAACACAGGGAAGAAGCTTTATCTGTGGTCCTAGGAAAAAACAGTGATATAATAGATGGGGCGAGCGAATGACAAACCTATCAATGCTATCCCAATATCTACCTAATATCTGTTTAGCTCTCTCTTTCTGTGTATACAGTGAAACCTCTCTGAGAGGAACACCCAAAATTACATTAAAAAGTGGTCTCTAGGGGGGTGGTCTTCTCCAATAAGATGGCTAGTACGGAAGACTGAAAATCAGTCATGGAAAAATAGGTCTTGTAAGGAGGTGGTCTCTTGGAGAAGTTTTACTACATATATATATATATATATATATATATATATATATATTTACATATATTTCTCTATATATCTAATATATAATACAGGAAAAGATGGAAAAGATCAAAATCATCAGGTTTGCAGGCACCCAGGGTGATTTATGATGATGGGCGTGCTCATCGATGATTTTCTTCTCTTATGTAGCTCATTTATAACAGAGTACATCCTCCGATTGACATAAATGATGATAAATTTGGTGGGGCACGGCACACCCCTCGCTGTGACCCCCTTCAGTGGCTAAGGCAGCGCAAATGAGTAAAAAGTCTCAAAAACAAGAACTTGCGTCCGAAGTGCAACTTTTTTAATGCTTGTATGCCAGTACAGTTGTAATTATATCGTGCTAACAACTAGTAAAGCAAAGGTTTTCAATGTAGTGCAGTTCTACAGTAAGGGCTGAGGCCCCACGTTGCAGAAACGCAGCAGATTTTGCTGCGTTTATTTGAGCCAAAGCCAAGAATGGCTACAAAAGGAATAGGAAATATATAGGAAGTTCTTCTACTTCTCCCTTCTGCTCAATCCACTCCTGGCTTTGGCTCAAAATCTGCAACAAAAAAGCTGCTTTTCTGCAATGTGGGGCCTCCGCCTAAGAGAGGTTTATATGTACAGCAATGCTATTCCCAGTCATATAAACCATATGTAAACTGAATAGTCATATCATCGGGACAGAGAGTTGTCACTTTGTATTTTTTCGGAAATTATAGTAACGATTTTTATGTCTGTATTAAATCATGTTAATTTAGAAAGATTATTATTCCATACTGCTAGGAGCTCTTCCATGTGACTGCCCAGAATCCTTTGTTTGCCAGGCATCTTTTATCTTTGGAGCAGAGTAAATATATGGTGATAACCCAGGACAACCAATAATCTATGAGTCAATTTGAGACAATAAAACCCAATCGTTTTTAACCAGGCTACAGCATACATTCATATGTTTCTAGTAGATAATCCCAGTATCCTTCTAATAATTTACATACAGTAATATGTTTGACTAATTGTATACATATATAGTATACAAATGTTGCAATTACAATCTTGACGGATACCAAAATAATAGTGTCCTATATCAAATACAATAGCCTCTACCCTGCCCACAGACAGCCTTCTTGTACACACTGATCCAGGGAGAGCTGTCAATCACAGTGTGGTGGGGTACGCAGGACTCTTACTGTCTCTCTTAGGAGTCCTGTCTGGATTTACTTTGCTTTTTACTCAGCAATCCTGCTCCAAATCCTATAAACCTATACACACTGTATACCACAGAGCTCAGCTTCTCTCTGTCTGTCATATCCTGCTCTCAGATAGACCAGCAGAAGTCACTTCAAATATACATCTACATTAGGGTAAACATGAGTGCAGCATCATTTTCCAATAGCGCCACCACTGGAGAAGTGAAGCATTAAACAGTAGTCACTGACAGCAATGGATTGTCTGTGTAATTCATGGATGCACCAGGTCCTCCAGCACGTGTGAGACTCTTTGTAGCCGTGCCAAGTCCTCTAGAATAACTGATAATTCTCCATTCCATAACTAAGTTTTACGAACAGATTTTCTAAACCAGACAATCCCTTTAACCTTCATTCACAGCCACAACATTTTTTTGAAATGTTATTTTATTTCTTTTAAGTACAAACCAATCATTCTGAGTACGTTCTAGTAAATATTTTCATAGGTAAATCTCAAGAGTCGATGCAATAGTTCACAAGGCAGCCATATCCAGAAGAAGGCAATTATATATAGTTTAATATACATCTCATTGAACCCTACCATATGTGTGATAGATTCATGGACTCACGCCAGCTGTCTTGCCCGCCTTTACTTTAATATTCTGAAAGTTGCTTATTTATATGCTATTCATATAGTTAATTGCTCGGAATAGAATCAGTGCCAGATGTATTGAACCCAGGCTTTTATCAATGCTTGTTAGCAAGTTACAATAATTCTTGATATGCTATGCATTAAAATCCTCAATCTGAATTAATAGTATGAAACATTCCTAGAACAAGACGTTGCTGTAACTTCCATATTTGAAATATTGTATGAATTCAGCTAAATTTGTCTACATTTTGTCATGAAACCACTTTAAGGCTGAGGCCCCACGTTGCAGAAACACAGCTTTTTTTGTTACAGATTTTGCTGTAGTTTTTTGAGCTAAAGCCAAGAATGGCTACAATAGTAATGGGAAATATATAGGAAGTTCTTATACTTCTACCTTCTGCTCAATCCACTCCTGGCTTTGGCTCAAAAATTTACAGCAAAATCTGCAACAAAAATAAGTTGCGTTTCTGCAATGTGGGACCTCAGCCTTAAAGGAGTTGTCCAGAACATCACTATTCATCAATAGCACATCAGTGGGGATCCTATTCTCTGTATCCCCCATCTGTTTGCTGTAGCTACAGTGTACAGGTGCTATATCCTGGGAAAGGTACTGCAAACTTCCCTACAGAGCTGTAGTGATCAGTGGGGGTGTCTGGAGTCTGAACCCCCTCCATATGCTATTGATGGCCTATCCTAAGGACAGGTCATCAATAGTGAAATCATGGACAACATCTTTAATACAATATCTTGATATGTTAGCAAAACCCTTGACAGGCTACAATTCACAATACATCCACTGGGTGACTAAACAGGTGCATCTCAATAAATGAGAATATCTTTGAAACGTTCATTCATTTCAGTAATTCAGTAATACAATCCATAATCAGCGTCTTCCATGATTGTGTGTCCTACTGAACCAGACTGAGGGACCATTTAAAGGCTTAGGAAACCTTGGCAGGTGACACTGAATTTACAATACTGAACTGAACTTACAATATTCTAATTTTCTTAGATTTGGGTTTTCATTACCTGTAATCCATAATCAACATTTACAGAAATAAAACACTTGAAATAGAACACTCTGTGTGTAAAGAGTCTAGAAAATATAGGAGGTCACTTTTTTAATTTAATTACTGAAATGAATGAACGTTTCAAAGATATTCTAATTTATTGAGATGCACCTGTGTAAGACAGACATCACGATATCATGTTATTTTGAAAAGATGATCATCTTGAGACAAACATCTTGGGAAAGGTAAGGAAGGACACATCTGTAAGTGCAAAAAGTGATGGTAGATCACTCACTGTATCCAGGTATATGTCTGAAGAAGAGGACCCTCCTTTATAACATCCATATGTCTTAATAATGCACATGGACAGAATTTGCCTTCATGAGACGACCCCTTTAATAACAGGAATGTGTCACCATTTTTTTTTACTTATTTATAAAACCAGATATTGAATTACATCACTTTTTTCTAATCTGTTTTTAATTTTCTGATGGTAATTTTTTTTTATTCTATTTCCTGTTTATGATTATGGGGGTGGCCATCTTGCCTGAGTTTCTCTTTTACCCTGTTAATAGCATTTAGTGATATGGTTTATGGCATAGTCATGACCATAGGCAGCAATAGTCTAGAGTTGAGTTGTTGAGGTCTATAGGAGAGTTTTCTAGACAAGCTCTGTAGAGGAAGAGGAAGTAAATAAGCTGTGACATCATCTTTTATCAGTAGTGGAGGTAATGATAGATCATGTTATCTTCTATTGTTAACCTGTCTGTGATGTAAATGAGGTGACTGCCACAAAGAAAACCGATGCAAGTGTGTATTAATAGGCTTAGTGGCCAGAGGGAAAATTGCAGGATATAGCATTAAAAAAATATATATAGTGACATCATGGAAAATTAAAAGTACAATAAAAAAAAACATTTAAAAATGTTTAATAAAAACTTGGTTTAAAAATCGAATGTTTTTTATCGATGCAATCCCTTTATATCATCGGTACCTGATCTATGGCGTAACTGTTGTATTTACTCCTGGTATTTACCTCCACTCCGATGGTCCTGGCGCTGGGAATCTTGGCATTGTTTTGACTTCAACTTTATCTGCTTCTGCTAATCCAGCCATATCTATGGGATTATCTGTGTTTACAATTAGGCTGCCTGATACATTGTTATTAATGGAATCCCTCCCTCTGATAGTCAGGTAGTGGGAACCATCCAAAAATATAGCAATTTAGCTAGAAGAGCGATCAATAACCTGCTCTATTTCCAGGATTTCTATGCTGGCAGAAGAAAAACCCCACAATAACTAGAGAACAGGGGAAAAGTGATTGATGTTTTTCCTTAATATTTTTTACAAGATAGTATAAAACTGAAAATATTTTGTAAGTGTCTGTTTAAAGCAAAAGTATCAGGAATTACATTTATTTTCATCAATCAGATATAATCATGTAGAAGAGCAATTATATGTTTGTTTCACGATTTCCCAAAAAGTGCCTCAAAATCTGAAAAAAAGAAAAAAATTGGCATCAAAGTTGGTCACAGGTGAGAAGGTAAGGATGGACATAACTGCACAGGCTACGATTTAGACAGTCTGTAGGTCACAGGCTAGAAATTGCACGGTCACGAAAAAATAGATGGGAAGGGATCAAGGCCCTGGCACAAATGACAGGGTCCCTTCAAACACCTGATCAGCAGGGGTCCTTACTGATCAGGTGGTTCCCAGAGCACACAGCACCCAGTATTTATATGCCGAGCACTGAGCTGCTTGTGGGTACTATAGCTGTATCCCTTTAAACTTTAAGGGACACAGCTGTAGTACCCATAGCCTATCTAGAATATGAGATGAGGAAGGGGGCTTCAATCAAAGTTTGCATCGGGGCCCGCAAGACTTTAGTTACACCACTGAATGTAAATAGGGAGTAGGTGCACAACGTTTGTAGCCAGTGTTGAGAGGGACCGAGAAGTGGAGATCAGCAATGGGGGATCATTGAAGGGAGTCTGTCACTTTGACCCAACCAGCAGATAGATAGGCTAGGGTCACCTAAATCAACCAGTGTTTTCCCCCTGTATATCGCTGCCTCCTTTCCCGAGATGTCACTGTTTTTTCAATATGTATGTGAACTTTTTGGAGCAATGAGGGTGTTGTTGCTTATCTCTTTGAAGTAATGACAATGTTCTCATTGGAAGAGCTAATTTGCATATTAACAAACACTGCGAAATCTCAGCAACAGAGGCAGCGATTCACAAGGGGAAACACCATTGGTTTCAGGTGAACCTAACCTATCTATCTGGTTTCTGGTGACAGACTCCCTTTAATGTACAGGTGTATCTCAATAAATTAGAATATCTTTGAAACGTTCATTCATTTCAGTAATTCAGTAATACAATCCATAATCAGCGTCTTCCATGATTGTGTGTCCTACTGAACCAGACTGAGGGACCATTTAAAGGCTTAGGAAACCTTGGCAGGTGACACTGAATTTACAATACTGAACTGAACTTACCATATTCTAATTTTCTTAGATTTGGGTTTTCATTACCTGTAATCCATAATCAACATTTACAGAAACAAAACACTTGAAATAGAAGACTCTGTGTGTAAAGAATCTAGAAAATATAGGAGGTCACTTTTTAATTTAATTACTGAAAGAAATAAACGTTCTAAAGATATTCTAATTTATTGAGATGCTCCTGTAGTATGAGTAAAGATAATTATTCCATTAAGAGCCTTTTCTAAACATTTTAGTGACCAGATAACCCCTTTAAATCAGTATCATAATACATTCAACCAAGCAAATAATCCTTCTAACCAAAGCTTTGGCTTCCTCTGGGGATTACTGACTATGCCTGTTACGTCTAGTGCAGAGCCTGAATGACAGAGCTCCTCTCTTTGGTGTTCTTTCTGTCTGTGCCAGGCTACATACTAGACTTAAAATAGTGTAGACTTAAAAAAGCTAAGACTGTCCCTAAGACTTCTTAGTAAACCCCGGTACATGTTAGTCAATGAGGGCGGACACAACAAGCTTATTATTTGGCTTGCTTTTCCACTTGTTAAGTCTTTGTTACAGATGCCACAGTCTCTGCTGCTCATTTCCTCATGAACATAGTGTGAGATCCATCGTCTGCTATTCACTTGGAGGCCATAGACTGAATATTATCTTCTTGTGGTTTCATCTTTTCTGGATGAATGTTGGATGAACTGTGTATTGTCTGTGAATTCTCGCAGTATTTATAGACCACGGCGTTGTAGACTAAGATCTTATATTGCGCTTTCTCTTATCTACAGACCAGGGTTTGTGAATATAACGTGTTGATACTTTGTCTTATCAGTTTATCAGGCAATTGACTGACGGACTACAAATAAATTACTGGAATATAACATGACTGTTGTTAACCACTTTGGGAATCGGCCATTTTCCCTGTTTCAGGACCAGATTTTTTTTTTTTTGACCATGTGCTTTTGAGGGCTAGAATTTTTTATTTCACTCGGATCAGTCAAATAATTTTTTTTTTCAATGAAACATGGGAATTTATTTCAATGTTATTTTTATTTTTGCTTGTTTTTTCTTTTTTTTTTATCTGGGAGAAATAAGGAGGGTAAACGTGTCTGATTTTTTCCATTTTTCACTGTTCTAATAGCACAAAGGGCTCCTAAAAAGTTTTGGAAATAGTTTTCCCTCTCTGTTCCAGTAATTTTTATGTGAGTGACACATAATGTTTTGTCGCTGGGGACGGGGCTACAATCTGTCCATAAAAAATTACAAGACATAAAAGGCCACCACAAAATCCACTACAAACACACTGGGGCACATTTATCAATACTGTCAAACTTTGCACTTAAACTAGAAATCCTGTTCATAGTCTTAGACCTATTTATGAATCTGTGATACCGACCTTCATAAATATGGAGGGTTTCTAGAAGTTCCAAAATTCTGACTCAAAGGTCATCCAACTAAAACCGTCCAGCTTCATCACGAGACAAATATTTGGCGCAAAACATGTAACAAAAAACTTAGCTCGCAGGCGGATATGAACAAATATTTGGTGCACGCATCAAAAACCCTACAATTTTTGGCCCAACATAAGCCAACACAAATCATCTCCTGCTTATTGAGGAGACAAATATGTGGCGCACGATGGGAATTTATGGCGAACAAAGTAAATTGTCGTAAACTCATTACACCATATTAAACTTGGTCTACTTTGCATGAGAAAACCTGCAATATATTTGTTCTTTTCTGTCTCATAAATGTGTCATAAAGTGAGACACTTCTAAACCACGCCCATTATAAACCACACCCATTATAAACCACACCCATTGTAAACCATGCCCATTTATAATCCACACCCATTGTAAATCATGCCCATTACAACACACACCCATTCTAAACCATGCCCATTCAAACCATACCCATTATAAACCACACCCATTATAAACCACACCCATTATAAACCACACCCATTCTGGTGCACATATTTCAAATGTGTCGAGCCTGTTGTATTTTTCTGTTCTTTCTCGTGCACACTGGTCACAAATATGTCGTGAATGCTGCACACCATAAATTTTGTAGACTGAGAAGTGTTGGACCTCTATTGATAAATATGCCCCAATCTCTCCTAAACCCCTTAGATACTATTGTCAGGGCGGTTAGTGACATAATGAACATATCATTTTTGTCAATGTGCAATGTTGCTATTAATACTGAGAAAATCTACTTATGCAAATAACTTATGCAAATGAGCTATTGGGTGCACTAGAGCCCCAAAGAGTCCCAGCATGTGGTCAGGGATGGATTTAGCACAAGAAATTTGGGGACCCCAGAGATAGTTTTTTCTATTAATTGGGCGTTATGTATTGGATTATTGGAATAGATAACAGCCGATATTTTACTCGCCATCCCAGCCCCACCTCTGCTTCGGCCCCACTAAACAACAACCGGATGTTGGGTGCTGATCTTATCCAGGGCCTAGATGTAGTATACAGAAGTAGCTCCAAGCCAAAGTGGAGGCAGGCTGGGTAAGAACGGGGATCGGGGAGTCATATGTCGTCCAATTCCTTTCTTCACTTCCTCTCATACAACACCTTTAGCATTCCATATAATATTGGGAATAACCATATTCACCTTGCTGTGATGACAGTGTGCACATCCTTAGTATGCCAAAGAGAGATGTGATTCTAAAAATCAATGTGAAATTTGTAGTGATATTAAAGGTAAATGGCAAGAAGATAAATAATATATTGCTAGTGACTTTACTCACATTTAGTATGTCATATTTCTTACGCCGCTATCCTGGGTACTAAGCAGCAGCTGGGAGCAGGCAGTATGAACATGGCCCACAGCTCTCCAGATACCGTGACAATGTGTACTGCGGTATAATAGACTGTCACTTGTGAACACAGCGGCTGCTACTAAACAGGTGCAGCACTTCAGCTCTAGGACAGCTGTGGCTTCTGGGTATGTCAATATGAAGATGTTCAGTTTTTTTTTGTACCTAGAGGTGCCCAGCAATATAAGTGGAAGTAGGCAATGCCAAGGCATAACAACACATCGGGCTAATAGCATTACCCATCATACACAGATCCAACGGCTCAGGGCGCATTCACACTTTGCTTTTCAGGGACAGCAAAAAATCCTGTTCATTTTCATTGGGTGTGTGCATACGGATTGTGCATTTTGTGCATTCATACTCTATGAATTCTATATTAAAAATTGTGAATTTTCCTGTCCATTTTCCACACCGCAAAGGTCCCATGTGTATCCTCACAATGCCGATCTGGTCAGTGCTTATTTTGTAAACCAAGTTTTTTCCTGTAAAAAATATTTCTAATGAATTTTGGATGATATTTTTAATTCTCCATGCCACTATCATTATTTATTTATTTATTTATTTATTTTAATTACTAAATCCTGCAATTTTCAACCTGGCCACTAAGCCTAAAAGAAGACTGACACTTTCCAATTCTGTAGGAATTTTCTTCGCAGCAGTCACTTTATTTAACTCACAGACAGCATTACAATAGAAGATAACACCTCTGTAGATAACACCACTGACTATAGGGTAGCTGCCTCTACTAGGTGACACGAAATAGGCAGCTTTCATTTTCTGGAAGTGAGCTAATTTGGATAACGTGTGTGGAGAGTGTCAGAGAAATGTCCACAAGGAGAAATAGTACCCCAAATAGCCTAACATTTTTGAACACACTTGTATGAAACCTTAAGGCTAGGGCCCCACTTTGTGGAAACGCAGCATTTTTTGTTGCATATTTTGGTGCGGTTTCTTGAGCCAAACTCAGGAGTGGTTTGAAAAGGAGTGGAAAATATAAAGGAAGCTCTTAGACATTTCCGTTCTGTTAAATCCACTCCTGACTTTGGCTCAAAAAAAAAACGCAGCAAAATCTGCAACAAAAAATACGGCGTTTCCGCAACGTGGGGCCTCAGCCTAAAGAGGTATTGTTGGACTATGATATTGAGCTTCATTTCCTCTTCTCGTGGTAACGACATCAAGTCCATTGACCACATGTCCATGATGCAGCTTAGTCCCATTCAAATGAATGGGGATAAGCAGTAATACCAAGCACAGCCACTATACAATGTATGGCACTGTGCCTGATAACGCAAAGAAGCTGCAGTCATCAATGTCATAATCCTAGAATACCCCTTTAAGGCATCAGCACCACACAGTACACATGGATATGTTTTTCAAAACCCAAAAAATGTGCACGTTACAGAATTTAAATTTTCACATTATTTCTTGTTTTGTATAGGATGAAATCCATGAAAATTCATAGGACAATTCATGTGTGACATACTGGGGCAGATTTACAGTGCAAACTTAAAGGAGACAGCCTTAAAGTAGTCAAATATATCACACTATCTGATGCTGTTTGATACATTTGTTGCATTAGTAGACTATCTGGTTTAACTTTGCACCTCCTCTTAGTTTGCCTCAGACAATTTTTGGCAAATTTTTGGCCCATGGTGTCAACTTTTTCCTCAAAGCCTCACCCCTTTTCCACAAAGCCACACCCCTGTATTTTAAAAGTGAACACTTGTGTGGCACGTTAGACAGTTTTTTGCCATAAATTACGTCAAAATGTAGGTGCATTTTCCTTGATAAATCTCTCCCATTTAACTTTTTATTTACCTGTATAATCTAGACAAATCTGTTGACTTGTTGGGGGTTGAAGACTTTTGCAATGCAGTGTGTGTTAATACGATATGATGGAGGGTTATCGCCATGGAGTCCAGATACGTTACATTTAGGCTGATGTGGATATGCTGTAGGTTTTTAAACTTCAGAAAATCAATTTGCTTGTGTTGCTTTATTTTAATAGATTTCTTGTTACTTAGAGAAGATTAAACTTGGTCATAAAATTGTGAATTTGTAGAGCCTGGAGCTGTGTATAAATGAGTGTGCCAGTCTTCGGAGGTTGTACAGTAATACCTCGTACATTCGCGAGGTTAGGGTCCAGAACCGGTCGTGGATCGCGAGGAATCGCGAATGTTTGGTACAAGCGCTTAGAAGCGCTTACAATGCCGGTTTCTAATGTTTAACCCCTAAATATCAATAAACTTTACCCTACAGTACTGTACAGTATACTAAAGTATACTGTACAGTACTGTATATTAATACATTCATTCATTTTTCTTATACACTCACAGTAAAATGAAACTAATTACCGGGTACGTAACGAACAGGACGCTACTACCCAATAGCGAAGGTGTTTTTTTTTTTTTTAAATTTCACAGATCTGAGAAAAAAGAGCAAAATCTATATATGTTAGTTGCCAAAAAAATATCGCAAATCTGTGAATTCGCAAATTTGGAAACGCGAGTGTACGAGGTATTACTGTACACGCTAAAGTTATTGAGTTGTTAAAATCACCAAATTTGTCTGGTTCAGACTGAGCTGAAATGAACTGCGGTCAAATGGAAAGAAAAAAACAAAAAAGTATGGTGAAGTCTACGGGCAGTGCACATTTCTGCACACAAAGTTTTCTATAGGGTCACCTTGGAGTTCACCCCTGCTAAAGTGTACTGTGAAAATCTGCACCAAATGTCAATGGGGAGGTTGTAGAGGGAGAAAACCAGGAAGGGCAGAGGGTGCAGTAACTTACTATAACAATTGCACCCAAACAAGAACATGATCGTGCCATTTGGCCAGCAGCTGGGTGTGGGCCAGGACATCTCAGGACAGGGGACCAAAGGCTGTCCATGGAGAAGAGACCCACACAAGTCTCCTCCAAAGACTCACACTAGCATCATGGCTTCTGGATTCTGTAACGGATCCATGGACAGCTGATGGATCCAAATAGTTACCACTGGACCCCACTGATGTTAAAGGGAGTCTATCATTACCAAAACCACTTTTAAGCTAATGGCACGTTGGAATGGCCTTTAAAAAGGCCATTCTACTCCTACTCCCTTCTTGCTCTTCTTTCTTCTCAGTCCTCGCTGGCAGCGGAATTCTCGCACATGTGCAATCGGCTCTGCCACTTCAGGTTCGGACAGAGCTGACTGCGCATGATGGCCCGCCATTTTCCGGTGGTCTGTCACAAGAGCGTACTGTGGCAAAGCTGATTGCGCATGCGCACAGCACTGCATACGAGGACTTAGAAGAAAGAAGATACAGAGAAGACCAAGAGGGGAGTTACCGCAACGGACAAAGGGGCGGTGAGAAGCGATGATGAGGTGGGTGCTCGCAGAAGAGGAGGAACGACCCAGGTGCTCATTTACATATATGAAGAAACAAATTATCTTGGAATCGTCTGGAAGAAGAAAACAAGGAAAGGTAGGAGAAGAATGGCATTTTTAAAGGCCATTCCAACGTGCCATTAGCTTAAAAGTAGTTTTGCGAATGATAGACTCCCTTTAAAGGGATTATCCAAGAGAAGAAATGAATGGGGTTAGCCCAATTTTTAAAGGGGTCATGCTGATCAGTGGAGTTTGACAACTGGGATCCCCATCATTACCAGAATGGGGGTTCCATTTCTCCATCTATGCCACTCCATTCATTTTCTATGGCATGACTGGAGATAGCCGAGTGCTATGCTTGGGTATCTCCGGCAATCCCATAGACAGTGAATGGAGCGGCATTGTGCATGCTCGGCCTGTTGCCCCATTTGGAGGTCAAATCCTGTGGCTATGAGATAACATTAATATTAGGGCCAACCCCTTTAAAATAGCTGAAGGATATAATAAAAAACAACCACAACTCGCCTGCTCCCGTAGTCTCCGCCATCTTTGCCTATTTTCTTGAAACATGATGCACAGCCAAGTAAGCCGATGCAACAAGTGACTGCCTTTAGCCATGATACTAGCATGTACCAATGTAATTGTGTAGAGGCAGAAAGGAACAATTTACATGTCTTTTTTTTTTATATAAATGACATGTATTAGCAGTAATAGTAATAATAACTGTTATTATCATCACAGCTGCCAGCATTCACTATCACTACACACAATGCACAGGGCAGGCCTTGTGATATCTGTCGACACCACAATATATGAATGCGGCACAGGATGATTATAGTATGTGGCAGGCAACATGTATTTCTTGTCTCAGAGGACGACATGCGGCAAATGTCCCTCAGTCTGGTTCAGTAGGACACACAATCATGGAAGACGCTGATTATGGATTGTATTACTGAATTACTGAAATGAATGAACGTTTCAAAGATATTCTCATTTAATGAGATGCACCTGTATTATAAGGTTTCAAATTTTAACCTGGACTATTCATTTATGAAAAGTTTTTGTTTTATAACTGGAGGTATGCGTTAAAATCTGAGATGTCAATTCCAAAAATTAATTCAGACTTCAGAAGTCAGACCCCAAAATAATTCAGACCCCATGCCATAAAATGAATTGGAAACCCCAGATATCATAGCCTACAGTTTAGTCAAAAATGCTCTGCAATCCCATCCACGAGAGCTCCAATGACTTTCATGCCTGATAGTTTACATCATTTTCAGTTTTCAGTGAGTGTAGATATAGCTAGATACATATAGCTCTGTAGCTGGATATAGGGGGAAAGAAGCATTTTTCTTTAACATGATATATTACAAAGTTTAATACTTTTGCACACACTTTATGATAAGATGGACTTATGAAACATTTAATGGACACTATAATTACGGTACCCTTTACAGCTGCCATAAAGCACACCCCCTGATTATACACATATTATTATATTATATTATAAGTTTTGAATTTTGGTTTCATTTCCTGATCCAGGTTCTTTTTTTTTGTACCTGTAATTGCCTCCCCTCATGTTAAATACCTATTTATTTCACACACCCCTCATACAAGTAATAGGTGCGTATCGGGGACTTCTTCTGGGTTATTGAGTGGTCTTTCCCTTCAGATCTGCACATTTCAATAGCAGATTATGTATGTCTATTACTTCTGTCTCAGATCGTCTATCATCTATAATTATTTCTCCTGGGCTTCTGCTATATAATTAGGTAATCTCGGCGGTTTATAGCGCATTACAATTACTATATTTTCATTATTGGATATGCACTTCAGCACAAAGCAAGTCTCATTACCTGGTTTTACTGTCATAAATCCACAAGAAGTCTTTTTTATTTTTCCATATTGCTTCCATTTATCTCAAATGGCATCAGTTAGTTACTTGCCTATTATGATAATTCCCTATTGGAAATCCTTTTGGTGTTTGGGATATCAAAAACTGTAACATTTCATAGAACATGGTGAAAATTTAAAAAAAAAATTCATAAGGGTCTAACACTGATAAAAGATGGCAAAAGATGAGAATGCTTGGGAATAGATTGAGGTTTTTCAAATTCTGCACCCAAATATGTAGACCCTATAAAAATACTCACCTAGCTCAGAACCGGCCACCATCGGTATCAGACAAATTTGGGCTGATGCCAAGCATACCAACTTTTCATTGAAGCATGAAGTTCCATCTCCGGGACGGAACCCAGTCCAGCTCCCACTTTTAGACGGGGTTTGCACAAAGCTGCCTTTTTTGGGCCAGAATGAGCAGAATTTTGTAAGATTGGTATAAAAATTTAGAACAATTTTGGAAAAATTTGGGACAGTTTGTAACTATGTACCCACTGGCCCTATGGTTTCTGTGTTCGTCAAATTGTGGATGTGGTAGACATGGAATGTGAACATTTGACATCAGCATGCAAGAGACCAAATTACTTTTGATGGGTTGTGTCACATTCCTTCTATCTGACAATATCTACAATGGAGCGTCCTTGGCACATGTGAACAGAGTCTTAAAAAACACGAAATTTAAGGATCACAGCAATATAATTGTCACAGACAATGTTAGGAGGAGTTGTCCGCCATCTAGGCCACCATTCAGTAAGCAATCATTTTTTACAATTTTTGTTCAACCAATTGAGACCAAACCGCTATATGTGCTGGGGTCCTATGTTTCAGATGCAAAATGGGCTCTACCTGGCTGTAAATAGTGTCCCGGACAGTCTTAAGGCTCATTGCTACTGATCTTAACAGGCTTTTACCAAGAATAATAGGTCAGTTGTTCATGAACAGAAATCTCTGAGCAGAGTTCTCTAGAAATCAGCTCTGATACAAACTCACATACTTCAACAATGGAATTTTATGACATACAGCATAAAATGAAGAAAAGAGAAATGTAAATCCCATCAATATTTGGTGTGACCTTTGCCCTTTGCCTTCCATCAGTTCTTCTCGGTACTTGCAGACAGTTTTTGGCAGAGCTCGGCAGGGAGGTTGTTCCCACCATCTTGGAGAACTAAGCACAGATCTTCTGTGGATGTAGGCTTGTCCAATCCTTCTGTGTCTTCATGTCATCCCAGACAGACTGGATGATGATGAGATCAGGGCTATATCTGTGGGGGCCGGATCATCACTTCCAGGACTCCTCCTCCAAAGGGCAAAGGTCATACCAAATATTGATGGGATTTACATTTCTCTTTTATTCATTCTTTTAATTCTTATTTTGTAGTATTTTTTCTACACTTACCTAAAATGTTTGCACTGTGTAACTGTTGAGCCTCACACATGGCTCACTCCCTGTTCTCCTAATAGGTCGCTTTATGTTGAACCCTCAGCCATATATTATGGATACGTTATAAATATCTGTGGTCAGATTCCCCTTTCAATCAATAGAGACAAGCTATTTCAATTATAATATATAACTAAATAAGAAATAGAAATAAATCCATGCATCCTGTAAAAAGAAAGCAACAACTTATTTAGTATTAGCACGAAAAAAAAAAACCAATGTAATAAAAGCATAAAGGTTGAACGTTACGAGCCTGAGATAAAATATGGATGAGTAATAAACCGTGCCGTCTCTCATCGGATGCGCAACCAATTAACAATGTTCTATGTTTGTTGTGCCAACCATAAAGCCCTGGCAATATACATTGTTTCTAATAAACTATATTCATCTTCTTCATTGTGTCATTCATGTTGTATCTGAGCTGTTAACTGATATAACGCTATAGACTCGATGGCCCAGATTTACTAATATTTAGCCAATATACCGTAAAGTTAGACAGGCAGTCTAAAACTACGCCAGATTCATCACAGTGACTGATGCTGGATGATAGATCTGGAGCATCCTTACATTGTCTAGTCTACGTTTATACCATCTTTTAGTTGACTTACTTTCAGACAAAATTTCCCGACACAATTTTGGCGCAGTTAAGCCACACCTGCTTTTTCAGAAATGTCGCACCCACACGTCTAGCAAGTTGAAAAATTTTAGCCCAAACTAGGGCTAAAGATGTGCGTAAACTGGGCTCTCCGTTGTTGGATGGTGGATTGGTGACTTACTTATCTGAGTCTTAAACCTGCACAAATCTATTAGTGAGACTTTGCTACAATTGTATCTGTTCTAAGAATCCATTCTCCAAGAAGATACATATTACCTACACTGACTCATTATAGAAAACGAGCAAGGCAGGGAAATCTGTGGCTTTGATGTATGTAGTTCATTAGAGATTAACCAGACTGGATACAATTGTAGCAAACTCTTATAAGTATGGATAGCGCCATCCCCTGGGTGTAAACATAATTGTGTCTTTTTGCTCATGCCACTTTTTTCAACGCATTCCAGAACACTTCAGCCAGAAAACAGACATAAGTAACACCTGATATCTACTTTAGCTCCTTGCTAAAGTGAATTTCAATTTTTGAAGCACAGACTTCCCAAGATGCATCATAAATATTAAGAAGCCTTTGCCATTGTAGGGGTTGTTCACACATAGGAATTTGACGCTGAATTTGAGGCGGAATACACCTGAAATCTGCCTCCAATTCATTTCAATGGGAGGTAGTAGCTGATTTTTTCAGCTAGTGAAAAGAATAAGGATCCTGCTTGTTCTTCAGGAAGGTTGCGCCTGAGGAATCCCATTGAAATGAATGAGAGGCGGAAAATACACCTTCTCTGTCAGAGTGGAGTTTAACACAGAATTGGAAGCGTAATTTATCAAAATCCGCTTGCAGAATTTGGAATTTGGCCCTGCCCAATAAAAGCAAAATACAGTGGTGCTCTTCTCCAATTTCTGCTTCAAATACTGCGTCAAAATCCATTTCAAATTCAATGTCAAAATCCTCGTCTGTTTTTGACAAACTGAAAATATTTGCTTTAAATTCGTGAAGCTGAAATTTTCTGCTTGGCAAATTAAGAGTAAAATCCCTAAATGTATAGGTTTTGTAGATGTGAAGTGTTGCATATGTGTAGTGTTTGTAGATGTACAGTCATATGAAAAAGTTTGGGCACCCCTATTAATCTTAATCATTTTTAGTTCTAAATATTTGGGTGTTTGCAACAGCCATTTCAATTTGATATATCTAATAACTGATGGACACAGTAATATTTCAGGATTGAAATGAGGTTTATTGTGCTAACAGAAAATGTGCAATATGCAGTAAACCAAAATTTGACCAGTGCAAAAATTTGGGTACCCTTATCATTTTATTGATTTGAATACTGCTAACTACTTTTTACTGACTTACAGAAGCACAAAATTGGTTTTGTAACCTCACTGAGCTTTGAACTTCATAGCCAGGTGTATCCAATCATGAGAAAAGGTATTTAAGGTGGCCAATTGCAAGTTGTTCTCCTATTTGAATCTCCTCTGAAGAGTGGCATCATGGGCTCCTCAAAACAACTCTCAAATGATCTGAAAACAAAGATTGTTCAACATAGTTGTTTAGGGGAAGGATACAAAAAGTTGTCTCAGAGATTTAACCTGTCAGTTTCCACTGTGAGGAACATAGTAAGGAAATGGAAGACCACAGGGACAGTTCTTGTTAAGCCCAGAAGTGGCAGGCCAAGAAAAATATCAGAAAGGCAGAGAAGAAGAATGGTGAGAACAGTCAAGGACAATCCACAGACCACCTCCAAAGAGCTGCAGCATCATCTTGCTGCAGATGGTGTCACTGTGCATCGGTCAACAATACAGCATACTTTGCACAAGGAGAAGCTGTATGGGAGAGTGATGCGAAAGAAGCCGTTTCTGAAAGCACGCCACAAACAGAGTCGCCTGAGGTATGCAAAAGCACATTTGGACAAGCCAGCTTCATTTTGGAAGAAGGTCCTGTGGACTGATGAAACAAAGATTGAGTTGTTTGGTCATACAAAAAGGCGTTATGCATGGCGTCAAAAAAACACAGCATTCCAAGAAAAACACTTGCTACCCACTGTAAAATTTGGTGGAGGTTCCATCATGCTTTGGGGCTGTGTGGCCAATGCCGGCACCGGGAATCTTGTTAAAGTTGAGGGTCGCATGGATTCAACTCAGTATCAGCAGATTCTTGAGACTAATGTACAAGAATCAGTGACGAATTTGAAGCTACGCCGGGGATGGATATTTCAGCAAGACAATGATCCAAAACACAGCTCCAAATCTACTCAGGCATTCATGCAGAGGAACAATTACAATGTTCTGGAATGGCCATCCCAATCCCCAGACCTGAATATCATTGAACATCTGTGGGATAATTTGAAGCGGGCTGTCCATGCTCGGCGACCATCAAACTTAACTGAACTGGAATTGTTTTGTAAAGAGGAATGGTCAAAAATACCTTCATCCAGGATACAGGAACTGATTAAAAGCTACAGGAAGCAACTAGAGGCTGTTATTTTTGCAAAAGGAGGATCTACTAAATATTAATGTCACTTTTCTGTTGAGGTGCCCATACTTTTGCACCGGTCAAATTTTGGTTTAATGCATATTGCACATTTTCTGTTAGTACAATAAACCTCATTTCAATCCTGAAATATTACTGTGTCCATCAGTTATTAGATATATCAAATTGAAATGGCTGTTGCAAACACCCAAATATTTAGAACTAAAAATGATTAAGATTAATAGGGGTGCCCAAACTTTTTCATATGACTGTATATTGTTTGTAGATATGTATAGATATGGAATGAGTTTGCTGCACTGAAAGTAAAGGGGCCGAATAATATTGCACGCCCCACTTTTCAGCTTTTTATTTTTTACAAAAGTTTAAAATAACCAATAAATTTCGTTCCACTTCACAATTGTGTCCCACTTGTTGTTGTTGATTCTTCACCAAAAAATAAAAATGTTATATCCTTATGTTTGAAGCCTGAAATGTGGCAAAAGGTTGAAAAGTTCAAGGGGGCCGAATACTTTCGCAAGGCACTGTATAGTGTATGTATATGTGTAGTGTATGTATATGTGTAGTGTATGTAATGATAGGTATGTATATGTGTAGGAGAATGGGGTGAGTATATGTGTAGTGTATGTATATGTATAGTGTATGTATATGTGTAGTGTATGTATAGTGTATGTATATGTGTAGTGTATGTATAGCGTATGTATGTGTCTAGTGTATGTATATGTGTAGTGTATGTATAGTGTATGTATGTGTCTAGTGTATGTATATGTGTAGTGTATGTATAGCGTATGTATGTGTCTAGTGTATGTATATGTGTAGTGTATGTATAGTGTATGTATGTGTCTAGTGTATGTATATGTGTAGTGTATGTATAGCGTATGTATGTGTCTAGTGTATGTATTTGCCTAGTGTATGTATTTGTATAGTGTGTAATGTATGTATAGTTTATGTATGTGTATAGTGTATGTATATGTATAGTATATATCTAGAGTATAGTGTATGTATATGTGTAGTGTATGTTTATGTATAGACTTCTATTATACTGATATTGTTGCCTTATGTTAGTGCATTTGCCCATAAAGCGCTATTGACTTGATTTTCTGGTGCATTTATGGAAGGACTGACCTTTCCCTTCATTTATTTTACTAATTATGTTGCATGTAATAAAGAGAAAAATCATTATTTCCTAAATTATCCCCTAAGGTGAACAAGAATCCAGATAAATTATATAACTATAATAAACACATTTCATTTATAAGGAACTTGATTAAGATGACTTCATGCATAGTGTTAACTTAAAGGGGTTGTCCAGGATCTGGAGCAACCCTTGCAGCAGCTGGGGGGGATGTAAAAGAAAAAAAAAGTATACTCAACTGTCCCCAGTGCTCCATTGTTTGCCAGCAACCCCCTGTACGTCACAAGCTGGGGCTGAGACATGAGGGTCTGAGCCTCACATGATCACTTAGACCAATCAGTGACCTCAGCAGACGCTGGACAGAGACCGGTGACATCACTCACATACAGTACAGACCAAAAGTCTGGACACACTTTCTCATTCCAAGAGTTTTCTGTATTTTCATGACTATAAAAATTGTAGATTCACACTAAAGGCATCAAAACTATGAATTACCACATGTGGAATTATATACTTAACAAAAAAGTGTGAAACAACTGAAAATATGTCTTATATTCTAGGTTCTTCAAAGAAGCCACCTTTTGCTTTGATTACTGCTTTGCACACTCTTGGTATTCTCTTGATGAGCTTCAAGAGGTAGTCACCTGAAATGGTCTTCCAACAGTCTTGAAGGAGTTCCCAGAGATGCTTAGCACTTGTTGGCCCTTTTGCCTTC
This sequence comes from Leptodactylus fallax, assembly GCA_947044405.1. NCBI lineage: Eukaryota > Metazoa > Chordata > Amphibia > Anura > Leptodactylidae > Leptodactylus > Leptodactylus fallax. Next base: position 10,749,802 of record CAMRHE010000006.1, read on the forward strand.
ACTCTGCGGTCCAGCTCACCCCAAACCATCTCGATTGGATTCAGGTCCGGTGACTGTGGAGGCCAGGTCATCTGGCGTAGCACCCCATCACTCTCCTTCTTGGTCAAATAGCCCTTACACAGTCTGGAGGTGTGTTTGGGGTCATTGTCCTGTTGAAAAATAAATGATGGTCCAACTAAACGCAAACCGGATGGAATAGCATGCCGCTGCAAGATGCTGTGGTAACCATGCTGGTTCAGTATTCCTTCAATTTTGAATAAATCCCCAACAGTGTCACCAGCAAAGCACCCCCACACCATCACACCTCCTCCTCCATGCTTCACGGTGGGAACCAGGCATGTAGAGTCCATTCGTTCACCTTTTCTGCGTCACACAAAGACATGGTGGTTGGAACCAAAGATCTCAAATTTGGACTCATCAGACCAAAGCACAGATTTCCACAGGTCTAATGTCCATTCCTTGTGTTCTTTAGCCCAAACAAGTCTCTTCTGCTTGTTGCCTGTCCTTAGCAGTGGTTTCCTAGCAGCTATTTTACCATGAAGGCCTGCTGCACACAGTCTCCTCTTAACAGTTGTTGTAGAGATGTGTCTGCTGCTAGAACTCTGTGTGGCATTGACCTGGTCTCTAATCTGAGCTGCTGTTAACCTGCAATTTCTGAGGCTGGTGACTCGGATGAACTTATCCTCTGCAGCAGAGGTGACTCTTGGTCTTCCTTTCCTGGGACGGTCCTCATGTGAGCCAGTTTCTTTGTAGCGCTTGATGGTTTTGGCCACTACACTTGGGGACACTTTCAAAGTTTTCCCAATTTTTGACTGACTGACCTTCATTTCTTAAAGTAATGATGACCAGTCGTTTTTTCTTTACTTAGCTGCTTTTTTCTTGCCATAATACAAATTCTAACACTCCATTCAGTAGGACTATCAGCTGTGTATCCACCTGACTTCTGAACAACACAACTGATGGTCCCAACCCCATTTATAAGGCAAGAAATCCCACTTATTAAACCTGACAGGGCACACCTGTGAAGTGAAAACCATTTCAGGTGACTACCTCTTGATGCTCATCAAGAGAATGCCAAGAGTGTGCAAAGCAGTAATCAAAGCAAAAGGTGACTACTTTGAAGAACCTAGAATATAAGACATATTTTCAGTTGCTTCACACTTTTTTGTTAAGTATATAATTCCACATGTGCTAATTTATAGTTTTGATGCCTTCAGTGTGAATCTACAATTTTTATAGTCATGAAAATACAGAAAACTCTTGGAATGAGAAGGTGTGTCCAGACTTTTGGTCTGTACTGTATGTCACTGCTTCCTTACCAACGGATTGGTCTCAGCGGCCACCCGACCCTCAGGGTTTCCGGCGCCGCAGCCCAAGCACATGAAGAAAAGGTGACTGGTGTCACACAACAAAACAATGGGGACAGGTATGTATTTTCTTGTTTTAGACTCCATTTGCCGAGCCACCCCATGGGTTGTACCAAATCCTGAACATCCCCTATAACCCTATTATAAAATAGATGGTACTTCAAGTTACTGTATTAGCTGTGAGCTGTGAGACAAGCCACACTGGTGAGATACTGCTCACTGTTTGGTGAGGTGACTGTTCACATTCGACTGTACCAGTGTCTACCAATACAGTTCATTACTGCAGCGGGGTGTAGGAATCTATGGCATCCTGCTCCACCATTCACTCTCATATGGTACAGGCCATGCCTGGCTTGTAACCTATAAGGGAGCAGATCAGTGGCACAGGCGTAGCCATGATGTCACCACACTAACTGTGCCCCCGATAGCCTAGGCCAAAGGCTGAAAGCTGGGCTCTCTTCTCATATCTATGTATCGTGCCTGGCTCTGTTACTGTACCTATATAGTAAGCTTTGTTCTGGTACTGTATTATGTCGCAGGGAAGCATTAAGGCTCAGCGACTCTTTTCCTATTTATGAGGTGTGCCCTCCGGGGCTGTGACTAACACCAGTCTTCATAAATCTGCCCCAATGTGTCTTTTGAATGAATGCAGTTTAAAAAAATTACACAAGTTGATACAAAATGACAAAGTTAAAAATGACACAACTTAGTTTTAATCATCTTTCTGTACACCGCTTCTATGGAAACTTTTGTCTTCATGGTAACAGACTACAACAAACCCTAAATCTTGTGATATCCTACAGACATCTGTTACTCCCTTTCATATGACCCCACTTCTACTGTCTGCAGATTTACAGGAGGGAGCAGAGTGACACATGACAGCAGGATCAGACTACTCCCAGGGCTAGTCTGTAGTCTGTAACCATGGAGACACATAGGTCTGCATAAGAGCTGTATACATAAAACTGTAGAACAAATTCACTTATTTTTTTATTTTCACTGCACTGGAGCTATAAGCGAATATAAAACGTGTAATATACATGTATGTTAATAAATTCTACATTCTACAAGCAATATTCTTTAAACATGACACAACATAAAGTATAAAGACATTGAGGGGTTCACAAAACCAGACGCTGCATTCTGTCTGCTGAATTTTTTTCCATAGACCGGGGTTTTTTTATTGATTTTTTTTCCCGTGTTTCAGATTTGAAGACGCGGCACATTTGTACGTTTTGTTCTTCGGCAGAAATTCTGCATTGGCAGGGCAACATCTTTGACTAATTCCAAATCCTCCTCTTCTCCAAGCAAGAGAGTAATAAATGAGCAAATAAATATTAAAAGACATTTAGGGCAGACGCAGAGCAGAGACGAGTGTGAAATGCTGAGCTGGTTGCGGTGGGTTCATCCTGAATTGCTTGTGTCAATGTATTATAGACAGTTTTGTCTAGCTGGGCTGTGAATGTGCACCATCATCTCTGCTGATCCTCTGACAGCATGAACATCGATGTCCCTGTAGGCTCTGAGTAAAGAGAAATCGAACTGTGAGCTCAAGTATCTTCTTCTCGGGAGTCTGGTTATTTGATAAATGTTACTAAAGTTGTGCATGGAAATATTGTGTAACAGCGGAGAAAAATGGCAATTATACTCCTCCGGGTTCTCAGCTTGGCACAGAGTAGGTAGCAATGAACATCTAGAAGAGATACACTGTACTTACAGCAGCAATGGACATCTGGAACAGATACATTGTACTTACAGCAGCAAGTGACATCTAGAAGAGATACATTGTACTTATGGCAGCAATGAACATATCGAAGAGGTACATTGTACTTACAGCAGCAATGGACATCTAGAAGAGATACATTGTACTTACAGCAGCAATGGACATCTAGAAGAGATACATTGTACTTACTGCAGCAATGAACATCTAGAAGAGATACATTGTACTTACAGCAGCAATGGACATCTAGAAGAGATACATTGTACTTACTGCAGCAATGGACATCTAGAAGAGATACATTGTACTTACTGCAGCAATGGACATCTAGAAGAGACACATTGTACTTACTGCAGCAATGGACCTCTAGAAGAGATACATTGTACTTACTGCAGCAATGGACATCTAGAAGAGATACATTGTACTTACTGCAGCAATGGACATCTAGAAGAGATACATTGTACTTACTGCAGCAATGGACATCTAGAAGAGATACATTGTACTTACTGCAGCAATGGACATCTAGAAGGGATACATTGTACTTATGGCAGCAATGAACATCTAGAAGAGATACATTGTACTTACAGCAGCAATGGACATCTAGAAGAAATACATTGTACTTACGGCAGCAATGGACATCTAGAAGAGACAAATTGTACTTACAGCAGCAATGAACATCTAGAAGCAACACATTGTACTTACAGCAGCAATGAACATCTAGAAGAGATACATTGTACTTACGGCAGCACAACCTCTTAGATTTTGTCTTTAGCATTGTAAAGGGAACTGATCAAAAAGTCCATAAACATAATATAATGGTTAAAAAATAGGTTTGACTTTTTTGTTTTTCCAAAACCAGGGCCATATATGGTGTCCCAATTTACTTAAAGGGAGACTGTCAGGTCTCAAATTCCTTCCAAACCAATAATAGTGCCTTGGAGGGGCCTTTAATAGAAGTAAACAAGAAGTAAAAGTAACAAAATTACAAGCCAATGAAGCAATGAAGAGATAATCATCATTATGAATATGCAAATCAACTGGAAGTGCACTGGGGGTGGGGCTTGATTGACCAGATTTACCTATGGACAAGTGACACTGAATGCCTGTATAGGGACATATATTGGAGGTTTTATTGTGGGGTCTACATTGGGGAATACTTATGCCATACACCTGCTATATACACATGCAGGGCTCATTGCCTCACAGACCCATTCATTCAGCCCCCCCCGATCAAAATGTCACACATACCCAACTAATACTATATGTCATAACATTAGAAGGGGGGAAATCACTTCAACCCTATAGATGTGTAAGGGGAAGCATTGGATTTGAAACTATGTAACAGGAAAGATATATTTTGGAGATTTTTAAATGACTTTTTTTATTTTATTTTTTTAGGATATTTTGTAATATTCTTTATATGAGGAAAAGTTATGTAATATTCCAATATACAGTGCCTTGCGAAAGTATTCGGCCCCCTTGAACTTTTCAACCTTTTGCCACATTTCAGGCTTCAAACATAAGAATATAAAGTTTTAATTTTTTGGTGAAGAATCAACAACAAGTGGGCACAATCGTGAAGTGGAATGAAATTTATTGGTTATTTTAAACTTTTGTAAAAAATAAAAAACTGAAAAGTGGGGCGTGCAATATTATTCGGCCCCTTTACTTTCAGTGCAGCAAACTCACTCCAGAAGTTCAGTGAGGATCTCTGAATGATCCAATGTTGTCCTAAATGACTGATGATGATAAATATAATCCACCTGTGTATAATCAAGTCTCCGTATAAATGCACCTGCTCTGTGATAGTCTCAGGGTTCTGTTTAAAGTGCAGAGAGCATCATGAAGACCAAGGAACACACCAGGCAGGTCCGTGATACTGTTGTGGAGAAGTTTAAAGCCAGATTTGGATACAAAAAGATTTCCTAAACTTTAAACATCCCAAGGAGCACTGTGCAAGCGATTATATTGAAATGGAAGGAGTATCAGACCACTGCAAATCTACCAAGACCCGGCCGTCCCTCTAAACTTTCATCTCAAACAAGGAGAAGACTGATCAGAGATGCAGCCAAGAGGCCCATGATCACTCTGGATGAACTGCAGAGATCTACAGCTGAGGTGGGAGAGTCTGTCCATAGGACAACAATCAGTCGTACACTGCACAAATCTGGCCTTTATGGAAGAGTGGCAAGAAGAAAGCCATTTCTCAAAGATATCCATAAAAAGACTCATTTAAAGTTTGCCACAAGCCACCTGGGAGACACACCAAACATGTGGAAGAAGGTGCTCTGGTCAGAGGAAACCAAAATCCAACTTTTTGGTCACAATGCAAAACGATATGTTTGGCGTAAAAGCAACACAGCTCATCACCCTGAACACACCATCCCCACTGTCAAACATGGTGGTGGCAGCATCATGGTTTGGGCCTGCTTTTCTTCAGCAGGGACAGGGAAGATGGTTAAAATTGATGGGAAGATGGATGGAGCCAAATACAGGACCATTCTGGAAGAAAACCTGTTGGAGTCTGCAAAAGGCCTGAGACTGGGACGGAGATTTATCTTCCAACAAGACAATGATCCCAAACATAAAGCAAAATCTACAATGGAATGGTTCACAAATAAACGTATCCAGGTGTTAGAATGGCCAAGTCAAAGTCCAGACCTGAATCCAATCGAGAATCTGTGGAAAGAGGTGAAAACTGCTGTTCACAAACGCTCTCCATCCAACCTCACTGAGCTTCAGCTGTTTCCAAGGAAGAATGGGCAAGAATTTCAGTCTCTCCATGTGCAAAACTGATAGAGACATACCCCAAGCGACTTTGCAGCTGTAATCGCAGCAAAAGGTGGCTCTACAAAGTATTAACTTAAGGGGGCCGAATAATATTGAACGCCCCACTTTTCAGTTTTTTGTTTTTTACTAAAGTTTAAAATATCCAATAAATTTCGTTCCACTTCACGATTGTGTCCCATTTGTTGTTGATTCTTCACCAAAAAATTTAAATTTTATATCCTTATGTTTGAAGCCTGAAATGTGGCAAAAGGTTGAAAAGTTCAAGGGGGCCGAATACTTTCGCAAGGCACTGTACTTTCTGTATTAATATCTGCTTGCTGCATTTACCATTTGCCTTTGAAAGTTTCTAACTGTGATTAAAACTTTAGAATTCCCAATATATCCTCACATTTCTACTACATAACATGGCATTGGTGCCAGAGTCTTAAAATTTCTGGGAACGCTTTGCGTAATCACATAAAACAAAGCTGAATTGTCATTTTTAGTACTTTAAAAAGGTCTTCTATAGCAAATATACATTAAAAAGGTCATAAAATAATAGCAGCACGAAAGCTTTGTATCCAATATACTGAATAAGAATCATAGTATAGTAGAGATACTAGCGGAAAGAAGGGGGAGCACAAGGATAGAAATTTCCGGCAGTAATACTATAAAGAAATATTTTGATACATTTATAGAGAAAAGTTTAATTACTTTATAATAAATATAATAAGGATAATAAAAAAGTTCTAATTTATTGTGTGCGTTGATTCTTCTCAACATTAACAAATCTTTTTGCTGTCAGTAAAGGGAAACAATTATGCAAGACCTAAAACTTATCACAGATGAGGGTTTGCTACAATTATATCCAATGTACTGGACAATCATCTGTGAGATAAATGGCTACATTGACTTGTTTTTGTAGGGCTAGGTTCACATCTGCACAAAGCTCTCCGTCATTTGGGTCCACTGAACACATTAAGGAAAAGTTGGCTGAACCAGATAACCATCTTACGCTAGGTTCACACTAGTGTCGCTTCTCCATTGTTCAGGTCCGTCTGAGAACCTGAGCAATGGAGAGGCGGACTGCCAAAACAGAGGTTACACACAGAGCCTGGCAGACCTATTGACTACTGTATAATGGGACTTTTTCCTCCGCAGATTTTCAGCGGATACTACAACAGATTCTCCAGCATAGATGTGAGCGTAGCCTTTTGTGTATGACGGACTCTCGATTCTCCCCTGACGATGATGTTAAGGGAAATAAGGATTGGGCATGTTGAATTTCAATGTCTGATCCTTTTGTCCTCAGGGAAGATAAGCCACCACCAGAGATTTCTAGCCCCAACTTACTCATTCAGAAGACATGAGCACTTGGCCTCATCTGTATGGGGATCGGGTGTAGGATGAATAGTTATGGACCAAATGGGAAGGTGAACGGGCACCTTTATTTGTAGAATAATCCTTCCTGTTCCCCCCTCGTAGCTAATGATAGTGTTTCACTAGTACGAGTTGTGTGGAGTGTGTTTACCTGTAATATTAGTATAACATTATCTACTTGTGTACCAACATATGATCATTCTGTACAATTCTCGCCGCTGCAGGTAACACAATTAATTAATTAGAATGTAATGAACTGACTTCACGGCAGCGAGCAGTACATGGAGTTAAAGCTAAGCCGTAAGTAATCAGGAAATAAGACAGCGTGTCCTCAATGATTACCTGGCTGGAAATATTGCTCTTTTTTCTGTTTTGTCCATTCACACCACCAGGTCGATACATCGAGTACAGCCATTTATCTTCATGCAGGTGGATAATAAGAATCTCAGATCTTAACAAACATTTGCTATTTGTATAGAAGTTACTAAATTGTTGGGGCAAAAAAAAAATTGTGTTAACTTTTAATTGAATGGCTATTGTTACGATGAGGCAGACGGTAGGGCGAACTTTTGCAACATGGGGCAGATTTACTAATACCGTCTAATAGCTAGTGGGAATATGGACTAGACAGTTTGAACATGCTCCAGATTTATCACAATGGCCAATGATATGATATATTTGGCACATGTTTAGAATTATTAGTTTATCTTTATGCCAACCATTTAATGGCGCTGTTTGTGCAGAAATGGATCAAAATTTTGGCATACTTTTAGAGCACTATGTGACCCTTTCCATTAAGCCATGCCCCCTGTGGAGTACTGCAGGGCTGGGGAGTCAGAAAGGGGACAAATTTTGGGTGCAGTCAGATTCAGAAAAAAGTTACCAACTCCGACTATGGCTTTAAAATAAAATGATCAATTATTTTTAGCTATATTATAGAATTATGGATATTGTATAACTCATTAGATTTATAGTTTGTTACATATTTACTTCCATAGGAATTCAATCAGTGGCGTTTTAAGGTATTACAGGATCTTTACAGATACTGACTGTACATGGGTGTCCTTTATGAAAGATGTTCAGAGTTGGATTATGGAAAAATAGTGACTCTACAGCCCTGGTGTACGGCACACTGAACATGAACATAACATCAGTAGATCTAATAGGTTATCTCTGGATCAGTTCACAAGTAATAGATCATTGTGGCAAGCGATTGTCTTCTGTTGAACCTTTGGGGCCCATTACTGTGTCAGAGCCTGGGCCCATTGTATGGTCCACTGGTATGCATTGTCCAACCCTGGTGATTCGAGTAGAGTCGCAGTTCTTGAAGGTCGTACCATATATATATTTTTTAATTGTGATATCTCCAAATCTGTAAAATATAAAATGAAATATCACTTTATATATTTGTGAATAGAGCAGCATCACCTCTAGACACCTTGGCAGAAAGGAATCTGCAGTGACATCGCCATGGACATCACAAAAGTACAAGGAGACAACAGGAGCATTAATGCCAGAAAGAGACCATAATGCAATTGGTAAGTGTAGGGTAGGTCAGCAACCTTTTTTTTTTATTGTGTGCTGAATTTTAGTTATATAATGCACACCATTATACCATTATGCACCAAGTAACCAATTAACTGGTACATTAAACTTCCATTTCAACGTGATCCTTGTCCGTCATTTTTTTTTGGGGCAAAGATGATTCTTCTCTGGTGGATAGGACTGAACACAGGAGTGAGTGTAAAGCTGGTTGCACATGACCGTGTGCTAACCGGCGGCCATAAATGAATGGCATGGGCGGCACTAGAGTGACACACGCCACTGGCCGTGCTTTTGCGGCCTCTTTCATTCAATGAACAGGAGTGGTGGAAGCACGGCTGCAAAATTGGACAGGAATAGAACCTGTTCCATATTTTGTAGCCTGGACTGACGGCCCACACACTGATCCGTGTAATTCATGGTCATGTGTACGGGCCCATAGAAATGAATGGGTCAGTGTGTTATCCAGGAAGAACCCAGATAGCACACTGGCAGTGGTGTAACGATCGTGATCGCAGGGGGTGCTGGAGATGGCCGGGGCCCGGACCACTATGATAGCGGTCGGGGAAAGCCTGGTTCCCTGACCGCTACTGTATACATGTCTCTGGGCCCCTTTCCAATATGTGCTAGCCCAGAGGAGGTGACTTAATATAATAAATACTTATACTCACCTCTCCTGGGCTCAGCATCTTTTCCGGGGCTGTTCCGTCATGTGACTGAGGCCACGCTGAAGTCTGTGATTAGGCCCCAGTGGTCACATGGGGCGCAGCGATGTAATGACGTCAGTGTGCCTCCCACGTGACCGCTGAGAACCAATCACAGACCTCAGCAGGGACGTCTGAAGATGGCCGAAGATGCTGAAGACAGCCTTACTGAGCCAGGATGCCCAGGAAAGGTGAGGCAAGGAGAGTATTAGTGCTTGTTATTTTTATTCACCTTCCCTGATCCTCCGATTATTATACTCTGGGGTCTGAGGAGACCCCAGAGTATAATAATAGCACCAGAGTGGAGGGGGGCTGTTGGGAGCATATAATACTGTGTGGGGGCCACTGCTGAGCATATAATACTGTGTGGGGGCCACTTCTGAGCATATAATACTGTGTGGGAGCCACTGTGGAGCGTATAATACTGTGTGGGGGCCACTGTGGAGCATATAATACTGTGTGGGAGCCACTGGGGAGCATATAATATGGCGTGGGGGCCCACTGTGGAGAATATAGTACTTTTTGGGGGCCACTGTTGAGCAAATAATACAGTGTGATGGGTCACTGCTGGGCATATAATACTGTGTGGGAGCCACTGTTCAGTATATAATAGTGTGTGGGGTCCAATGTGGTGTGTATAATACTATATGGGGGCCACTGTGGAGCATATAATACTGTGTGGGGGCCACTCTGGAGCATATTATACTGTGTGGGGCCCCTTCACTATTCACATCTGTTTTATAGCAGCTGTGCACTATTATTACAGGCTGTAATAACATTGTTGGGTGATTATAAAACTGATGATGTGCAATGTAAATAGGGAAGGAGTCATGGTGCTCACAAAAGCACCACAGTAACTTCAAAGAATTGATCAGCAGGACCCTGCAGAACAGCTGTTTCCCAAAGCACGCAGCTCCCAGGCGCTGCTCACTCATCATATTCTTGATAACTGCAGTTACCACAGCTGTATCCCTTTCAAGTATCTGAGATACCGCTGCAGCACCCGTAACCGTCACTGTCAAAAATTTGCTGCAGGGAGGGGGTTGGGGGCTCTGGACAAAAGTTTGCACCTGGGCTCACAAGACTTTTGTTATGCCACTGCACACTGACCTAGCACATGGTCGTCTGCAAGGGGCTTTTCTCTAGGTTCACATCTGCACTTCGGTTTCCGTTCTTTGGGTCCTTTAGGAGACCAGAAAAATGTAAACCCAATCTGCTTAAAAAGCGCTTACTGACTATAATGGGGTCCGTCGGGTTTCCTTCTGAAAAATGCAGAGAGAAAAGTCCTCCTTGCAGGAATGGGGGAACGGAATCCCCGAGCGCTCACCGAGCGTAGATGTGAACCCAACCTGACTGAGGATGTCCCTCACATAACTTGGCCTTTTTTGTGGCATAAACCCATACAAATCTGTCCAGCCTTGTTGAACTGAACAAACGCCTACTTCAGCATGTTCAGCTGCCATATCATACTTTACTTTTGCACTTGCTTCAAGGTATCAAAACGAATCGCACAGACAATTGCTGCCCTCAGACTAGCCTAGTTCACAGCCCAGACACTAGGATGCTATGCCTCCTGCCTTCCCCCTTAGTGCCTCCTCCCCTCTGACTGTATTTACATGGTCACCTGGAGCAGCAGCGTTTTATTCATTATTGAGAGCCCTGTGCTGAGTGGAAATGCCTGAAGTGCCGACCTTGGCACAGGTGGAAGACTTTGCTGAGCCCTGGTGTGTGCAGTGTTTGTTATGGAGCCTACATTGATATGTTTCTGTAGATCTTTGTATTCTTTTTCTACTAGAAAGTTTTGAATATATTGACAACTGAATGTTACCATTCCTTCTGTCAGTAAGGTTTGTCCATATGTGAGGGTGTGTAGCGGTGGTGACAGACTGTATACACAAGCAGCTGCTTTACGTAACTCTTATATACAGGATAAAGGTCAAGTTTTCAATCAGCAAAAACAGGAAGTAACTTGCACTACGTAACTCCTCTGTCTTCAGCCACATACCTGCAGGAAGGAAGTCTCCCTCTCCTCCAACACAGTCTGCCACGGTTTTCTTGCTAAACTTGCCTGCAAGAGATCATCATTAGATACAGTGAAAAGCTAATAAGTGTAACAAGAAAAGTCTCTGTCTCAACATTATGAACAGTTTAACTCTTGAATGCCCAGATGAACAGTAAGTAACATACTTACATGGGTACACTGTCTCTCTATCAAACAGTCCTTCAAACATCAATGACTTGGCTGTCAGTGTGACTAACTCACAGTCCTCTTGCTGTATGAAACTCTCCATCAGTCATCGCCAACTCTGTTCTAGCTAGTTGAATCCTGAAGTCAGAGGTGTAGCTATAGGGGGTGCAGTGACAGCAGTTTCTACTGGGCCCTGGACCCTGAGGGGGCTCCAAAAGTCTTTCTACCACATAAAATATACCATTATTCTATATGACACAAAGTTACGTAGGGGCTTCCTTGGGGCCCATAACCTTTAAGTTATGCCTCTGACTGCAGTCTATCAAATTTGCCGTACTGGGGCAAGATGGAATCTTCTATGGGGCTTCACCACTCATACTCTGGTAAGTAACTCTCTCCGATCTCTGGCATTCCGGTTGCACCGTTTGCCTGGTCTGCTGTAGTTGGATCTACAATGGGTTCTCTCAAAGTTGGTATCATTTCTCTGTTCATCTGCTCCCAAAATGATAATCTCATCCCTTTCCTCAGGCTGTATCTCCTGGGCGGCTGTGCATTAGGGCACCGGCTCCCCCTGCTGGCATGGGGAAAAGACTCTGACACTACATATACAGTCATGGCCAAAAGTTTTGAGAATGACACAAATATTCTATTTTCACATGATCTGCTGCCCTCTGGTTTTTATGTGTGTTTGTCAGATGTTTTTATCACATACAGAAATAGAATTGCATTCATATTATGAGTAACAGAAGCTTATATTGACAGTTAGAATGAGTTAATGCAGCAAGTAAATATTTGCAGTGTTGACCCTTCTTCTTCAGGACCTCTGCAATTCTCCCTGGCATGCTCTCAATCAACTTCTGGACCAAATCCTGAATGATAGCAGTCCATTCTTGCAGAATCAATGCTTTAATTTTGTCTGAATTTGTTGGTTTTTGTTTGTCCACCCGTCTCTTGATGATTGACCACAAGTTCTCAATGGGATTAAGATTTGGGGAGTTTCCAGGCCATGGACCCAAAATCTCTATGTTTTGTTCCCTGAGCCATTTAGTTATCACCTTTGCTTTATGGCAAGGTGCTCCATCATGCTGGAAAAGGCATTGTTGAGCGCCAAACTGCTCTTGTACGGTTGGGAGAAGTTGCTCTTGGAGGACATTCTGGTACCATTCTTTATTCATGGCTGTGTTTTTAGGCAAGACTGTGAGAGAGCCGATTCCCTTGGCTGAGAAGCAACCCCACACATGAATGGTTTCAGGATGCTTTACAGTTGGCATGAGACAAGACTGGTGGCAGCGCTCACCTCTTCTTCTCCGAATAAGCTGTTTTCCAGATGTTCCAAACAATCGAAAAGGGGATTCATCAGAGAAAATGACTTTACCCCAGTCCTCAGCAGTCCACTCCCTGTACCTTTTGCAGAATATCAGTCTGTCCCTGATGTTTTTTCTGGAGAGAAGTGGCTTCTTTGCTGCCCTCCTTGAGACCAGGCCCTGCTCCAAGAGTCTCCGCCTCACAGTGCGTGCAGATGCACTCACACCTGCCTGCTGCCATTCCTCAGCAAGCTCTGCACTGCTGGTAGCCCGATCCCGCAGCTGAAACACTTTTAAGAGACGGTCCTGCCGCTTGCTGGTCTTTCTTGGGCGCCCTGGAGCCTTTTTGGCACCAACGGAACCTCTCTCCTTGAAGCTCTTGATGATTGTTGACTGAGGTGCAATCTTTCTAGCTGCAATACTCTTCCCAGTTAGGCCATTTTTGTGAAGTGCAATGATGACTGCACGTGTTTCTTTAGAGATAACCATGGTTAACAGAAAAGAAACAATGATGGCAAGCACCAGCCTCCTTTTAAAGTGTCCAGTGGTGTCATTCTTACTTAATCATGACAGATTGATCTCCAGCCCTGTCCTCATCAACACCCACACCTGTGTTAATGGAGCAATCACTGAAACGATGTTAGGTGGTCCTTTTAAGGCAGGGCTGCAATGATGTTGAAATGTGTTTTGGTGGATAAAGTTCATTTTCTAGGCAAATATTGACTTTGCAAGTAATTGCTGTTAAGCTGATCACTCTTTATAACGTTCTGGAGTATATGCAAATTGCCATTAGAAAAACTGAAGCAGTAGACTTTGTAAAAATTAATATTTGTATCATTCTCAAAACTTTTGGCCATGACTGTACACAGTCTGACACAGTCCAGTCACTGCTGACCACATAAACACTCCCTATTATCAAAGGGAATAGTAACATCTGCTTGTCATTTTATCCATACATTTTCAGGAGGAATAACAGAGGATTGGTACAATGCAGCATGCCAAGGGTTTGTTGACAAACAGCACAACATAGAGTTCTATAAAAAGATTCTCTAGAATTTCTATTTTATGGGGAATTCACCTATTACTAGAGCTAAGACAAGGTTTCGGGGTTATTTCCATAGCTAGAGGCATTTACATTAAAATTAATGCACAGATTCAATTCAGCTCATTGTGGAAGGAAATGTCGTGCGCTACATCTGACTTTATCATAGGCTCTGTATCATATAAAACAATGTATAAGGTGCGATCACAAGAGACGGCAGAGCACACATAAAACACCCGCTGGTGGTGTGAAAGCATAAATCATATATATACTGTGCTGTATTTTAGGTATCGGAGAGACGCATGTCAGGGAATTCTGTGTGTTCCAATAAATGTATTTATGTCCTGCTGCATTGTGGAACTTGAGGTTATATGTATCCGGACTTCACATCTCAGCTTCATCATGGTTACTGTTAGAATAGGGAAAGTGGAGACGTACAGATATAGCCATCTTCACCTTGAATATGACAACTCATGACAAAAGCCATTGAAAGCAATTGAAAAAAAAAAGTCACATTAAAGAGATTAGAAAATGTTTACTCATGTTAAAAGTCATGTTGAACTTGGCTACATTTTCTGAAAATCTGCTAAAGTAATAGTAGGCATATTTTGGTTGAAGACTGTACACCAATATATAATGTATGGGCACTATGCATTAACCCTTCCACATCTGTCCTTATGGACACTCTAGTCAATCTATATTTCATGTCCTGCAAGTCCCCTGACTGTAGGTAGTTATAGTGTAGCTATATTTCATAGGGCTGACATAGCAAGTCAAAAATTGCCCCCTAGCTTGCTGTCAGTAGTATTGCAAACCTAATTACTTTTACTTGAGCAGCATCCAAAGGATCGATCGTAGCGTGATATATCAGATCTTCCGCTCAGAGCATAGCCTATAGAGTGGAGCGAGATAACAGAAAGTCACTATTGCGTTTTCCCTAACAAAGGAAACATGTTCAAGGGCAAGGACAAGGTGATTAAAGAGGATGGGGGTGATAGTACTAATTCAGCTGCTCTTACACAGCCCGACGTAGGTTAATACCTAATATCACTTGTGATCTACAGTGGTGAAAAGGTTAATGGTATTATCTATGATCCTTTAGGACAGTGGGTTAACACCAAGTATTTTATTTAAAGGGGTTTTCTGATACTCTGATATGATTTATTGTTGGGATAAAGTGTTGTGTCTTCTCGGTACTTGCAGAGAGTTTTTGGCAGAACTGGGCAGGGAGGTTGTTCCCGCCGCCATCTTGGAGAACTAAGCACAGATCTTCTGTGGATGTAGGCTTGTCCAGTCCTTCTGTCTCTTCATGTCATCCCAGACAGACTGGATGATGATGAGATCAGGGCTATATCTGTGGGGGCCGGATCATCACTTCCAGGACTCCTCCTCCAAAGGGCAAAGGACACACCAAATATTGATGGGATTTACATTTTTCTTTTCTTCATTCACTTCATTTTATTAATTGACAAAAATAAACTATTAACCCTTCTGTTTCTGAAAGCATTCTTACTTTGCAACTGTGGATCTTTTGTAGTGTAAATCTGGCTCTCAATGGCTACTGGGCCCCTTATATGTAATTTACTGTATAGTTAAAACTATATGACCCAAAGTTAAAATCAACCACCTGAAAAAAAAAACCCAGTAGACAATGGGTCATTGGCCGGAGTGTCTTATAGGTAATTAGCAGGACATTAGATTCTCTTCTGTTCTAATCGACATTATGTTTATAGTGACATTTTGCGACCTTTGTCCTCCAATGAGACGATGGTAATTATTTCCCGTATGCCCAGTGCACTGGTGTCTGTGCTACCTGCCTTGTAAGAGCAATTAAGATAATGGCTTTATATTCTACATGCTAGTCTCAGCTTATGCAGATGTGTACCAACGTTTAAATCACTAAAAGTTAAGTTCGATTTTTTAACAATAATTGTCATAAGGAAACCTTATAAGGAAATCAGTCATTTATCACCTCCACCAATTCCAACTCTTTGCATCCTTCAATAGTCGCGACTAAACTGATTCCAGAACAGTTGGATTTTTTTTCTGTAGCCCCCACCATTCCTGAGCAATCAGTGCTGTTAGTTTCAGCACTCAGTATGCAATTTAGGCTCTGTACTGTCAGGTGGGCTGGACCCATGTCTGTCTGCTCTAGTCCAGGACCTCCCACCTGTAGCTCCCACCATTCCTGAGCAATCAGTGCAGTTAGTTTCAGCACTCAGTATGCAATTTAGGCTCTGTACTGTCAGGTGGGCTGGACCCATGTCTGTCTGCTCTAGTCCAGGACCTCCCACCTGTAGCTCCCACCATTCCTGAGCAATCAGTGCTGTTAGTTTCAGCACTCAGTATGCAATTTAGGCTTTGTACTGTCAGGTGTGCTGGACCCATGTCTGTCTGCTCTAGTCCAGGACCAACCACAAGACAGTAGGGAGCATGATTGTGCTAAAACTAACATAAATTATTGCTCAGGCACCGTGGGTGCTAGAGAGTAAATTCCAACACTGCCATAATCAGTAGAGCAGGACCTATTGAAGGATGCAAAGAGTTGGGTTTGGTGGAGGTGGTGAAAGGTCCTCTTTAATGGAATCAACCAATTTTCATTCCCAAAATTCAATGTAATGTAAGATCCAAATGTGGGCAAGATTACTAATCTTCTCTGTTTCCTTAACAGGGACGTTACTTTCCAAAAGAAAGTTAATGTGACTCGAGGAAGGGAATTGGCCTGAAACATT
Organism: Leptodactylus fallax; assembly: GCA_947044405.1. Lineage (NCBI taxonomy): Eukaryota > Metazoa > Chordata > Amphibia > Anura > Leptodactylidae > Leptodactylus > Leptodactylus fallax. Next base: position 10,766,547 of record CAMRHE010000006.1, read on the forward strand.
GCTATTTGCTAAAAATTCCTTATGACAGTGTTTTCTTCATTTTGATTAATAAAGCTAATATTAAACAACATTTCACCTTGTTTTGAAGTGATGATTATTTTTGCTTTTAGGAGGACACAATTTATTGACATGGGGGATGGTAGCACCCAGTTATTCACTTCAAGGAGGAATAACATAGAGACCAGAGCTTTGGAGTTGGCATGCCAAACCATAAACTCCAAATCCTACATTTTTCACAGCCCGACACCAGCCCCAACTCCAACTCCTTTACAAATGGCTGACAGCCATGGTCAGTCAGAAGCAGTAAAGATCCTCTAATTCAATAAAATTCCAGTGACTGATTCCTATGCAGATCAATATGTAACAGACTTTATAATTATATAATATATAATAATTAATAATTTTATCTTGAAGCCAGAGTCTGAGTCAGTAACTTTTTTTTCCAACTTTGAATCCATCCAAAATTGGTCTCAACTGCTGGGTTTTCAAGGAACAGATCTGCAGGGTATACCCAGAGGTGTATTCTACTTGTAGATTGGTTTAATGTATCAACCCCAATTACATAAATCAGGAAAAAAAAATTGTAATGTTAAAATATCTTCCCAAATGTATATAATGATCTTAGTGGAACACAATGTGTGTAAAAAAAAAAAAAAAAAAAAAAAAAAAAAAAAAAAGCCCTGTCCCTGTTGACTCAAAATTCTGCGTTACTTACATAAAAATCTCTGTAAACTATTTTTTTTAATAAAAATTTAAAACACTTTAAAAAAAAAAAAATGTAAAAACAGACAAGTTTTCCACTCCTTTTTTTATATTTATCCAGATACTTAAAAAAGAAAAAATACCATAGCAAAAATGACATAAAATGATATGAAAAAATTATATGTATAACGAAAAAAATATATGAAAATGTGCCTGATAATGAAGTGGTTAATGGAGGTGGTCCATATTATCTACAAATTGTTAAACAGGATTCTCCAATGTAGAGAGGTTTCCCTTAAATAAAAAAAAAAAAGGAAAAAGAAAAAAAAAAGGGGGATTGCCATAATGCAATGCCTCATTTTCCAACATGGAAGATAAGCATGTATTTAGTGGTTCCCCTGGTGTTATCAGCTGCTTGTGGGGTTTCCAGTAGTTGGACCTCCCTCCCCCATGATGAGATTTTACCCGAAAACCCAAAATTTCAAATAAGTTATGAAAGCCTGCCAGCCCTTTCCATGTTCCAGGTGAAACAATGCAATATTTAATGAACGTATTTTCATCTACGGAGACAGAAACATAAAATGGATGACACATTTTGTTTTTAGGGAGGCGCAATGCTGGGACTTGTAGCAACAACCATTCTTGTCATGCTCTGTGAGCACAAATAGAAGCTCATTGTGTTTTCATTAAATATGAAGAATTAGGTTTCAAAACCAATAAATTGTATGAGTGAAAGCTACACGACTGGCAGCGGCTGTTTGTCAACCGCCTCTCAGCAAGGAACGTTCTCTCCTAGGCTGTTGCTTTGTTTTATGGAGCAGCCACCAAATTGATAGAGCAAACTCCCACTTCAAGTATATAAAGTATACTTATAGTAATAATAGAGACAATGAGGCCGTCCGGGCAGAGAAGAGAACACATAAGTCATTTCTAGCTGTTGGATAATTCACTTAATAGGGTTTTCCCATGAACAGAACCATATTTACATTTGTAGACAATTAAAAGTTAAACTTATTTGCAAATATAAATAATTAAACATTTTGCAGAGTTTTAAAGATTTTCTCTTACCATCTTAGTGGTCACTGTCAAGGCTCCTAGGAACCTATCTATAAAACAAAGTGTAGAACACTGTCAGGGCTCCTAGGAACCTATCTATAAAACATAGTGTAGAACACTGTCAGGACTCCTAGGAATCTATCTATAAAACATAGTGTAGAACACTGTCAGGGCTCCTAGGAACCTATCTATAAAACATAGTGTAGAACACTGTCAGGACTCCTAGGAACCTATCTATAAAACATAGTGTAGAACACTGTCAGGGCTCCTAGGATCCTATGTATAAAACATAGTGTAGAACACTGTCAGGGCTCCTAGGAACCTATCTATAAAACATAGTGTAGTACACTATCAGGGCTCCTAGGAACCTATCTATAAAATATAGTGTATAACACTGTCAGGGCTCCTAGGAACCTATCTATAAAACATAGTGTATAATACTGTCAGGGCTCCTAGGAACCTATCTATAAAACATAGTGTATAATACTGTCAGGGCTCCTAGGAACCTATCTATAAACATAGTGTAGAACACTGTCAGGGCTCCTACGAATCTATCTATAAAACATAGTGTAGAACACTGTCAAGGCTTCTAGGAACCTATCTATAAAACATAGTGTAGAATACTGTCAAGGCTCCTAGGAATCCATCTATAAAACATAGTGTAGAACACTGTCAGGGCTCCTAGGAACCGATCTATAAAACATAGTGTAGAACACTGTCAGAGCTCCTAGGAACCTATCTATAAAACATAGTGTAGAATACTCTTAGGGATCCTAGTAACCTATCTATAAAACATAGTGTAGAACACTGTCAGGGCTCCTAGTAACCTATCTATAAAACATAGTGTATAACACTGTCAGGGCTCCTAGGAACCGATCTATAAAACATAGTGTAGACCACTGTCAGGGCTCCTAGGAACCGATCTATAAAAGATAGTGTAGAACACTGTCAGGGCTCCTAGGAACCTATCTATAAAAGATAGTGTAGAACACTGTCAGGGCTCCTAGGAACCTATCTATAAAACATAGTGTAGAACACTGTCAGGGCTCCTAGGAAACTATCTATAAAACATAGTGTAGAATACTCTCAGAACTCCTGGAAACCTATCTATAAAACATAGTTTAGAATACTCTTAGGGCTCCTAGGAACCTATCTATAAAACATAGTGTAGATCATTGTCAGAGCTCTTAGGAACCTATCTTTAAAACATAGTGTAGAACACTGTCAGGGCTCCTAGGAACCTATCTATAAAACATAGTGTAGAACACTGTCAGGGCTCCTAGGAACCTATCTATAAAACATAGTGTAGAACACTGTCAGGGCTCCTAGGAACCTATCTATAAAACATAGTGTAGGACACTGTAAGGGCTCATAGGAACCTATCTATAAAACATACTTTAGAGCACTGCCAGGACTCCTAGGACTCTATCTATAAAACATAGTGTATAACCTTCTCAGGGCTCCTAGGAAACTATCTATAAAACATAGTGTAGGATACTCTTAGGGCTAGGAAACTATCTATAAAACATAGTGTGGAATACTGTCCCCCAGAACTAAATGATGTGTCTGACAACAGATTGGAGCTAAGACGTAGTCTGTTTCCAAGGAAAACCAGCGGAATTTTGAAAGTAGATATGAATATAGTTTTCAAAACTGCAGGTTCAAACCTGTGTGTAATTCCACATAGATTCATAGTTCTCATTCATTGGGCCAGATTTATTTAGATATGTGATTCGTACGTCATACGTCTTATCCACACCCTACGTCTTAATAAAAGCCCTGAGAGGTGTAGGGACACGCCAGATTTATTAAGAGGCTCCAAGCTCTTGCGTAGATTTCCTTTATAGCTCATGCCAGGAAACTTGTGTGAGTTATAATGAATATGTCCCTGCTCCACTCCAACAACAATCGCACAATATGGTGAACAGGGTGCAGAACGGGAGTTGTGTTACACATTTGACACAAGAAAGGGTCGCACAATATCATCCATCTATACCAGAGAATTGTCGTAGAGGAATTGATTGGGACTATCTGAGTTTATGGATAGTTCTGCATCACATACTTAAAATATAACATTAAAGAAAGTTACTGTACCAAGCCATTGCTACGACTGCTGATATATGGGAGAATATATTGATTCTCCACACACCAGTGATCACATTCTCTTCCCCACTCTATTATAATTAGACATTTTAATGAGAATTATGGACCAAATTAATTGTTGCAGCAAAAAGTCATTTAAAATGATATAAGCCATAGTGCGGGGCTGCCGGTCGTACCAGGATCATAAGGAGAACAAGATTGGGATTAGGAAATATTTTAATTAAGACATGGAGCAGTTTATAAATGGAAACATCTGCTTATGTGCGCTGTGGCAATACTTCACATTTTAGTGGTTCCATTTTATAATTGTATATCAGCCTCCGAGTCTGAGATGAGATACCCTTCTTTGAAGCAGATGGTAGACATTGAAAAAAATGGCAATAGGCTTTGTCATGAATTTCAATACATCTGCCAAGCCGTTTGTCTTTTGCACATCTTTTAACCCTATCCTGTACAGTAATGGTATGACTGGAAGATGAGGATCAAATGGCGTCAATTTGAGCTATTTGAGGCGATCTTCCACCGCAGATTTCTCTCCAAATTCCGGCACTGTGGAACCCATGGGGGGAAGTCAAAGCAGAACTTCGTCACTGATTAATCTCAGGCTGGATTCACATTGGCGCCTGCATTCCGTTCAGGAATTCCATCCCCCATTCTGCTTTAAAATTGCGGAGAGAAAAGTACTGCAGGCTGGACTTATCTCTCCACATTTTTCGGGCGGAAACTCGGCGGACCTCATTACAGTCTATGGGGTCTGTGGGTTTCCGCAGGTAACCGCTTTTTAAGCGTATTGGGTTTCCTTACTTCGGGTACACTTGGGGGAAACCCAAGCGCAGATGTGAACCTAGTGTCAGACACATTAGGGCACATTTATCAATACTGTCGAACTATGCGCTTAAACTAGTAATCCTGTTTGTAGTTTCAGACCTATTCATGAATCTGTCGTATGGACCAGCATAAATATGGAGAGTTTCTAGAAGCTCCAAAATTCTGACTCAACTACCATCAGAGTAAGGCTAGATTCACACTTGCGCCCGCTAAAACAGCTGTTACCCGCCGTCACCCGCAGACCCATAGACTATAATGGGGTCCGGAAGTTTCCGCAGGTTTTCTCGTCCGATTTTTGGCGTAGTCTGCGACGGAGTCTCTTACGGAGACTCCGACGCAGATGTGAACGAAGCCTAAAAGTGTTGAGCTTTATTTTACCGCACCTCCCATCAGCCTCCACTCCACTCATATTCTGGTGTCTGAAGACACCCTGAAGCAAAATAAGGCAACAAACCCAAAAAATCTTAGGTTCAGCGAAATTTTTAAAAAATTTGTAACAAACTGAGATTGTGGAGAACCAGTTCACTAATCTCTACCTGGGACCCATAACTATTCCACGAACGGGGCTCCCCAGTCCTCATCTCATGGCTGAAGTGCAGCGCTCCAGTTACTTTTTAGGAGCTCCAAAATTAGTTAAAAAGATTAATGTTGACTAAACACATTAGAGGAAAGTTGGTTGGCTGAAACTGCAGATTTTGGCAGGACAGACTCAACCATCTTTATACAGTGCCTTGCGAAAGTATTCGGCCCCCTTGAACTTTTCAACCTTTTGCCACATTTCAGGCTTCAAACAAAGATATAAAATTTTAATTTTTTTGGTGAAGAATCAACAACAAGTGGGACACAATTGTGAAGTGGAACGAAATTTATTGGATATTTTAAACTTTTGTAAAAAATAAAAAACTGAAACATGGGGCGTGCCAAATTATTCGGCCCCCTTAAGTTAATATTTTGTAGCGCCACCTTTTGCTGCGATTACAGCTGCAAGTCGCTTGGGGTATGCCTCTATCAGTTTTGCACATCGAGAGACTGAAATTCTTGCCCATTCTTCCTTGGAAAACAGCTGGAGCTCAGTGAGGTTGGATGGAGAGCATTTGTGCACAGCAGTTTTCACCTCTTTCCACAGATTCTCTATTGGATTCAGGTCTGGACTTTGACTTGGCCATTCTAACACCTGGATACATTTATTTGTGAACCATTCCATTGTAGATTTTGCTTTATGTTTGGGATCATCGTCTTGTTGGAAGATAAATCTCCGTCCCAGTCTCAGGTCTTTTGCAGACTGCAACAGGTTTTCTTCCAGAATGGTCCTGTATTTGGCTCCATCCATCTTCCCATCAATTTTAGCCATCTTCCCTGTCCCTGCTGAAGAAAAGCAGGCCCAAACCATGATACTGCCACCACCATGTGTGACAGTGGGGATGGTGTGTTCAGGGTGATGAGCTGTGTTGCTTTTACGCCAAACATATCATTTTGCATTGTGCCCAAAAAGTTGGATTTTGGTTTCATCTGACCAGAGCACCTTCTTCCACATGTTTGGTGTGTCTCCCAGGTGGCTTGTGGCAAACTTTAAACGAGACTTTTTATGGATATCTTTGAGAAATGGCTTTCTTCTTGCCACTCTTCCATAAAGGCCAGATTTGTGCAGTGTACGACTGATTGTTGTCCTATGGACAGACTCTCCCACCTCAGCTGTAGATCTCTGCAGTTCATCCAGAGTGATCATGGCTCTCTTGGCTGCATCTCTGATCAGTCTTCTCCTTGTTTGAGATGAAAGTTTAGAGGGACGGCCGGGTCTTGGTAGATTTGCAGTGGTCTGATACTCCTTCCATTTCAATATGATCGCTTGCACAGTGCTCCTTGGGATGTTTAAAGTTTGGGAAATCTTTTTGTATCCAAATCTGGCGTTAAACTTCTCCACAACAGTATCATGGACCTGCCTGGTGTGTTCCTTGGTCTTCATGATGCTCTCTGCGCTTTAAACAGAACCCTGAGACTATCACAGAGCAGGTGCATTTATACAGAGACTTGATTACACACAGGTGGATTATATTTATCATCATCAGTCATTTAGGACAACATTGGATCATTCAGAGATCCTCACTGAACTTCTGGAGTGAGTTTGCTGCACTGAAAGTAAAGGGGCCGAATAATATTGCACGCCCCACTTTTCAGTTTTTTATTTTTTACAAAAGTTTAAAATAACCAATAAATTTCGTTCCACTTCACAATTGTGTCCCACTTGTTGTTGATTCTTCACCAAAAAATTAAAATTTTATATCTTTATGTTTGAAGCCTGAAATGTGGCAAAAGGTTGAAAAGTTCAAGGGGGCCGAATACTTTCGCAAGGCACTATATGTATGGGGGCCTCCCAAGTAGAGGCCCATGAGTAATACTTTAATTATTTTATAGCATTTTAAGATAACTGGACCCCCCCCCCCCCCTTTATATACTCAGCTAACTATTCCCCCATATGTCTAGTTTGCGAGCGTCTTGAAAGACGAAAGACAAAGGACATTGACCGGTAGCTATAAGGAGTCTACAGATATGAAATGGGCTCCAACCAAATAATCTTAATATAATCCATAGATTTTTCTAGATTTAATGATGCTTTCCATGAGCTTTTTGGAAAAATTAGAGATATATCAAACTACTGTACATCTATAACATCTGGAGACTACGTATCCTGGTACGGCAACATGTAGAAGACCAACGAAAAGAATCTTGACATCACTTTATCTATTACTGCTCCTCCCAAAAAGAGGAGCATTTCAGACATAGGAAGGAGATTTTTTTCAACTATTCCTTCAAGTTGTGACTTCATTGCTCTATTATGTAAGAAATGTTGTTTAATATGTTCTTGCTGTGGACACCAGGAATTGTCTCATGCCAGATGCAAAGTCCCTGCAAGTCCTATTTATAAGACACGCGTCTCTTATGTACACAACACTTCATCTAGGCCAGATTTAGTAGTAAAGTGTTCCTTCAGACCAGTTTTTGCATGCATTATTAAAAGGTTATGCAAACCCATTAGCAAAGGTGAGCAGAGAACAGGGGAAAAAATGGCCATGATAGCAAATCTGGAGCTGACAAAAGTATTCCAAGGCTAGGACGACGGAGCTGTGTGTGGTAGATCTGCATAGTTGTCCTGGAAACTGAAATGTACTACTAAATGAGCATGTCAAATTAAGTCACTTATGACATTTTGGCATCTGCTTTTGCTGGAATGGCACTAATGTCTCGCTGCCAGGAACTCTGCGAAACCTCTCTGTGATGTGTTGCTGAGATATTTGCCAATGACATGGGGAAACGTAGAGAAAAAACAAAATAGACATGTCACACTGTGATGATTTTGCAATACACTTATTGTTTGTTGTTATGAGGAGGGGGATCCTTGGATATAAGGTAAGGTCCATAAAAATTTGCATAAAAATAAAATATACAGATTATATAATCTGTTATATCTCTGTACCAGCCATGACAGTGAAAGGGTGCCGCAACCCAATGGAGGGATGGGAGTAGTAGATGTGGTCATGATGTCACAAGTAGGCAAAAGACACCCAACCACCTCCTCCAGTTCACCTCCCAGGCCAGAACACTGCTAAGGTGGGTCTGCGGGTACCTGATGGTGGTGGTAGTTTTCCCCTGAGGCGCTTCCAGTTGGTGAGGGGTCTTCTCTTACTTTGAACCATGTGGTGGTGTTCAGAAGGGCCCTGATGCTTTTTTAGGGACTTATGGTTGGCGGACAAAAATAGTACATCTGAATATATATATTGAAATTAAGGGAGACGTATGCCAAAAAGTGCGTATGGCACATGTACGTTAAATGTGGATGTGTGAATAAGGCCTAAGAATACCTTCAGAAATAGAAGGGTTAATAGTTTATTTTTGTCAATTAACAAAATTAAGTGAATGAAGAAAAGAGAAATGTAAATCCCATCAATATTTGGTGTGACCTTTGCCCTTTGCCTTCCATCAGTTCTTCTCGGTACTTGCAGACAGTTTTTGGCAGAACTGGGCAGTGTAAGGGTTAAAATTATAACTTGTATTATATGTTATATTCTCTTTACCCAGAGTGAAATGTTTTGCAGAGAGTCAGCATAGTTTAGAGCTTTTGCAGACACTAAGTCTGAGATAGCATTCAAGGTCTTGTTGGTCTCAAGAAAGTTAAAAGAAAACATACAGATAAGTAATGGGAAGTAACACATATTATGAGAAACTGTGAATCTGCCTAGCAGCGGAACCGGAAAGACCAAATATGTACATTGGTCACATGACTGTTGTGTAACCAACTTGCCTTTAAAACTTGTATGAACTATACAATAAACGAAATCATTCTTACTAGACTCCTGGGCGTGTCTGTAGTTTGCTTTCCCGAGCTCGTACCTGTTCTATATTTAATTAGGATTACGGTGACATCCATCCCGGGGGAACTTAACCCCCGACAGAAATTGGCGACCAACGACGTGGGGCTCGAGATCGTCTGATGTGCAGCCGATAGAGTGCCGACCCACTCACCGATCGCCTTGAGGACGGGACCAGAGGACCTCAGATAAATAAAAACAGTACTGTGAGGTAAGACCTTATCTTGCCAATTAGTATATCTGAGGTTCCTGTGTGTCTATTCTCTGTATCGATAAGTGAGGTAAGCTGCTGCATGTTTATATGACATCTCGACGCCAATTAAATAGTACGGAAGAACCTAAAAGGGACATGTCACCTGTAAATGATATGGAAATTGTTTTCTTTGCTTTTTGTCTTACCTGTCTACTGATGTTTGCATGTTACCTGTGTTATAAGATACATGAGGCTGCAAAGAATGGGGAAAAGTTCTCTATTCTTAACCCCTAGAGTTGCGGACAAGGTTCGGAACTGAGAAGCACTGAGTGATTGAAAAGTCCTTGTTTTGGAACACTAGCCTCCAGCCGTGCCTGGACGGTCAAGGTCGAATGGGACCTGAGTAGTAGCACGAAGGACTTAGTAGAATCCGCGCGAAGAAGTGCATGCAGTGATTTAGGAGAGTTTTGGTAAGGGGACACAGGCAGAAAGTTGAGCCTGTGGAAGCCATTAGGCATTGCCCTGAGCACTACTCCTGAACTTGCACAAGTAGTTCATAGAAGACAGAAGAGTCTGTCTGGGAGTTCTCACTAAGTAGTCATAAGTGACCCTCTATTGTCTCAAAGGTTGCCCTAGAGGAGTGAGAAGCTCATCGGCTGATTAGCTACCAGCCAAGATGGGGATGGGACCCTCTAAGATATGGTACACCCCATGTGAACTAATAGAAATAGGGGAAGGGAGAGAAACAGCTGCACAGGTAAAAACAATCCTAAAAGAGCAGGAATACATAAGACTGGGTTGGTAGACAGTAAGTTTTGGGATCAGTGGAGATTAGACCATGCGGGATTGATTCAGGACAATAAGTTGCAAAGAGGTAGGAAGCAATAGAATAGAGAAGTTCCAGTTACAGAGATTGGAAAAGTACAGTCATGGCCAAAAGTTTTGAGAATGATACAAATATTAATTTTTACAAAGTCTACTGCTTCAGTTTTTCTAATGGCAATTTGCATATACTCCAGAATGTTATAAAGAGTGATCAGCTTAACAGCAATTACTTGCAAAGTCAATATTTGCCTAGAAAATGAACTTTATCCCCCAAAACACATTTCAACATCATTGCAGCCCTGCCTTAAAAGGACCACCTAACATCGTTTCAGTGATTGCTCCATTAACACAGGTGTGGGTGTTGATGAGGACAGGGCTGGAGATCAATCTTTCATGATTAAGTAAGAATGACACCACTGGACACTTTAAAAGGAGGCTGGTGCTTGCCATCATTGTTTCTCTTCTGTTAACCATGGTTATCTCTAAAGAAACACGTGCAGTCATCATTGCACTGCACAAAAATGGCCTAACTGGGAAGAGTATTGCAGCTAGAAAGATTGCACCTCAGTCAACAATCTATCGCATCATCAAGAACTTCAAGGAGAGAGGTTCCATTGGTGCCAAAAAGGCTCCAGGGCGCCCAAGAAAGACCAGCAAGCGGCAGGACCGTCTCTTAAAAGTGTTTCAGCTGCGGGATCGGGCTACCAGCAGTGCAGAGCTTGCTGAGGAATGGCAGCAGGCAGGTGTGAGTGCATCTGCACGCACTGTGAGGCGGAGACTCTTGGAGCAAGGCCTGGTCTCAAGGAGGGCAGCAAAGAAGCCACTTCTCTCCAGAAAAAACATCAGGGACAGACTGATATTCTGCAAAAGGTACAGGGAGTGGACTGCTGAGGACTGGGGTAAAGTCATTTTCTCTGATGAATCCCCTTTTCGATTGTTTGGAACATCTGGAAAACAGCTTATTCGGAGAAGAAGAGGTGAGCGCTACCACCAGTCTTGTCTCATGCCAACTGTAAAGCATCCTGAAACCATTCATGTGTGGGGTTGCTTCTCAGCCAAGGGAATCGGCTCTCTCACAGTCTTGCCTAAAAACACAGCCATGAATAAAGAATGGTACCAGAATGTCCTCCAAGAGCAACTTCTCCCAACCGTCCAAGAGCAGTTTGGCGCTCAACAATGCCTTTTCCAGCATGATGGAGCACCTTGCCATAAAGCAAAGGTGATAACTAAATGGCTCAGGGAACAAAACATAGAGATTTTGGGTCCATGGCCTGGAAACTCCCCAGATCTTAATCCCATTGAGAACTTGTGGTCAATCATCAAGAGACGGGTGGACAAACAAAAACCAACAAATTCAGACAAAATTAAAGCATTGATTCTGCAAGAATGGACTGCTATCAGTCAGGATTTGGTCCAGAAGTTGATTGAGAGCATGCCAGGGAGAATTGCAGAGGTCCTGAAGAAGAAGGGTCAACACTGCAAATATTGACTTGCTGTATTAACTCATTCTAACTGTCAATATAAGCTTCTGTTACTCATAATATGAATGCAATTATATTTCTGTATGTGATAAAAACATCTGACAAACACACATAAAAACCAGAGGGCAGCAGATCATGTGAAAATAGAATATTTGTGTCATTCTCAAAACTTTTGGCCATGACTGTAGAAGAAGATGCTGATGCAATGGAGAGGTACCAAGAAAGTGAGATAAGATAGTGAGACAACATAGAGGTTAAGAGACCACGGGTTAATAGATAGAGCATGTATGTGGCAGAAGGTGTCAGAGGAAGTGCAGGAAGGAGTGTGTAGAGAGACAGAAGGAGGTAATAAGTACTATTATTAGTGCTTTGATAGTGAGAATAATAGGGAAAAAGAGGAAAGTGATTCTAAGGAGAAGGAGTTGAAGAAAGTGATTCAGAAAGAGCAACGAAAAGTAGTAAAATCTCCTAAGTGCCCAGAGAAAACACCAGCAAACAGCAGTCTAGAAGGACCTGCAGAGATTGCGGTCAACAAAACCCTGATTGGAGAAAATTCTGTGCAGCTTGTGGAGTTCCCCAACCACACCTGCATCCTCCAAGAGCTGGTCTTTATCCTGTGGTAACATGGACGACCCGTCTGTGGTCTCTCAAGTGGACAAGGGTTGATTTAAGTCAATTGAGAACACATAAAGGATTTGGTGCCAATGTTTGTTTTGTATGCAGGTGGAAGCGCTTCAGCATCATCTTTGGTTTAAATAGACGGGAACCTGTGATGTTCCACAGGGGTTCAACTTTTGGTTGGAATCCAGTGAAGAAAATTCTAAAGTCTGGCAGTTTGCCCTTATGGTTACCTGAAGTACAACTCAGGGGTTTTGAACACCTGTGGTAATGACAAAAGGTGGGGTTTGGGAAATATTTGAAAATTATACAAAAATAGTAATATGTAATTTTGGTGTCAGTATTAACTGCTATCTGCTTGAATTGTATTCCTGTATTCTGTTGTAGCGCTCTGCAGATGTTCTGCAGGGAATAACCAAAACATTAATTGACTGCCAAGTAGCTCCAAGGACGTTGTATCTGATGTGATGGGCACGCAGAAAATCACAAGCTGAACATGATACTGTGTTACCCAGTAATGTTACATGTCAATTATTACAAAGTGAAACTTGGCTTTGGGCCTCCGGGGTCCGCAGCCTGTGTATGATGACTATTTATGCCCAAAGGGAAAATATTTTGATAAAAGTGTTAGCCTAAGGTTAAATGGAAAAGTAAGGTACAATGACAATATATATGTATATAATATTCAAGAAAATACTCAAACATATGAAATTATGTCTTGTATTATGTTATGTGAATTCATTGTCTTGTCTGTTATCACTTGAAGTAAGGTATCTGCTAAAAGAGAGAAAGGTGAATCAGTGGAAGCTTATTATGGAAGGCTTCTCACTAAAGCAGTGGATGCTGGGTGGGCTGACACACCCCAAGGCATGAGAAATGCCATGCTTTCTGAAACATTGGGAGAAGTGGAGGGTTTAACAGCGCAGCGGTGCGTGGGAGGCTGCTTGCATGATTTTGTCCTTGAGAGTACAGTGGTGTAAAGTATCAGGGAAAGAGAGGCCCTCCCGCCCCAGTGTCCCTTTTGTCCTCACAGGATAGGGGAATTCAGATTTTTCAACCTGTATTGATTAATGGAAAGGAGGTGCCATTTTTGATAGACACTGGGGCAACAAAATCATGTGTGAGCAAACAGGATGCCGACACACTCAAATTACCACTCTCAGGAGACAGCCAGGTGGTTCAAGGGGTATCAGGGCTACCAGTCACTTTAGATCAAACTGATCCTGTAGAAACTTCATTTCAGGGTAGCAGGATACTCACTAGGTATCTAGTCTCTGATACATCAGATAACATTCTTGGTACAGATGTGATGGGAGTATTGGGTTGTAACATCATGCTGCATCCATCAGGGGAAGCATATGTGAAGGTCACACATACCAATCATGAAATTTTATGCTTGTTATCTGCCGAGTTAAGTACACCAAATTGTATTTTTGTCCTTACTGAAGAAGAAAATGTACTGTTGTCCCAAGTGCCAACAGCATTATGGGCAACTGGGAAAACAGATTTAAGTAAATTGCCAGTATTTGTTTGCATTTACATTTAGGGGTAAACAGTACACTTGGACAATACTACCACAAGGGGCGCAAAACAGTCCTAACCAATTTACAAGGTGTCTCACACTAATCATGAGTACTTGGTATCCACCACATGATGATGTTGTTTTGTTACAATATGTTGATGACCTTCTTCTTTATGCTCCAGACAAACCAACCTGTGAAGCAGCGACCATCAGCCTGTTGTGTTTCCTCTGCCAGAACGGCTGCAAGGCCAGCAAGGATAAGTTGCAATTTTGCAAACAAAAAGTGTTGTTTCTGGGACACTGTCTCGGCCAAGGTACCAAGCACCTGTCAGATGAGAGGACCAAGGTGGTGAGAGACATGCAGGTGCCAACCTCTCATGCTCAGCTATGTACCTTCTTGGGATTGGTATCCTACTGTAGGCCATGGATCAGATCTGCATCTCTGACCATGCAACCTTTGTATGACTGCCTCTCCTCAAAACCATTCAGCCTCACACCTGAGGCCTTGGATGCGTTTTACCAGCTGAAGTGGCAGATAGTCAGTGCTCCGGCCTTAGGCCTACCTGACTATCAGAAACCTTTTCAGCTCTACGTGACTGAGATGATGGGGCACGCAACTGCAGTTCTCACACAACAACACATTACAGCTCATGGTTAGATGCTGTAGCCAGGGGGGACCCCCTCCTGTGTGCGTGTTGTCCTCTCAGTACAAGCGTTGCTTGAGAAGAGCTCAGACATTGTCCTAGATCATTTATTGGTTGTGTATACACCTCATGACATCCATGCTATCCTCACACAGGTAGACAGACGTCATCTTTCTTTGGCACGGCAGAGCAAAATGGAATTTGCTCTGCAGTCCTCCTCAAACATCTCTTTTCAACACTGTTTAACTTTGAATCCTGCAACTCTTCTTCCTGTAGGAGTTCATGATTCAAAAGGGGGAGTGGAAGATGAGTTATTTTTTTTAAACTCTCTCTCTCTCTGAAGAAGAACTGTTTGACAGCCAGCATGAGCATGATTGTGTGGCTCTTATGTCACAGGAAACAGTGGGATTTGACCATGTCACGGATGTGTCATTACAAAATCCTGATTGAGATGTTTGTGGACGGCTCAAGGTATCTGATAGATGAAGGCAAATTTGTTACAGGGTATGCTGTAGTCACTGAACATGACATCATAGTCCAAGAAGCTCTTCCACCACACATGTCACCCCAAGAAGCTGAGCTCAAAGCCCTTATGGAGGCTTGTAAGATAGCCAAAGGTAGAACAGCCAACATATACACTGACTCCAGGTATGCTTTTGGCATTGCGCATGATTATGGTCCGATATGGAGGTCAAGGAACTTCCTAACGGCCCAGGGCAAGCCAATTAAGAATGGAGATGTGGTAAGTCGACTGATGGAGGCCATACTGCTCCCAAAGCAGCTGGCAATTGTGAAAGTCGGAGCTCACACAAAAGGAAGGGACCCTGAAAGCCGTGGAAATGAGAGAGCTGACATAGCAGCCAAGGCTGCAGCACTACTGGCCAGAAGGGGTCCCAACCAGGTGAGCAAAATGGACATTGACCTAGCAGACCCAAAAGGGCTGTACTCAAAGGTCACCAGTGTGGAAACTGAAAGATGGAAGAAAGCAGGTGCTACAGAAGGTGATGGTATGTGGAAAATGGGGGATCGATTATGTCTGCCCGCAGCAGTCTACCCCCAGATGGCTGGCTTGGCCCACGGTAAGGTGCATGCCTCTCGAAATGCCATGGAGTCATTAGTGGGTAAATTATGGTTTGCCCCAGGTTTTGGAAGAGCTGCTAGTAACCACGTAAAAGCATGTCACATATGTGCTCTACACAACCCAGGACAGGTAGTTAAAACACCCACCAAGTGTACACCAAAATCCCTGTACCCATTTCAGAGGATACAGATAGATTACATACAGTTGCCTAAGTCTGGAACATACGAGTATGTATTGGTCTGTGTGGATTTGTTTTCAGGATGGCCTGAGGCCTACCCTGTGAGCAAAGCGACTGCACAGGTAACTGCCAAGAAATTGATGTCTGAGCTTGTGTGCAGATTCGGGATACCTGAGGTGATAGAATCTGACAGAGGTACACATTTCACAGGTGAGATAATGAAAGAAATAATGTCTGCACTAGGGATTGAGCAAGCTTTCCACACACCCTACCATCCTCAGAGTTCAGGCAAAGTGCAGAGGCTGAATGGTACACTTAAGTTGAAGATTCAGAAAGCCATGGCAGAGACAGGAAAGCCTTGGCCTGAATGCCTGTCTCTAGCCTTATATTCAGTAAGAACTACTCCTAGCAGGAGGACAGGGTTGTCACCATTTGAAATATTGTTTGGAAGTGCACCCAAAACAGGATTGTACTTCCCTCAGACATTACAGCTTAACTATGACAGTATTGCCACCTATGTACATAATTTGTGTCAAAAAACTGAAAGAAACACATAAACAAGTGTTCTCTTCTATTCCAGACCCTTCTGATTTTTCAGGAACACATAGCTTGCAGCCTGGCCATTGGGTAGTCATGAAAAGACACTCCAGGAAATCTCTTGAACCCAGATATGATGGCCCCTTCCAGATATTGCTGACAACTGCCACCTCAGTAAAATTGGAGGGAAAATCTACCTGGATACACGCTTCACATTGCAAGAAAGTTGAAGCGCTGATAATGAAATGGAATACAGTTAACCAATATGTAAGATAGGATGTTATTTTTAATCTCTCAATGGAGAATCCATCATAGATGGCACACTCAGAGTGTGAAGGTATTCATTGAATTTGATTAAAAATAAAGTCCTAAAATGGGGGAATTGTAAGGGTTAAAATTATAACTTGTATTATATGTTATATTCTCTTTACCCAGAGTGCAATGTTTTGCAGAGAGTCAGCATAGTTTAGAGCTTTTGCAGACACTAAGTCTGAGATAGCATTCAAGGTCTTGTTGGTCTCAAGAAAGTTAAAAGAAAACATACAGATAAGTAATGGGAAGTAACACATATTATGAGAAACTGTGAATCTGCCTAGCAGCGGAACCGGAAAGACCAAATATGTACATTGGTCACATGACTGTTGTGTAACCAACTTGCCTTTAAAACTTGTATGAACTATACAATAAACGAAATCATTCTTACTAGACTCCTGGGCGTGTCTGTAGTTTGCTTTCCTGAGCTCGTACCTGTTCTATATTTAATTAGGATTACAGTGACATCCATCCCGGGGGGAACTTAACCCCCGACAGCAGGGAGGTTGTTACCGCCACCATCTTGGAGAACTAAGCACAGATTTTCTGTGGATGTAGGCTTGTCCAATCCTTCTGTCTCTTCATGTTATCCCAGACAGACTGGATGATGATGAGATCAGGGCTATATCTGTGGGGGCCGGATCATCACTTCCAGGACTCCTCCTCCAAAGGGGAAAGGTCACACCAAATATTGATGGGATTTACATTTGTATTGTCTTCATTTTCTTAATAGTGTGAGATTGTGAACCTAGAGGACGCTGGTGAGCGACCCAAAGCCAGGGTTAAAAAGGTCCTCAACCACACCCAGAGGGAGTGTATACAGCAGGAGAGTGCTGCTGGAGACCTGCAGGGAGCAGATAGATGGTGGAACCAGTTGGAGTCAGACAAGGCGGTCTGTCCCAAGAGGACTGGATTCCAGAAAGTACTGGTTGAGCTTGTGAGTGAAAATCAGGAACAAAACAAAAAAACAGCCTAGCCCACACACAGGGCAATACCTCAGTACTTGAGCCCTGACCAAGCTCTGGGGGCAAGAAGCTTTACTGAGGCTTCTCCTCAGCAGTCTGGCTCACACAAGCTCAACCAGTCCTTTCTGGAATCCAGTCCTCTTGGGACAGACCGCCTTGTCTGACTCCAACTGGTTCCACCATCTACCTGCTCCCTGCAGGTCTCCAGCAGCACTCTCCTGCTGCAGACACTCCCTCTGGAGTTGGGCCCACCTATGGGTGTGGTTGAGGACCTTTTTAACCCTGGCTTTGGGTCGCTCACCAGTGCCCTCTAGGTTCACACTCTCACAATAGATAAAAATAAACTATTAACCCTTCTATTTCTGAAAGCATTCTTACTTTGTAACGGTTTTTTTTTCCCCGACCTAAAACTTTGTTTTTGATTTTTTTTAATAAGTCCAATTAAATAACTACTTATCACATATCAGGATTTTTTATATTTACATATACAGTACACACCAAAAGTTTGGACACACCTTCTCATTCCAAGAGTTTTCTGTATTTTCATGACTATAAAAATTGTAGATTCACACTGAAGGCATCAAAACTATGAATTAACACAAGTGGAATTGTATACTTAACAAAAAAGTGTGAAACAACTGAAAATATGTCTTATATTCTAGGTTCTTCACAGTAGCCACCTTTTGCTTTGATTACTGCTTTGCACACTCTTGGCATTCTCTTGATGAGCTTCAAGAGGTAGTCACCTGAAATGGTTTTCACTTCACAGGTGTGCCCTGTCAGGTTTAATAAGTGGGATTTCTTGCCTTATAAATGGGGTTGGGACCATCAGTTGTGTTGTTCAGAAGTCAGGTGGATACACAGCTGATAGTCCTACTGAATGGAGTGTTAGAATTTGTATTATGGCAAGAAAAAAGCAACTAAGTAAAGAAAAACGAGTGGCCATCATTAGTTTAAGAAATGAAGGTCAGTCAGTCTGAAAAATTGGGAAAACTTTGAAAGTGTCCCCAAGTGCAGTGGCCAAAACCATCAAGCGCTACAAAGAAACTGGCTTACATGAGGACCGCCCCAGGAAAGGAAGACCAAGAGTCACCTCTGCTGCGGAGGATAAGTTCATCCGAGTCACCAGCCTCAGAAATCGCAGGTTAACAGCAGCTGAGATTAGAGACCAGGTCAATGCCACACAGAGTTCTAGCAGCAGACACATCTCTACAACAACTGTTAAGAGGAGACTGTGTGCAGCAGGCCTTCATGGTAAAATAGCTGCTAGGAAACCACTGCTAAGGACAGGCAACAAGCAGAAGAGACTTGTTTGGGCTAAAGAACACAAGGAATGGACATTAGACCTGTGGAAATCTGTGCTTTGGTCTGATGAGTCCAAATTTGAGATCTTTGGTTCCAACCACCGTGTCTTTGTGCGACGCAGAAAAGGTGAACGAAGGGACTCTACATGCCTGGTTCCCACCGTGAAGCATGGAGGAGGAGGTGTGATGGTGTGGGGGTGCTTTGCTGGTGACACTGTTGGGGATTTATTCAAAATTGAAGGAATACTGAACCAGCATGGTTACCACAGCATCTTGCAGCGGCATGCTATTCCATCCGGTTTGCGTTTAGTTGGACCATCATTTATTTTTCAACAGGACAATGACCCCAAACACACCTCCAGACTGTGTAAGGGCTATTTGACCAAGAAGGAGAGTGATGGGGTGCTACGCCAGATGACCTGGCCTCCACAGTCACCAGACCTGAACCCAATCGAGATGGTTTGGGGTGAGCTGGACCGCAGAGTGAAGGCAAAAGGGCCAACAAGTGCTAAGCATCTCTGGGAACTCCTTCAAGACTGTTGGAAGACCATTTCAGGTGACTACCTCTTGAAGCTCCTCAAGAGAATGCCAAGAGTGTGCAAAGCAGTAATCAAAGCAAAAGGTGGCTACTTTGAAGAACCTAGAATATAAGACATATTTTCAGTTGTTTCACACTTTTTTGTTAAGTATATAATTCCACATGTGTTAATTCATAGTTTTGATGCCTTCAGTGTGAATCTACAATTTTTATAGTCATGAAAATACAGAAAACTCTTGGAATGAGAAGGTGTGTCCAAATTTTTGGTCTGTACTGTATATGACACTATAGATTACATTATTATATTTACCTTTTATCTGAGGACAGGATCAACCATGTACAACATAGCAAGAAAATAAACTGAACAAGTTACAATATGGATTTTTTGTTTTTGTTGTTCAGTTGAAAATTCTATATTAACAATGAGTTGTCGATCAGACATACAATGTACCGCAACGCAGCACAGGCCGAGAAGCAGCGTGCAATAAATGAAAACATTCATCTTACATAGCATGACAGCATGATGGACTGTATGGCACCGGCTAACCTACGCTATATATCACACAACGTGCTACACTAATATTCCTGCATAGTCCAGAAAGCAAACCAGACAATAAAACTTACAGACAAGTGATAAGAGGTGGGAAGTGGGAAGGAGGGAATAGGGAAGAGAAAACAGACACATTGTATTCTGTATTCTGTATACCTGTATTCTGCGTGTCAGTACAATGCCAATGATGCCAAATTTATATAGTATTTGACATGTTTTAATACCTTTTAAAAAAAATAAACTTTGCAAAATGCAATAATTTCTTTGCCTCGAACACGTGACTTTTTCATATTTCCTTGGGTAAGGCGTCTTGTTATGCAGGACAAGATGCAGTTTTCGTTGATACTATATTATACTTAATACCAAGCATAGCGCCATAAAGATCATAGAGGCTGTGCTTGGTATTGCAGTTAAGCCCCATGCATGTGAATGGGACTGAACTGCTGCTGTACCATGTGATCAATGAATGCAATGTCATCAACACAGGAAAAGGGCTGTAGTGCTCGTGGGCACCATAGTCTCTTCAAATGACTGATCTGTGGGGGGTCCGGATGTTGGATGCTCACTGATCACATATTGATGACTTATCCTAAGGATAGGTCATCAATATATATAAGTCCTGGAAAACCCCTATGAGTATTTACTAGGAAATCTTGAAATTTTTTCCGACAGGTTTAAGTAGATGAAGGTACTAAAGGGCACGTTGCGAGCGAGGTCTCTCGCCCCACCAGATGGTTCAGTTGCCTGAATTCCATAGAGCTCCAAAACTCTGAGCGTTGAATCTGGAACTCTCCACCCCGGAGCGGATTGTTCCAGACAGGGCAATATGTTCAGGCTCCGTCAATAACAATAATCTTTAATAAATATGGCATAAAGAAAATCTCGGGTGGATTGTGAGACGTCTCCAGTGTCCTTATAATAAGGAGTGTAACAGGTGTCATAATTAAATATTCCTTCCATGTATCAAGGTTATAAAAGCAAAAGGCAATTAATTAACTGAAAAATGGGAGCCCTAATAAGAATTAATTTCAAGACGTCTTCTTAGTATTTGTTGTCATATTAATTAAACAAACATATCTTCATCCATGCAAATACACGGCTTCATGTAGACTTGGTGTTTGGAGATGTAGAGCTTATTTTTATTTATTTTTTGGAATTTTACATTTACAAGTTGTTGGGTTCTGCAACGTCAATGCATTAAAGGGGTTTTCTGGGACCTTAGGACAGGTTATCAACTGAAGATCCTTGTGGGTCCAGCACTCAGTACCCCCGTGGATCTGCTGTTGGATGCTGCAGCAGTGCACTATGAGTGCCACTTATACTTCACAGATCATGTGAATGGTCCCATTCTAGTAAATGGGCTAAGCTGTGATACCAAACACAGCCGATGTACAATTGTATGGTGCTGTGTTTGGTAAGTACTGAAGAGGCTGCAGGGTTCGGGAGAGCTCTTCAGACATCTGATCGGCTGCGAATCTCTATGTCCGACCTCTGACAATCTTTACTTGATGACCATGTTAAGGACAAAACATTTGCAATAAACTTTAACTTGAATTTGCAATGACTTTCAGGCTTTGTGTTGAGTTATCATTCTGTGGCAAGATGTCAGATTCAAGTTAAAGGGGTTGTCTGGGCTTAGCTTAGGATAGGCCATAAATAGCTGAATATGGGGGGCTGGCAGCCGGCTCCTGGACCAATCAGCTGCACAGGGTCGCTTCTATGCAGGACTGGAAGCAGAAAGCAGAAAGCTCAGTTCCCTGTGTAGCATCTAGGTGCCATCATTGCCGCATACGTCCCACTGATTAATGGGTAGTGATGGAGTCCGGACACTATACGGAGGATGGAGAATCTTCTTCCGGCCCTGCATAGGACGGGTGCCAGAAGAGACTCTGTACAGCTGATTGGTCTAGAAGCTGGCTGAGGATAGGCCATAAATAGCTTAAGCTCGGACAACCCCTTTAAAGTATGCTACATCTGTATACCATATTAGATCCGATTTGGACACCTTTTATTAGCTAGGAGGAAAAAGCCATGGGCAGACATTCAGGGAGCGCTCATGAGGGTCAGCGGGGGAAGCAGTTTTGCAAGAATGTGAATAAAACTGTAGTAATCTTTCCCTGACTGCAGCAATCTCTGACATCCCAACATAACCGAGTCCTTCAGTCCTTATCTGAATGTTATGAGGTCAGGACAAATGTTTAAGACACATTAAATTAAATTAAAAAAAAAAATTATAAAACCTTTTTGGGCATCAGTTTTCTCTTTCTTTTTATTGCTATTCTTTACATTTTTTGGTGCTTGCTTTCGTGTTAGTTCATATAATGTGGCTTGTGCCTTCTAATAAATATTCTGTTATTTATGCCCCATATCTGAATATTGCAAATATGTTGAATGGTATTGTAATATTTTTCCTCCATTTGGCTTGTTCTGTTAGTGGAGGTCTTAGAAATGTTGCTGAATGATCAATGGTCATTTTTGTTCTTATTTCTTCAGCACTATGAAATGTACGTAAGATTTGCCGTTTCAATATTCTGTCTTTTTCTGGTGGGTGCATTGTATAGATTCACGCTACGTCTAAAATGTACAGAAGTAGCAAAGTGTAACTTGACATTTAACGCATTAACTACATTATGGCACAGAACTTTAACTCGATTTTTTCAATGACTTTTGCTGCGTTCTATAATAAGATATCACCCTGCAGCAACTTATCAGTGTTATGTCACACTTTGCTACAGAATAGAATATAAGAATCTATAGAACACAATAATATATAGAATACAAGAATCAATGACAATGTAACCAAGAATATGCATAGTAAAGAGTGCAGTAAATTGAAGTACTTGGACCCCGCCATGTGCCATTTATAATGCTGGTACCTTCATATAGGACAGAGGGACCTTTGGGCCCCTTCATCATATGCCAGGGTCTAGATGTGACTTCTACATCTGCACCTCTTGTAGCTATACCGCTAAACTGCACAAACCTAAAAGCACTTCAGTTTTTGACAAATTTCCATCTATTTAAACACTAATAACAAAAAAGATTATTTCTATAGAAATGAAATACTGGCAGCATGAGCTGACACAATACCGGTGTACATGGATGGTGTTGGGGATGTGTTAGAAAAGTCCTGCGGCTCGGCAGAGAAGCATCCATCTGCACATAGTACTGCCTATCCGTATTCTCCAACATCACAGCATGCCGTCTCTAGAGTTTTATGTGAACTACATCCTAATCGAGTCCCCTGTGCAATTTTCACACAAGACTGACAGAAACAATTGTCTGCAAGACTTCTGAATGATATTATCTTGTAGATAGTATCTGGCTACAAAACATAATCTTAACCCTTTACTGAATAATGATACCCCTTGTTTTTATGGCGATAGGTGATCCCCCCAAGATTCGTTTCATTTTGGGTTCGGATGACTCGGGCCCCTGATTCATTTTGGGTCAAACAAGTTCAGTTAGAACCAGAAGTGAAATTATTATATTCTGGGGTCTCCACAGACCCTAGAGTATAATAGGTGGAGGCCCAGGGAAGGTGTAAAAAATAAAAAAAATATTTATACTCACCTTCCCTCATCTGTTTTAGGCCTCCTTGAGGCATCCAGCATTCTCTCTTGGTCATGCACCTGGGGGTCACCACTGAGGCTTGTGATTGGGCCTCAGCAGTGACATGGACATGCTGAGCGTCATGACGTCATGCCCATGTGACCGCCAGGGCCCAATGACAGGACTCAGTGGTGACTAAGAGCCCATGACATCACCAGGAGAGCACTGAGCGTCACGAAGAGGTCCAAAAGAGGTGAGGGAAGGTGAGTGACTCTAGGCCAACAAATGAGCCCAAATTTTAGCACATTTTTGGAGCATGGTGACTTATCTTAAGCCATGCCCATTTCCAGCTAAGCCGTGCCTCTTTTGTTAAATCACACCCCCTTGTTGGACAGAGCTTAAATCACAATAAACTTGTTTTTGGGCACAAATTGGACACATGTTTATTAGTTAATCTGGCCTAAAACATACAATAGAAATAGGTTTCATTGCTATATGATGTTTCTCTGTGATCAGAAAATTTTCAGTTCCATTGCATTGCCTAATTTCTAGCATACTTACTCAGTTTATACTTTATATATAGGTTAGCTATCCAATAGGTGGCGCTAGAGAGCCAGCATTCTTCCACCTGGATAAGAACTCATTTACATATCATTTTCCCCAGGATGCTTTGCCTGGCTCATCCATAAGACTCGGCAGTCTCCACAAGGAGGAACAGTTCTCCCCTAGACCTACTGCCCATTATATGTCCACATAAAGGGACCAAATGAGAGCTTATTTGGCTTTGTTTATATCATGTCACATTTTCATGAAAGGGGTTATCCAAGATTAAGATACATGGCTGCTTTCTTTAAGAAAGAGCTCCACTTCCTCATCTCGGGAAGTGACATCACACTCATTACTGACATGGACTCAAATGAATAGGACTGAGCTACAGCATGGTCATGTGACTAATGGAAGTGATGTCATTTCTGAAAAGAGGAAGTGGTTCTCTTACTGATATAAAGCATCCCTATCCTGGATAACCCCTTTAAATATATCCTAATTCATTATTTGGGATAGATAATATATGATTGCTGGAGATTTATGCGATATTTAAGCCCCTCATTGCAGGAAGGACGGTGCGGCTCATTACTTTAACCCATTTATTTACATTCCGTGTGTGAGGCTCGGTCTGAACTTGCGCCAATGGTATATTAATACTAGGTAAATGGGCAGTAAATGTAGTCATATTTCTGTATTAGAAGAGCAGTCTGTAACTTGCTGCTTGATAACAAGATTCGGAATACCCAGGTGATGCACCCGGTGGAAAATTAAACAGATATTTTACATTTTGCATCCATGTTTGTATACTGCAGGATGTACAGCACATCTACAACCTCCCCGGCGCCAGGCCACAAGGACCTCATTTAAGTGTCTTCATGGCATAATTTGTAAAAGCAATGTGACATGATCCAGTATTGCTTTTCAAACACATTGCATTTCACGGGAAACAGAAATAGAATTTTATTCACCATATTCCAGGCCGCCGAAGAGCTACACAATTATTTAATGCGTTTTCTTAAATTTCTTCTTGACATAATTCTCTTGGGTGTTCGGGGGAAGGAGTGGTTGTTATTCTGCTTTATTTTTGCATTCAGAAATCTTTGCTTGAGCAAGTAAACAGCATATTAAAGATGTATGTAGCATAGAGGTAAACCATAGGTCTCCTGAAGAGTGGGAACCATCCCAGGTTGGTCTAGTAGTTATTTCTATTGGTGAGAACCTGTACAGGGATGTGGTCACTGCAAATGTTGCTCCCTTTGGGCTCTTCTGGGGTCAGCACCACACTTCCCCATGGCCAACATGCTGTCCCAGGCCTGCCCTCTTTTTTGCTGCCGCGTCACCTGAAGCAGCCCGCCGGCAATGAAGGACACATGGGACACTTGGTTCTTCAGTAAACTGTCATAGATGATGCAAGTAACTCTTCAGTGGCGTCACAGTTGACAGAAGTTACAAGGTTAGGGCTAGCTATGCAAGATTCCAGACCACAGCAATGAACAGCGGGGGAAGTACTGACCACCATTGGACAACTCAATTGCATCTCTCCAGCTGTGAGTCTGCTCCTCTCCACAAGCTGTCCACCAAGCTCCCAAGCATGAACCTTACAAGTTGTCCTCCTCTCTAACATACAGCCCTGTTCTCAAGCTGTCCTCCAAGCTGGCATAATGTGCGGAATGAACCCTTAAATTATGGAACTATATCCCCCCTTGGGTAACCTAGACGATGCCTGTTGTCAATGAGTCACAACGAGGGGGAACAAGGAATAACTTGTTCCATGGTGCCACTCATAGGAGCAAGACATTCTTCTTCAAGGAGACTTTCCAGCAACACAGAGATCCATGAATGGGGAATGTATATAAACCAGATTAAAATATAGTACATGCCACATTCTGGGTCCTAGTGTGAGTTTTATAGGAATGAATGGAGAATCCGACCTCCTGTCCACACACAATACTCTGTGTCAGCTGGAGAGCCTGATTGCTGGTCACATGACAGCTGAGGACCAGACGGGAGAGTATAACTCACAAATACAACCACCAGTAAGAAGATTACCTGCATTACAAGCTACAGGTGCTCCGTTGTTGGTAGTCTCTGTTTTTCACGTGTACTGCCCTACTTGCAGGCATGGCTTTGCATCTAAGGCCCTGTTCACATCTATGTTTGAGGCTCCATTGGGAGTCTCTGTTGCAGATGCCAAGAAAATTGCTGGACAACATAACACAACGTGAAACCCAAAGGATTTCAGTATAGTCAATGAGGAGCTGTTGGGCGCCATTAGTACCTGTCACATCAGGGATCTGGCATTTTTGTTATTGCCATTGTTGTGCTCATCTGACATGACAGAACTACAGAAATAACCTATACAAATATGAACAGAGCCTTAGACCTCAGTACAGTATATACGTACACATCCATTTTTATCAATGAATCATGGAATCTGCTCGGCCCCATATGTAGATTCCCTTGGAGGAACGTTCCATGTATCAGAGGCAAAGATACCAGAAGTGCTTGATACAATGTGTCATCGCGGATATCTTCATACTTTATCATAATTGATCCGTTGCTTTGCCATAGAAATAAAACACAAAATCAGAGCGAATAATTATTCTGGTAATTACTGATAATGTGACGAGATCATTATTGAGCGTTCAGTGTCATAAAGCAATTTCTATAAATGCTGCAACAAACAAAGTGACACCGAGTCATTTATAACACAACTGTACGTAAGATCAAGGCGATTAACTTACATCTGATCATGGAGAACCATTAGAGGCAGTAAATCTATATATTATAGTATTATCTATTGGATGTAGCGACACCTAATGTTATATATCACGTTTGGCAGAGATATAGAGCTATCAGATAAAGCTATCGCTAGTGGTTCCCATTGAAATGAATGGCAGCTTTATATTTCTGAGCTGCCGCTCTATTAATACTGGAGTGCAAAACACCCCCATTTTTGTCAGTAGTCAGACCAATGATCAGCAAGTTACTCCCTATCTCTTGGATCAGGGGAAACTTGTTGTGACTAGAATAACTCTGTAAGCAGTCAAAATTTATTTTTTAGTCAACCTGTATACCCGGTATTGGCTCCATGCCAACTGCAAAGAATCAGCAGAAAGCAGCACAGATCTCAGCTTCCAGTAAATAAGTGAGCGTGCTTAACTGTACTCACAAGGACCCTCCACCAACTCAAGCCCTTTTCATATTTTTTATAGCTGCCAGTCCATGGATTCCAGCATAGTTGGAATTTTTTTCTCTACCCCCCACCGTTTCTGAGCAATCACTGTAGTTAGTTTTGGTGCCTAATATCCTAACTAGACTCTCTAATGGCAAGTGGGTGATTTCAGGCAGGAGCAGACAAAGAGTATGATTCTAAGCTCTGACAGTATCTGCCTCTGATTGGATGCCAGAGTCACACCCCTTTACCTGCATGACCCACCCACTTGACATTAGAGAATCTAGTTAGGATATCAGGCACCAAAACTAACTACAGTGATTGCTCAGGAATGGTGGGGGCTAGAGAGAAAATTCCAACTGTGCCGGATTCAGTGGAGTGAAATCTATTAAAGAATTATAAGAGCTTGATTTAATGGCATATTGAAAGGATTCTATGGCATTTTTACGTTGATGTCTTCCCATGTTTGCCAGGTAAAGTTCACTCGCAGTATTTTTAGTAGACTTGAATGGGACACCCCTGCAGTACTGATCACCGCCACAGCACAATACCCAACATAGAAACAATACCAGGAGCTGCACAATTTGTGAAACAGCCCATCTACGGGGATCCCAACAATCGGACCCCCGACGATCTCAGATTGATGGCCTATCCATCTTAAAGAGTGGATAACCCCCTTAAGACTGGAGTGTGTGTAATTTCCTGGTTTCCCTTTTATTTATAGACTTGCTACTCATATTTTTCACCTAACAATATTTTCTTCTTACCGCCTTATTTTTCCCACCCGCTATTAGCCTGAAATTGGTTTTTCATATTCTCTTCTAATGAGATGAAACAGCGAATACATCACTGGGAGATCAGGCAAGTCTCAAGATCTCCATTAAAGCATGCTGTTGCTAGGAGATGCCGCAAAACAAAGTGTGGCATTTTTACACTCGTGTCAGCATCACAAAGTGCTACATTGAGACATGGAAAGACAAACAAACATATACCGAGAGGAAATGCTCTATGAAATGTTTCATCTGAATGGCAAAGGTAGCAACTAATACATTTACAAGAGCATGTGGCACGAGATAGTCGTCTGTCATCTAATACAAGACGCGCTCACATCCAGGCCTGTTATTTCTTATCCTTTTATATACTATGTAACACATATATACAAATGGGGAAGTCCACCCAGAATTTTAGGAACATAGCAGGGCTGAATTTGTGATTCAACCCCATTGATAAAATATACCATGCATGTACAGTTCTGTTGCAGAAGTTTTAGGCAGGTGTGGGAAATTGGCTGCAAAGTAAGGCTTTATTCACATGACGGCCGTTTTTAAAACAATGAGAGTGAAGGTATGTATCCTTCTAAAAACTGACAAGCTCTATCTATCTTATATGTTCTGATGGATACAAAAACAAACGTGAATACACACATAGGGGCATATTTATTAAGCCTTGTACATAAAAAATTGCAATTTGTTTGCACAAATCAACGGTCTGGTGTGGCAAAGGAAGGGCAGGGGTCAAGATCATCAACATTTATGCCAGAAATATGACATAAATGAAGTGGGAAATGTATGCCAGCTATGAGCTAGTGTACATTTCCCCTCCAGGCTCACTGCCTGCTGGAGGGTGTGCATCATTTATGAGGAGGCACGCGCCCTCTGGCAGCGATGGGGTTATGAAGACTGGCCGGTCTTCATAAATCTGCCCCATTGACTTTCAGATGTTTTAAAATTGCTATGTGATAGCATCAGTTCTTCTCGGTACTTGCAGACAGTTTTTGGCAGAACTGGGCAGGGAGGTTGTTCCCGACATCTTGGAGAACTAAGCACAGATCTTCTGTGGATGTAGGCTTGTCCAATCCTTCTGTCTCTTCATGTCAGCCCAGACAGACTGGATGATGATGAGATCAGGGCTATATCTGTGGGGGCCGGATCATCACTTCCAGGACTCCTCCTCCAAAGGGCAAAGGTCACTCCAAATAGTGATGGGATTTATATTTCTCTTTTCTTCATACATTTAATTTTGCTAACACTTCTATTTCTGAATACATTCTTACTTTGCAGTGTTTTTCCATACATACCTAAAACGTTTGCACAGTAATTTACACCTTTGATCTGTGCTAATGGCTGAGATCAATCTTGACCATTTAACAACTTAAGGGATTTGTCTGAAATATTCAAATCACTGACCAAAGACAGGGATCCTGATAAAATAAGAAAATCACCCCCAAATAATCCCCATTTTCCCCCATAGCTCCAGCGCAGCCACTCTGCTGCTTCCTACCTGCCTTTGTTTACATGGCTGTATACGTGCTTGTATACCCGTGTGATCACTACAGCCAATCACTGACCTCAGTCTTGTGCTGTACACCAGAGGTCAGTGATTGGGTGCAGTGGTCATGTGAGTATATAGGAATGTCACACGCGCAGTCAAGTAAATGAAGACCCAGAATGGGCAGGAGCACCAGTGTGGTGAAACTGGAGTACCAGAGGATTAAAATGGTGGATATTGCATTTTTGGGGGGGTTTTTTTGTTATTTTATCACAGTACGAAGTTTTGGATATCTCAGACAACCACTGTAAACTATGTTACAGGTCCTATCCTGCTCCGTGTCATTGGAACAGAATGGATCTCAAACTCCCCTAGACATGAATGCATGATGGCATGCACTTGGATGTCACTCTGAATGTCATCTCAGTGCCCGGCGCTACAAACTCGGTCATGTGCATGAGGTCTTACAGCATTGTGGATACAAATGAAAACAAATACCTACAAGTCTGCATGCTGCGACTAAAACTAACAGCACAAAGTGACCTGTTCTGCAAGTTATAAACCCACAACATGTCAATTTTTGCAATTATTGCAATGCAAAGGTTGCAATCTGCAAGTGGCATCAGAAAAGCCTGAAGATAAGCTGCAGATTTCATGGTTTTATGTTTTGCACAGGAACATGCTGAAGTATTTCCCTGATGGAAATTCTGCACTTTGTTTGTCCTATAAGACTTCAGCCTATGAAAAGTTCTTAATGGAGTGAAGCAGAACACGCAGGTGAATTATAGTGTATTTAGGGTAAAAAGGAAGAAAATTTGGTGATTGATCTTCTATCTATTTTTAGCCTAACAGTTTTCTGACTCAAACAAAAAAAGCTATTATTTAGAGGAGACAGATAGCGATGAAGGAAATCATAGAATGAAAAACTGTAATAATGAGACAGCACAACATTGAAGTGATGGATTGTTTCTTTGGTACTTGAGTTGTGGCACACTATAGACCAGTGTGACATGGAAATAAAAAGTCTGCCTGTGATATAAATACTCTGATAGGAAAATCAATGATTTGTAAAGAGAACAAGACTCCGTATTTGTACGACTTTTATTACATTCAACATGGTTAAGCTCTTAAAGCGCCACTCCGTTTTCTGTAAATGTTTATAGATAAACTGATTCTTAATAATTCGAATTAGTCTGCAATACATTCTATTACACTGCAGTCATAGGGGCCACAGAGGTGGTCGTTGCACCTGGGCTTAGGTTAGTGTCACCAGAACCAGCATATCACCCCAGCCCTGCAGATAGATAGGTTAGTGTCACCAGAACCAGCATATCACCCCAGCCCTGCAGATAGATAGAGTTTGGTTTAGGTGACCCTAACCTATTTTCATCTTGTGACATCTCTGTTGCCGACATATTGCCATTTTAGTCAATGTGCAACTGAGCTCTTTGGAGCAACAAGGGTGTTGCCGCTTACTTTTTTGGAGCAATGACAATGCCCTTGATGCTCCAAAAACTCATTTGTATATTGACAAAAATAGTGATATCTCGGCAAGGGAGGCAGCGATTCACAAGGAGAAACACCATTTTATTGAGGTGAACCTAAATTATTTATCTGCAGGGCTGGGGTGATATGCTGGTTCTGGTGACACTAACCTATCTATCTGCAGGGCTGGGGTGATATGCTGGTTCTGGTAACACTAACCTATCTATCTGCAGGGCTGAGGTGATATGCTGGGGTCTGGTGACACTAACCTATCTATCTGCAGGGCTGGGGTGATATGCTGGTTCTGGTGACACTAACCTATCTATCTGCAGGGCTGGGGTGATATGCTGGTTCTGGTGACACTAACCTATCTATCTGCAGGGCTGGGGTGATATGCTGGTTCTGGTGATACTAACCTATCTATCTGCAGGGCTGGGGTGATATGCTGGTTCTGGTGATACTAACCTATCTATCTGCAGGGCTGGGGTGATATGCTGGTTCTGGTGACACTAACCTATCTATCTGCAGGGCTGGGGTGATATGCTGGTTCTGGTGAAACTCCCTTTAATATACAAAATGTATAGAACTGTAAAATACTTTTGTACCTGCACATAATAGTGTCAGTATCTTTTTAAGTAATACATTTCTTCAAAGCTTTTCTGAAGCTTTGGGAACATTAAATATCCATTTACCTCCTGGGTACGAATGCTGAGTTCTACCTGGAGAACTTTCATTGTTTCAGCAATTACATCTATACAGTTCTGTACTAAAATACACTTTCCAATCTCTTTCTGTTACATTGTTTATTTCTCTCTTTTACACTCATTGCACCATCTTTGCAATTCTACTTTGCACTTTTTCCAAAACAATATCTTTGACTCCTTGGAGAGGCAAACAGAAATTAATTCAGTTTTTGACACACAACTTTCATGTGTACCTTGTGTGTGGATGTAATTCCCATAGCCTGACAACTGAAAGAGAAAAATCAGACATGAATTGCCGTCTCGCACTGCAACTCCTTCATTAATATAAGTGGAGTTACATTGCAACCCCATGGGAGCCTTCTAGTTGCAAAAAGATTGAGCACTGCTGAAGTCGCAGTCTAAGCAGCCTCAGAATCGCAATATGACTCTATTCGTTTTAGGTAAGTTCACAGTACCATAATGAATGTCCACTGCTCTTATCTGTCATAGGATGACACCAACAGACATTAACAGTAGTGAAGAGCTCTACGTTTACGTCCATTTCCATTTACTCTAATGTAAAAAACATGACGGACTCCTTCTTCTGTCATGTTTGTTTACTTTTTTAGCAGAAGATGTCTTCATGCAGCACCTTTTATTCCATTAAAAGAGTAAAACACAAGAAGAAAGCTTCCGTCATGCGTCATGTTTTTAACATGAGATTAAATGTAAACAGACACCAGATAAAGGGAACTCCTCCTGTATCTGTCACTCACCTACTGTTAATGTCTGTTGGTCTCATCCTATGACGGATAAGAGCAATGGACATTAATAACAGTAGTGTGATTCTATCCTATCAATCCAGAACTGTGCAAACATAAATATGGAAATCACATGTCAGGAAATAATTATACAATTGTATCAATAGATTTCTACTCTACCGTCTAATCCTCAAAGTCTTGGGGCAGCTGCAGTTTTCTAACCTTTTGGTGAAGGTGATCTATTAAAATGGAAAGCCCTGCATGGATTCACATTACTCATGGGCAAGGAGCCAAAACTGAGACGGGGACTCCCATAGGGACTGCTTCCATGGTATTTATACCCTTATCTAAACTATCCCTAATAAACTTGTGCAGTAATGACTTCTTTCCATTGCTGTTGTAGCTATCCACCTAGTTCAGAAGCAAGATGTAGCCATCACCAGTTGGATGTAAGATGTCCTACAGTTAGAAAATGGAGGTCAACTAAACTGATAGGGGCATGGAGGAGCTCCATTATGAGGTCACAGATTAGAGGCAGTAATGCTAATGCAGTATTGTTTTAGTCATTAACGGAGGCAAGAGTTGTTACCAGGAGGATGGCCAGGATGTGACAGGTCAGAGTGTAGGGAGTCAGAGGTCCACTCTAAATACGCCAAACTTGAGTGATCGGTGCTCCATTCACTTCTATGGGGCTATGAGCGCTGTCAGAGATTGAAGTCCCAAGAGCCCCATAGAAGTGAATGGAGTGCCGGCCATGCAACATCACTGGAGCTCCATTAACAAGGAGGCTTTAGGGGGACTTCTTGTCCCCTGTTCTCCTGAGCCATGGAAGAACCAGTGATCGGCTCCCCAGCAATTGTCCCTTATCCCCTGTCCTGTGGATAAGGGCTAAGTGTTCATAATGGCATAGCCACTTTAAGGAGCAGTGAGGAGTGGGGATATTGATGGAACAGCAACAGGCAGGAATTGGTGCTGTAAATACATACAAAACTTTTTGTCAACCTATAAAACTTCTTTTTATTTTATTACAGAAAGTCTAGGGAAGGTATTTTTATGACTTTATTTTCATTATTCTCTGCTGCTCTTCTCTAACTCCGTCTAATATGGGAAAACGGCAGAGTCCTCTTGACCCTGGATCACATTATTATTGCCTTTCGGGCAGTGTACATTGGTTCTCCGTTGAGCTGACCCTTACTGTTTGGACGTAAAGTAAAGATAATAACTAAAGCAACATGAAACCCGCAGCAGAAGATTACACGTTATCTAGAGATAGGCACTTTTTATTTAAAATTCAAGAGTCGACTCCGATTCTGCTGGATTGGGAGCAGTTTTACTGTGGGTTCTAAGTATAGTAAGAATCAAGAATATCACATGCCATGGATTTAGGTGATTTTAATAAGAGTAAAAAAATAAGCAAAAATGTACAATCAAGTAAGTAAAAAATAATAGACAAGAATATAAGGACTATTGGGAAAACCCAATGTCATGCTGGCTGAGACCCCAAGGTATACAGGCAAATGAAAAATAGGAAACCAAGCAGACGTCTGGAGTCAATTGGGTTAGCTGATATGATTTATACATTTATAGAGCTCCAGTTCCAGCCTCCCCTTTGGTCTCTGGTTTGGAACGTGACCTTTCATATCAGACAGTACCAAGAGCTAGAAGTGGAAGAACCACTGCTACTTTTCAATACAGTAGCTTTACGAAGAAATTACATCTAAAATTTGCAGTTCCTTGGAATTATTACATGTATAGGTAGAACTACTCATGTTAGCAATATAAGCAGCAGTATATGATATAATGTATACATGTCTTGTATAATACATAGATAGATTATGAATTGTATACAGTGCTGTAGAAGATTCTGTTCTACCTTCACCTGATTCTCTCTGCCTACACGAGGTAGTGGCATTTCTCACTCATTCTCAATTACTGCACCTTTATAAGTTCTATTGGGGTCTGGCATCTCTGTTACAATTTAGGCACCTATAGCAGCCCAATTGTCCCTCATTGCTTCTGGGTAGCTTCACACTGGCAAACTTTAGTCACCATACTGGCAAGATTCACCACCAAGCATAATACAATTACGGCAACCCTATTCTGCTAAGAGTCCATCACAATAGAAATTTGGCAGTAGCCCTTCCATTCCACTCTGGGTCCACTCCTGTCACCTGGTACTCATACAGGTGGGAGTTTCCATCTGCATCTGCGCTCTCCATCTCTTAGCCCCTTAGACAACCATCTTATCAGCAGACCTTCTCTCCAGCAGGTTATCTCACCAACAGGTTGTTTCCTCTGCATTGAGGCCATGGTGCTTGCCCTAGATCCTCACCAGGGAAGGTGCTCCCATACTGCAGCACACGGGTATCTCTCTCAGTACTGAAACTTCAGGGTCTCTGGCTCTATCTGCAGATGTCTTTATTCTCCAGCTACTCTCTCCTTCTTGCTCTATACTTTGTGCTGGGATCATATTGGCACTCCCAGCAGAAAATGAGGCGCACACTACTAGGGGGTGCACCCAAACTGCTTTCTAGAGGTTTCCGTTCAGCTATATATACGGCCTAAGGAGGCCATGTGACCAAAAGGTCCTGTTGAATGTACTGCAATACAATACACTAATAATGCAGTGTGACCATCAGATATCAGCACAGCATTAGAAATGTTCACATCACACACTTATACATATATACAGCATATCACATATATACATTGCCCAACATTTATACACAGTAGTCCACAGTAGGCTTCTGGCCAAACCGGGGAGGTCCTGGTTGCACTTTACACATATACTATAAAGACAGACTTTGTGACTATTATGGGGCGTTTGGAGAAAGGGGGCCAGTCTGGAGGGTCACATCCTCCTTTGGAAGAGAACTATAGCAGATGTCTATGTTAATGTTGATGGTGAACAAGTTAATTTTGATGGAACTGTCATAGATTTCAATGGGTCTACAATGAGCGTGCCTTTATATTAAAAGGGCGAAATCTGCAGCAAATTTCTCTGTGTGAACTTACCCTTATACTCACCTTTCCTTAGCTCTCCTGGGCTCCCTTGCTGCATACGGTGTCATCCTCCAGCCTCCTGGGTGATATCACAGGCCCCAGAATTTTCAGGTAAGGGCCAAACCCAAAACTTTTGAAAAAGTCCGGACAAATCTGGTTCATTGCAAACAGGTTCACTGATCTCTAGTGCTGTTTACACCAGAAAGAGTTGTGATATGGCCATGTTCATGTGCACTTACGTTAACCACTAGACTATGACTATATGTACTTTCCACCATTGTGTCTGATAATATGAGTCTTGCAGTGACTTTGTAGCATTACATCACTCACAAAGCTCTTTGCATTAATGCAATGCAGATACGGGAACATTTGCTTTACAAGATAGATAATTGCTGTCTGATGGCCTAGACATGATTCTATGCAATGACACATCATATTTGGGAATGAAGACAGCGGTTTTATAATTTCTCATACTGGTTTATTGTTAAGATTTTTATTACTGTTTTGACATTTTTGTAGAAAAGCAGCAAAATCATTTATTACAATGAACTCGTGATTCCAATGAAAAGCACAGAAGCAAAAAGGCTGAGCTAGGGCTGTATTCACACAATACACAAGTCAACCATGCTCTGTCATATAGGGTGGGGGGCAACAGTGGTGGGAAGTGCAAAGCCCACATAAGGCTAAGGCCCGACTTTGCGGAAACACAGCATTTTTGTTGCAGATTGAATATTGTTGAATAGGTCATCAATATTAGATCTCTGGTGAGCACCGCTTCCTCTTCAAAGGCCATGTAATGTCACGGCCATTAGTCACATGGCCTGTTTGCTGCTCAAGTCAATGGGGGTGAGCTGCAATACCAAGCACAGCCACTGTACAATGAACGTTATTGCCTTCGGGAAGTAGTGAAGAGGCCAAAGCAGTCATCCGGACACTGCAGTATCTTCAAAACAGCTGATCGGTGGGGTAATGGGTGTCGGACCCCACTGATCTGATATTGATAACCCATACTAAAAATAGGTCATTAATATCTTTGTCTTGGAAAACCCCTTTAAAGACACTGCAGGGGTTGCCTTAGCACATAGCCTGTGTGACCCAGCCGGTCCAGCTCTGCAGCCAATGCCCTCGAAGATACAGTGTCCATAATACAATTTACACATGTGTCTCACATAACACATGAGAGTTACTGCCCCATCTGCTATCAAAGTAATGGCATACAATGTTTTACCAAAGTCACATTTGTCGTGACTTCCACAATACAACAGTTACACTGCAATCTTACACAAATTAAATTGCAAATATAATAGAGGAAGAAATAAAAGAAGAACTGAAGACCTAGTGATAGACTCAAGACACGTTTCAGTGATATAATTCCTGAGACTCAAGCAGAAAATGAGCAAAATAGGATGATTTAGTGTAAAAATGGGGTACAGCATTGCTATTACAACATAACCCCCATAACATCACAGTTAAGATCAGGACTCTATCATGGCCTCCATCCTGCTTCTGAGTGAGTCAGAGAGAGTTAGGGAGCATGTACCATGTACTGTGTATGGGAGACATCATAGCAGCTAGTCTCCACTCACTACGTCATGGAAATCTAAAAAAGAGAAAGCCTCCTTAGGTGAAAACTGCTAGAATTACAAAACAAGTTGAATTAGCAATCTGTTCTGTACATATAGGGTTAAACAACATTTTGCATCTTTGGTAAATACTGATTCTAGATGTCCCCAGGTTTCTTTTATATTCTTATACAAGGGTCTTTATCTGCCGCACTATATTATAGTAATGTATGTATCATATATTGTTGGTGGTTTTGATTGGAGGCGATGCCCTAAAGACATCATTCTCATTGGATGAAATATGTAAGAGCAATACCTAAGGTTCTTACTATAAATTAAAAGCGTTGCTGGAGGTCTCAGATAAGACTTCACACATGCTATAGAGTCTTGTGTTCATTGTCTTCCCGGCCAGAATATACCATAACATATCACATTCCATCCTCCAGAAGGTATTTAAGAAGTTGAAGCTCACAGACAATAAGGTGAGATTCCTAATATGGAGATCATAACCAAATCCTACTACAACAAAGTCATAGAATAGGCAGAAATAGTGTTCCCCTCATTGACAGTTCACACAGTCGCATGAAGTTATATCTAGTGGAAAAAATAAAATACTGTTCCACACCTTTTTTTCAGTTTTGAACACTTGGACAAAAAATTTTCCAGTTGTACATTTCATTAAAAAAACAGTATACTACATTTTTTACTCCAAAATACTGTTGGCAGGTATAACAACAGGCATTGTAATGGCGCACACTGTAGATGGGCGGAAGGGCAAAACTAGTGATGTGTCTCACGCTGGCATTGCAAAATGAGACATATGATGGATTCTATGACCGTCCTGTTGCTACATGTTAGGTGAGGAAAGGGGAATGTTTGTACATACCTGACAAAACAGGAAGACCATTCACTAGAGTCCACTTCAGCCATCATTGCAGCCGGTCAGTACACCCTGCTTCACTGTACATGCCCTACTCAGGTGTACTGATCTCCACTAACATGAGCTGGAGGGCTAAAGCAGAGTTATAACTTTAACTTCTCCTGATCCCGAGGATGGGTGGCAGTAATTCACACAGGTTTGGAACCCTAAACCCTGGCTGGTTCCAGGGTCCGAAACCACCTCACATATTACATTAAAGTGTAACTCCTTTTTTTATTTATTTATTTATTTTTTTCTCTAGTGTGACCATTTTTGTAATATACTTTATTAACCTATCTAACTTCCTTTTTAATAGAAAACAGGCTGTAACATTCTCCTTAGCAATCCTCTAACTGAGCTGTTACTAGGGAAAGTCCATACACGTTTGTATTGTAAATATGTAGAGCTGAAGCATTTACTAAAGGGGGTGAGATGGTCGCAATGGCTCTATCTACGATTTTATACCACCTAGAAGAACGCTGCCATGATTGAAGTACTAGCTATACACCAACCTGAGATATCACTAGTTAAAAACACAGTCGAAAATTTGAACTTTACTATATACAGCAGTTCATGCTGAGTATAAAATCACATTCCGACTGTGTTTTTAACTAGTGATATCTCTGTTCCTGTTACAACTTCAATCTCAGCTTTCTTATGATACCAGAACCGTTTTTCTAGGTGGTATAAAACCAGAGATACAGCCATTTGAAGGGACCATCCGCCCTTTGGCTCTACATGCTGGATTGAGTACGGGTGTAAGGATAGAGTCTCCTTGGCAATGCTTAGTAAGAGCCTGTTTTCTATTAAAAGGAAGTTTGATAGGTTAATAAAGTATATTACAAAAATGTTGCTCCCACCCCCCCCCCCCCCAAAAAAAAATAATGGCAAAAAAATAGTTCCATTTTAATATGGCTTCATAGAAATCAGCTGTGTTGCATGAAGTCTGACACTAAGTGACAAACTGAAGTGTTGCAACATATCTTTCTTCTTTGTAGCTGGAGGAACACTTTGATAGACGACATATTTTTTACCTTTATCGAACAGTATTTTATTTTTTTAATAGTTTTAAGTCTTCAGTGGAAAAAAAAAGTTTGTAAAGAGCTGAAACACAATAAATCAGTAAAACATTGAGATACTGGAGAAAGTAAAAACCTAGAGGTAATGAAATGCAATGATCTTCACAGAGAAGGTAGAAATACTACACAGCGAGAATGCAAAAAACATCGCAAGACATCGGAAGGTAATTAAATAAAGTTTTATTTTACCATTTAATTCTTTTTTTCATAAGTTACTGGAAATTTTAAGAACATGATACTAATAATCTGATTTGCTAACGTTACAATGGGATGTGTTTCTAGTTGTTGCCTAGAGACGATATTCACCAAAATGTCCTGACAACTAGATTAGAACTATTATCAGCATGGTTGCATAAAAACTTCTCCGTGCCAAGCCAACCTACTCACTTTCCGTGAATGAAGAAGGGGGATTTGGAAGAGATCCGGAAACTGTGAAGGATGTTTTACAATTTAATATCTGCAAAGGATTTTGACACATTTGTTAAAAATATAATCACAGAGTGTTTACATAATTGCGTAATTTGGAAGTCAAGAGTAATAT
This sequence comes from Leptodactylus fallax, assembly GCA_947044405.1. NCBI lineage: Eukaryota > Metazoa > Chordata > Amphibia > Anura > Leptodactylidae > Leptodactylus > Leptodactylus fallax. Next base: position 10,805,922 of record CAMRHE010000006.1, read on the forward strand.
GAAAATGTACCGTAATGGTAGTAGTCAGCTGTATAAATCAGGACTTGCCATGATCTCCTCTGGTTTGCAGAGTTTAGGAGATGTCCCTTTAAACACATTGTAAGGATATGGTCTTTGCTATGACAAGTCCACAGAGTAGCCACTGAGCAGAGCAGACAGATGTAGCAAGGATCACAATTGGGTATTCAATCTGTAAAGCAAGGGACAATACAGAGTCGGGGTCATTGTGAGACCAGACACCAAAATCAGAGAAGTGCCAAATCGGCAGGTTAGGGCAGTCCAGGTGAAAATATGGGTAGCCGTACAAGGGTTAATTCAGGTTAACAGAGTGGTGTCTGGCAGCAGAAGACCTCAAAGGAACACGTGAAATAAATACAGTTGGTTACATGTATTCAGACTTTTCACCAAGTCTAGTGGAATGATAGGTTATAAGGATTTGTGCTGCTGATCTTATGTGCTATCCCTGAACTGGTTAACCTTTATTACTAATATACATCCCAGTCCCCCGGAGCCCAGTTTATTACCTTTGTGGATCTGGGGAGACTGTAACTCCGATTCCTCTGCCCCCTCTGCTGATGCTCTGACTCTCGGTCGCATGGCCAACACAACTATTCTCAATGGACCTATGGCCTGAGTAGAGGTAAGTCAGTGACTACAGTGAAAGTCAGAGAAGCTGCTGGGTAGTCACAGAAACAAGAGTTCTGGCCTCCCTGCACAGGTAATATATGGGGCTCTGGGGGACTGGGGAGTATATTAGTAATAAAGCTTATCCAGTGCAGGGAATGTGCTGGTAACCTTTATTACTCCCCGGATAACCCCTTTAATAGAGTTCTTTCAGGCTGTCACTGTTTATAGGGGAACTCTCTGGATGGTTCTATAATGCTACATAGCTCCTAATATACGTAACACTGTAACTCTAACTGGTAAGAAGATACATAACAAAGGACATATACTGTAGATACATATAATAGTATCAGCACTGGAATATATTTGTTTAAGACACAGAAGAGTTGAGCTTATGTGGAAGTGTGTGAGGATCCCGGACCTTGTGATGTTGTGTTACTCTAGAACAAAATCTGGGTGTTGATAATCAATAAGAGGGCTCATCCAGGTCAGAATCCTAGAGGCTACATACAGTACATGGCTTGATTGTTTTCCATATCTTCATGATATACTATTATGTATACATCTTTTGCTGATATTTTTGATATCTTGTATCTATTTTGATATGTTGCACATGTTTGTTTGTTTCTTGGCTATAGTATACTACAGGATAGCCTCAGGATAGAACATATAATAGTCTTTTCTAGACCACTGTATCATGAAACTGGACCCAACATACAATGCTTGTCTGTAGGTTCCATCAATGCATCATGGTCATTTCACTGGTAACTGTATTAGTGAAGTGCACGCACTGACTAGCTGACTAGTAGCGCCTCTCTACACTATAGTGCAGTACTACATCTTCTGTACCTCCCCTTACATGTGCCAGGAAGAGCGGGTCCATGTTATGTTTTGGGTGCACTGTAACTTTTTAGGACCCTAGAATGCTCCTATCACCATAGATAGTGACTTGCATCTTGCAGCAGCTTTTTCTGACTTTTATGTCTAAGGATTTGCTATATCTATATTAGTTATCTGATGATTTTTCTTTAATCTTCATTTTTGGTCCCAAGTTACAATAGTCATCCCGGAACCAATTAATATTGTAACACGGAGACCGCTGTATATAAATTCCCTTTACTATGCTGTATGGGGTACTGCATTTGGTGGTGCACTCTGGCTGCTTCTAACAATGAGGGTACTCTCAAGCTTGCACTGTATAGAGGTTATCCTGGCACTGTTAAGCAGTCTGGCTGTAGTTATGGGACTGTTGCAGGGGTGTAGGCAAGAGGATGGTTACATGATTAAAATTGCTCCCTTGCAGTCCTCAGCTTGTCACAGAGCTACTACCGTACAAACTCCTGGCACAAAAGGAGAGCTGAGGTGCGTAGAAGATGCACTTAGATGCACTTATAGGAGACGATAATGATTCATCATCCTACTCATCATCAATGTCCCTGTGCAGCAGAATAGCAGTGGCGGAGGAGAGGTGGAAGGGGGTAGAAGACGATCAGTGCACACTATGGATTTCCTACAAGTGTCGCCACTATCCTGCTGTGCTGGACTCTAGATGACATCAAATCAGCACCATAAAGACCCTCCAGTCATGCACTGTAGACCATCTGGGGATAGTAGAGACCCGTTTAGTATAGGGATTCCTACATTACTTGTCATAGTTACTAGAGCAACATTGTTCTTCCATGAATTTATATTGACCCGAGAACATCCGTAATGGTGAGAAAATCCTCTCCCCAAATAATGAGTGCACAATATAATCAATACTTATGAATTCCAGGACCACCAAGCCAATCCATTATGATTACAAGACAAAGAGCAAACCTCATTGAGCTTCCTTAAAAACCATCCCCGACATAAATCAATAGTGTAAAAGCCATGCAAATCCCTCTTCACCAGAACTAATGAAACATAGAAGAATGCCGAAGTTAGTGTCCCTTGAAATCTTCAATATCTGTCACTTTCAGAATCCATCCACTTACTGGAAATTACATTAATAGTCAACGTTGGTATGGCTGAGCAACAGAACACACTGTAAAATGTGTCAATGGGGCGCAGACAGTGGCGTAACTAAAGTCTTATGGCCCCTGGTGCAATATTTGACCGAGGTCCCCTACCCCCTCCCTACAGCGTATCCTTGATAGTGACAGTTATGTGTACTGCAAGGGTATCTCAGGTACTTGTAAGGGATATAACTATAGTACCCACAACTGTGGTTATCAAGAATGCGGTGAGTGAGCAATGCCAGGCATGTAAGCAATACTGGGAGCTGTGTGCTCGGGAAACAGCTGATCTGCAGGGTCCTAAGATCTAAGATATAAGTGGGGGTCCAATGCTCAGGGACCATTCTGGTCAACTGTTTGCAAGCACCGTGATCCTTTCACTATTTACATTGCACAGATCTGCTTTGTAATCCCCATGTAATGTTATTACAGCCTGTAAGAACATCAAATGGCTGCTATAAAACAGATACTGTACAATGTAAATAGTGAAGGGCTCCCACACAGTGGCCTCACACAGTATAAAATTCTCCCAAGACCCCCCCCAGTATAATATGCTCACCATAATGGCCCCCACACAGTATAATGCTCCACAATGGACCATACAGTATAATATGCTCCCAAGACAAGACCCCCTTCCCAGTATAATATGCTTGAGCCGCTTCAGACAAGCCCCACAAAATTTGTTTCAACGAATATCTATGAGATTCAGCTCTCTGGTTCGTTTTGCTGCTATTATTATACTCTGGGGTCTCCTCTGACTCCAAAGTATAAGAAGTGGAGGCTCAGGGGAGGTGAGGAAATATAACAAACTTCTGGGCATCCCCACTATGTCTACCTCTCATCAGTATCCTCTTCAGGCCTCTCCGGCCTGCTACTGATGTCACATGCCCCAGGGAGTCACCTGTGATTGGCCTCAGCGATCACGTGGGGCGTGCCAGTGTAATGATGCCATCACACCCCAAATGATCTCTGAGGCCCAATCACAGGCTTCATCGGTGAACCCCAGGGCACATGACATCAGTCGCACGCTGGAGGAGCCCTGAAGAGGGCACTGGGGACTGTCGTAAACCCAGGAAAGGTGAGTACAAGTGTTTGTTATTTTTACTCACCTCCCCTGGGCAGGCTCCTATTATAAAGGGGGCCAGCAGCACGTACATACATTACATGATGCCAGGTCCCTTTCCGTTAGCGTCACTGTCCACAGATGGAGATCTCTGTTGACTGAGATGTATAGCGGTCAGGGAATTAGGCTTTCCCTGACCACTTTCATAGTGCTGAGGGTCCTGGTCATCTCCAACTGGCCGTGGGCCCCCTACCCCTCCAGGCTCTGTCACAGTCACACCTCCTGCAAACGCAATCGTTACGCCACTGGGCGCAGATCTGATCTATTGATTTGGGGAATTTTCATTTTCACGTACAATGACTATGGCAGCTGAGCTTGGAACACTACAACTTGCCATTGACCGGGCATCTGGCCCATCACACGGTCAGCTATGTTCTTTACTGTCTAGAAGACATTGTTTGATTTCTATCTCATGTCATAAGAGTCAGTGAAGTATCATAAGGATTTTGTTCGTAAAATACCTTCTTAAAACCTGTGTATGGCCAAGAGAAAGAGGTCGCAACTGTGAAATAAAGCGTTCATTCCACTTGTCCTTTCATCTCCCAGATAGTGAGCAAATGAGAGACAATTATGGTGACGAGAAGTAACTAGAATAATATACTGATCATCACTACAATGTCTGAGATCAAAGGAGAAGAAGTAACATGTGGGAGTATGTCGGCAATTTTGCTTTTGAAGATTATAGTCTGTCAACAGGCGATGGTGAAGCATTGGAGTAAATAGAGAATAGCTGCAGATAGCTTCCATTTATTCATGAAATACTGGATGACAATGTAAAGGATGGGCTTTGATGCAGAAATTAGCACTCCGACACATGTATATACTGTATATAGAGAGATAACAATAGATAGATAATATATTGAGACTGATGGAGAGAGATAATGGATAGATCGAGCAATAGAGAGATAGACAGATAATATATCCAGATTGATGTAGAGAGATAATGGATAGAATAAGCAGTAGATAGATAGACAGACAGTAGTTGAGATAGATAGATAGATAGATAGATAGATAGATAGATAGATAGATAGATATGAAATAGCTAGATATGAGATAAATAGCTATGAGATACAAAAATACAAAAAAGTGCAGCAGCCTCTGACACAGCACAGGGGTATATAAAGAACAGAGATGGAAACTGCATTACTGCTATTACTGGCACATATAAACTAATATGGTCTATAAACTAAATATATAAATATGAGGTTCTTCGTTATACATATTTGATCAAACAGTAGGAAGCCCACCTGCCCCGAAAAAAGTTCACACTGTAGACACATTTTGGGTCAAATAGAGGTCCCACCTTAATGAGGTCGTCTTGTCGGGGCAGGTACAGGGCTTCCTACTGTTTGATCAAATATGTATATATTTATATATTTAGTTTATAGACCATATTAGTTTATATGTGCCAGTAATAGCAGTAATGCAGTTTCCATCTCTGTTCTTTATATACCCTTGTGCTGTGTCAGAGGCTGCTACATTTTTTTTGTATCTTACCACAGTAGCTTGCACCTGTTCACATTGGGAGGTTCTGTCTGAATTTTTCTTGTATAGATATGCGATAGATATGAGATATAGATAGCTAGATAGATAAATAGATAGATAGATAGATAGATAGAGATAGATAGATAGATAGATAGATAGATAGATAGATAGATAGATAGATAGATATGAGATATAGATAGATAGATAGATATGAGATATAGATAGATAGATAGATAGATAGATAGATAGATATGATATAGATAGATAGATAGATAGATAGATAGATATGAGATATAGATAGATAGATAGATAGATAGATAGATAGATAGATAGATAGATATGAGATATAGATAGATAGATAGATATGAGATATAGATAGATAGATAGATATGAGATATAGATAGATAGATAGATATGAGATATAGATAGATAGATAGATAGATAGATAGATAGATAGATAGATATGAGATATAGATAGATAGATAGATAGATAGATAGATAGATAGATAGATAGGGTACAGGGTGAGGCCACCAAGCCTAGCGACAATGCTCCAAAAGCAAAAATCTTTGGATGGATCCTAAAACAAGGCAGAGGGAGACATACTACAGCACATGAAAGTTTATAATACAATCTATACATTCTGTAATTTCACAGGAGGGCGCTCATACTGAAAACGTTGCATCACAACAGGTAACAAATATTTTATAGGTTTCCCAGCTGCACAATGGTGGCACAATTTCTCTTCATGGTGGACATTCTACATACTTACACAATGCCTACATCCATTGAATATCACAATCCCTTTAGGTGTCTCAGTCTGATTTAATGGGTTCTTGATTTGGAGTTTCCTCAGTAACATCTTGGTCACTGCCCAGGGAAACTGTTACTGTGTTGAAGGACCAACACACGGGTCAAGAATTAACTCCTCTAGGTACTTTCAAGGGGTCCCAGTTTTCTCAACTGTGATTCTTTGTCCATCTGACATGGTCAGATCAGGTCTAGAGCCTGGTTCTCATCAGTCAGTCATCTCTGGTCATTAGGGCTGGTCATGTTGGGTCTCTTGGGTCACCACAGCTGCAGTACACAGCAGCAATCCTAGCAAGAAATCTGCCATTGCGGGGAGGAAGACTCAAATTGACATACTACCCAACCATCTCACGTTTTGTAGGATTGCCCTGTGAAATGGGTATTCCTGAACTAATCAGTGTCTCACAAGTATTAGAATGTACAGTACGTGCCCACATTTTGCCTGAATGGGAGTCTGACTGCTGGGATCTCCAGTGATCATGGGGTTTCTGAGTTGTGTATGTGTATGCATTGGTGCATATGTGTAACAATACTCCATTTACTTCTATGGGACTGATAGAGCTCTCTACTCAGCTACTGTATCTCCATCAATCCCATCAAAATACATACTGTTCATGGGCCAAGTGCTCACAATGACTAATTAACAGGGCATAGAGTAGGGGGTGTAAGTCCGCAGCTTTACATGTTTTTTTTTATAAACCAGGCAAAAACACGGCGCCAAAAAGGGCCCAACTCATTTTTAGTTCTAAATATTTGGGGGCCACCCTGTTATCTAATAACTGATGGACACAGAGATTCGGTTGAAGAGGTTTTTGTCTAACAGAAATGCAAGCACTGAGATATACTGTATATACAGTCATATGAAAAAGCTTTGCCCCGCCCAAGGGCCACCCCTATTTAATCTCCTGAAGAGTGGCATCGCGCGATGGGTACTTTGCATCGCCGCACACTTTGCACTAAATATTTGGGTGTTTAATGCGAAAAAAGCTGTTTGTGAAAACACCACAAAAAAAAGCGCCGGGCAGCCATGGCAACAGCCATTTCAATTTGATATATCTAATAACTGATGGACACAGTAATATTTCAGGATCTGAAATGAGGTTTATTGTACTAACAGAAAATGTGCAATATGCATTAAACCAAAATTTATAAAGTCATAAAGTCATAAAGTCCTATGTTTTATAGATAGGATCCTAGGAGCCCTGACAGTGTTCTACACTATGTTTTATAGATAGGTTCCCTAGGAGCCCTGACAGTGTTCTACACTATGTTTTATAGATAGGTTCCTAGGAGCCCTGACAGTGTTCTACACTATGTTTTATAGATAGGTTCCTAGGAGCCCTGACAGTGTTCTACACTATGTTTTATAGATAGGTTCCTAGGAGCCCTGACAGTGTTCTACACTATGTTTTATAGATAGATTCCTAGGAGCCCTGACAGTGTTCTAAACTATGTTTTATAGATAGGTTCCTATGAGCACTGACAGTGTTATACATTATGTTTTAAGCCAATTTAATCTATGGTTTATACCAAACTTGTTTGACCAGACACAAACCTTGTTGGTCCTGACCCAATTGAACCTGAAACAAAACAAATCTTGAGAGGTTTGCCCATCTCTAAGAAAAACCTTGCTACATCTCTTCTAATAGAAATACATTGTCCAGTGAACCTTTGCACACATTCATGTGAATTCTATTGATCTAGAAAACTGGATCATCACTATAGGTGCAAAAACTGGAAAATTACAGACAAATGATCAGAACTGCATCTATATATTCTGTCTATAGAGAGCAACAAATTCCTCCATTAATCCGGTCATGTTTCTGCGTATAGTAATACATGATAACAGTAATAACATGATTACAAGTCAGAAAATCCTAATCTGCTGTAATGCTTTTATGTTATAAATGAGTTTTCGTTTTTGCTTCTGCAGGAGGATTGTGTTTAGTATGCATCAGGCATCAATACGTGGCTGGAAATATACAGTACAGATGTACAGCAATGTTTGGTATATAGGGACCGCTGCAGTAGGGAATGAAAACTTGGCAGTTTTATTGCTGAAGTCCAAAGGTAAGTTCATAGAAGACAGAAGGGCAAATATCCCTTTAATAAATAAATAATGGGTTACGGGAGGTTACATCACTTTAGGGCATTATAGTTTATTACACATAAAAGCATGGAGCCGTTCTAGGAATTATAGAACTCTCCAGATAACAATGCCCTGCACCGCTCTACCAGAATATTACATTATCCCTGTAACACGATAACAATAATGTGCTCTATTATATTAAGATGTAGAATCCAGACAGAAACTTCTGTTTGAGACTGTTAAAGGGGTTGCCACATCAAAGATATGTCCTTTAACACAGGAGCAGCCAGACCATGTACGGTGGCAGAGAAGTAAGTTGAAGGACCTGGGCCCTGATGCAAAATCTGTAATGTGGCCCCCAGCTACCTTGTGGCATTTAGAATAGTGATATATTTTATGTGGCAGAGGAACCTTTGGGGATCAGTGCACCCCCTATAGCTACACGCCTGTATGGTGCTATTCAGTTTTAACCATTCAGACGGATGGATGTCCATGCAATACATGGACAGCCTGAGTACGTCAGATGGAAACCAAGTGCTTTTCAGAAGCTTACAACCCTGCCTTACAGGAAGTGTGACATTACAGACACATATCCCCTATCCACAGGATAATCAGGCCCCCATATATCTGGAGAAAGGCACCCTTGTAAATGAAGTGCCAGTGTACTTGCATGGCTGGGGCTCCATTCACTTCAATGGGACTGCAATCTCCGGCAGTCTCATTGAGTCCATCAAGCAAGTCCATTACACAAGTGCACCAGTGCGTCATCCACACGGAGGCTTCAGGGAGACTTTCGGGTCCCCAATGTGGGATCAGCAGACAGGCATTCAGTGATCTGACACTTAACTCCTATCCTGGAAATAAGTATCTGTAATGGCACAACCCTCGTATACAGTAGAAGGAGGTCCCGAGAGAAGAATCCCATAGAATCTATAGACTCCACTGGCGTACAAGGCATAATAAATCGTTTTATAAGGTTTTGTACTGTTTTATACTGTTTATTATTGGCTATCTGCACTTTAAATCTTTATGCTGAGCCCTTTGCAGTTAATCTGCCACTTCTATGTTCCGGATTTCTGCTCTTCATTTCTAGAAAGTGGAAAGAGTTTAATGGTTACTAGGAGCCCCCAGTCTTTGGCCTTTCCTGCACAGTTCAGACTGGAACTAGCTGTAGAAGAGGAAAGTTGATTTTGGCAGAGAGTGTTCAGCTCTGTAGGTTAGTTAGTAGCAGATAGGGCTAGCAGGAAGTTCAATGTCACCAGTCCCCCAGGCTCGCAGAACCAAGCGTTCTTCAACCTGCTGCATACTGAACATCTCCACTGCTAAACCAGTCAGGAAATTTTCATTCCACTAAATATTAGGTTTACCTGCTAAGAACAGAAAACCCCTTAAAACTTGCTAGAAATTACCTTTAGAAGTGCTTGCTTTCTATGAGATAAAACTATTAAAGGCGTCATTATGCAGAAATCTCCATCTAGTCTATTGTTCGTCCTGGGAAAGTAAGATGAGATATTTCACACTAACATTCTCAAGTGCATTTTCAACTAAACCTCACATGTTCTCGTAAAACAATTTCTCCATTGACAAATGACGGAAAGGAAAAATAAAGCTGCTTGTGTTTCTACAGCATCCAAAAAAAAATCAATCCTGCAATTTATATTTGGTCTTTTAAAATTCTAGAATTCTATGGAAATTCTGCAAGACTTTTAAAGGAACACTCAAAATAAAACGGGTCCCCTGTGTTATGCATGGGTGTGAAAGATCCTCTGTGCGCCACACCGCTTTGGCCCCACCTGAGTCCTCTTTCATATAAAAACCACACTCACCGCCAGTGAATGTCGGGTTCACCAGATAAATACAAGACAAGCTTTCTAAATTGTATATATTTATTAACCCCTAAATGGGTCGGTATTAACATCTAACATATACAGATCAGAACAGATATGCAGATATATGCAATCATTAACAGTTACTAGTTACAAGATACAGTACAAATAAAATAAAAGGGAATAAAGGTGAAATAGTTACTTTACCACATATGTCCTTGATGTGGTTCTGTAGTCCAACACTCACACATGCTCTGTCATGTGTGAATAACCAGTGGAGGCTTCTTGGCATGTGGCATTAACTCCTAGCATGTGGCATCACAGTACAATAATCCCGCCTGCATGCTCTTCACAGTCTCTCAGCATTAGTCCAATAGTCTCATCACAAAAATCTCCTCATGGTCTGTCTGTAACAACTCTGTAGCATAATCTCTATAGCATCATCTCCATAGCATCATCTCCATAGCATAATCTCCATAGTGTAATCTCTTCCCACAGACCTCTTACCTCATCTTTTATACCCTTTATGCCACCTCCCAGAATGAGGTCTCCGGCGACAGTACGTCTGATGAGTTAATTCAATCAAGTCCAGATCTTTTGTATAGAGCTGAGACAAAGTGAATTGATACATTGTTATCAGCCATATCTGATCAACAGCCCAGGCTTGAACAATGCACTATTGTTTGATCACTCAGGGCTGTATAGGAATACAATGGAGCCCTATTGTTCCAGCCTGGCCACTACTGCCAATATGCACCTAGGCTTATAGCTGCGCACAGTATGAATGAGTGCAAGCAAGAAGAGAGATCCTATACCCAGAGATCAAAATACATCTGAGTTATAGCCACACTTAAGCAGAATCATCACACCTTCCCCTTTAGATGGGGCTTGCAGGAAGTAGGGGCGCCCCTCTTCTGAAAGCACCTCTGCCTCCAGCTTCTCAGGCTCTGGCCCCAAGGTTTCCTCACCTCCCCCGGGGTCCCAGCAGACTCGGGCCTTGTCAGACTCTAAGGGTGATTGAGCGCCACGCACATTCAATATGTCCAGACTAGGGTCAGCTTGGACAGCCTCTCTGAACTCTTGGCTGGAGTGAGACAAAAGAGAGGTACATGTTACATAGCTGCCGGCCCCTTCTGTCTCTCTAGTCTGACTAGGGGCACTTCTAAGGCCCAGGCTCTGAGCCACGTACACTTGGCTACCTCCTGCCTGTTCTGGGTCCGCTTTCTGAGTGCTGGCACCCTGTGGAGCCACACTCATGACCTCAGGCCCTTGGGGTACCATTTCAGAGATCCCATCCTGGCAATCTCTGCTCTCCTGGCTACCCTTGGCCTGCTCTCTCAGGGTCTTCCCCACACTAGCCGCTAGTTGGGAGAGTTCTAGGGGGTTCTGCACCTCCCCCTTTGCTTCCACACCTAGGGGCACCTCTGGTTCTGGTACAGGTATGTTTGGATCCTGTCCTCCCTGTACTTGGGTGGGTGATGGTGATACCTTGGGCAAATGACTGAGATCATGCTTCCCCAAACCATCCCCCCACAATACATTGACAGGTAATATATTGGACATACCCTTTTCTTGGATCACACCTCCAGTACCCCATGCTATCTGCACTTGGGCCATGGGCACTCCTGGAATAGAACTGGACCGAAGAGACGTGTATGTCTCATACCGGCCGGACTCCTCCAGCTTCAAGGGAGTGAGGCTAGTCATGGCGGTCTCAGCACCGACTCCAGGTGGTGTAGGCAACGGTTCAAGGGTCGGAACGCCCTCCACCCTTGTAGCACTCTGGCTGCGGGCTAACACCGCGCTACCAGCAGTCCGTCCCTCACCTGGATCGGCCATGAGATCCACATAGCCTACCTGACCACCTGGCACATGGTCAGTAGTTGTGTGCTTATCGGATACACTGGGCGAAATAGTAGAAGTCGCTTCCAGTGACTCAGAAGAGCTACCCTGTACACTTTCAAAACAAGCATTGGCAATTACATTGACAGTACATTCATCAGCAATTGTTAATTCACACCGGGCCTCAATGAGATTTGTGGTAGACAGATTAACAAGCTGGGAGGGAAACGCCCCCGTAGATGTGGGTGTGTCTACAGACAAGGTCTCATTGGTTCCTAGCACGGGGGTGAACCAAGCATCAATAACATTTTTGCTGAGCTGGGTTGCAGGAAGCTCGTTTGCATCTTCCCTGCTCTCAGCTGAAGGCAACTCATTAGCATTTACATTGACTGCCATGGGAAGTATCTCAGAGAGGGGGTTACGGGCCCTCTCTGCAGATATGACAGACACATTATCAACATTAATCAAAGACAGTTTATCACAGTAAATTGGTGTGCTCCCCACCCCATATTGGGACATCATAGGTCCTAAATCAGTTCCCAACAGTACATTAGCAGGCAAATCAGTCAATAGTCCCACAGTCCGCATTCCTTTTCCTGCACCCCCATCCAGATACACAGATGGGCCACCTGCTGTGACTTGAGAAGCAGGGAAGTTCTCAGGGTAGTTGGGGCACTCCTTCTTGAAATGTCCTGTCGGGTTACAGCCATGGCCCCGCCGCTCCTCCCCTTGGGGTTTGGGAAGGTCACTAGGGTGCCCAGAGTTCAGGGGAGGGACCACCCGGGGCATAATTTGTCTCACCCGACCTGACGACAGACGGCTGTGGTGAACTCCGGCCTGGCTTCTCCTTCCAACTTGAGGGTCTCTGCAGGGTTGTTGGAGTTTGCGCTTGCTGGGAGATTTCCCGCCTTTTCAGCTCAAGCTGATACTCCCTCTTGGCCTGTCGCTCAGCAAATTGTCGTTCCCATTCTGCAGCTTTCCTCTCTCTCTCTGCCTCACGTTCTGCTGCCATCCTCTCTCTCTCTGCCTGTCGCTCAGCAGCCTGCCGTTCTCGTTCTGCAGCTTTCCTCTCTCTCTCTGCCTGTCGCTCAGCAGCCTGCCGTTCTTGTTCTTGATCTACAGCTTCCAAAAAACGTCACAACACCTGCAGGTATGTGTTAGGGTCACTGGTGCCTACTTGCTGTAGGGCCATTTGCCAGTATGAAACCGTTCCCCCCACAAGGCTGGGGTTAATGGTCTCTCCTGGTGAAGTACTCCTTGGGACCGGGCTGCTTGCTGCACTTCCTGGCCTAGCCCCAAAATCAGGACTCTGCTCGATTCTCTGCATGGCTGTGGCTGCCTCCATTTCAGCCATACGCTCAGGATCTCCAAAAGCCTGGATCAGCAGTTCTGGGGCTCTGCTTCTGAGCCCACTAGCCATCCACTGGTATTTGCCAAATAAAAGATAGGACAGAATACAAAGAGTAGGGGAGGGAACAGCACTGTATCAAACTTTCACTGTATCTTAATGCTTGCTTTAATACCGAGCTTGTCTCATAGGATTACCATAATCCCCAGCATGTGAGTGATATAGGTCACCAACACACGCCATTTATCCTAAGATCCCACCGCTTCCACCAATGTGAAAGATCCTCCGTGCGCCAAACCGCTTTGGCCCCACCTGAGTCCTCTTTCATATAAAAAACACACTCACCGCCAGTGAATGTCGGGTTCACCAGATAAATACAAGACAAGCTTTCTAAATTTTATATATTTATTAACCCCTAAATGGGTCGGTATTAACATCTAACATATACAGATCAGAACAGATATGCAGATATATGCAAGCATTAACAGTTACTAGTTACAAGATACAGTACAAATAAAATAAAAGGGAATAAAGGTGAAATAGTTACTTTACCACATATGTCCTTGATGTGGTTCTGTAGTCCAACACTCACACATGCTCTGTCATGTGTGAATAACCAGTGGAGGCTTCTTGGCATGTGGCATTAACTCCTAGCATGTGGCATCACAGTACAATAATCCCGCCTGCATGCTCTTCACAGTCTCTCAGCATTAGTCCAATAGTCTCATCACAAAAATCTCCTCATGGTCTGTCTGTAACAACTCTGTAGCATAATCTCTATAGCATCATCTTCATAGCATCATCTCCATAGCATCATCTCCATAGTGTAATCTCTTCCCACAGACCTCTTACCTCATCTTTTATACCCTTTATGCCACCTCCCAGAATGAGGTCACCGGCGACAGTACGTCTGATGAGTTAATTCAATCAAGTCCAGATCTTTTGTATAGAGCTGAGACAAAGTGAATTGATACATTGTTATCAGCCATATCTGATCAACAGCCCAGGCTTGAACAATGCACTATTGTTTGATCACTCAGAGCTGTATAGGAATACAATGGAGCCCTATTGTTCCAGCCTGGCCACTACTGCCAATATGCACCTAGGCTTATAGCTGCGCACAGTATGAATGAGTGCAAGCAAGAAGAGAGATCCTATACCCAGAGATCAAAATACATCTGAGTTATAGCCACACTTAAGCAGAATCATCACAATGGGATTCTCTTTTAATTCCTGTGCTGTGCGCAACTCCCTCAGGTACTACACTAGGCATAACTCGTTGTGCTGAATCTTAGTTCCACCAAGGAAATAGGCATTAAAGGGGCTATCTAGTTTTTTAAAAATATAGGACAAATAACATAAGGCAACAATATATAACACTTCCTAATACATATCCTGTTTAAATTCAGCACAGTTTATCTGATTTATTTTCAGGCCATTGACCTATTTGTTTCAAGCTCAATACCACTACCTGTGAGCAGTTCAGCCAGCAAACGAAACATCACAGCAGCATGTGACCTCGCATATGGGAGTGATTTATTACCTGTGAATTCATTGCAGGGTTGAGTGGAGAAGGGAGGGGTACAAAGAGAGTGAGACCAGACAGATGAATCATGGGAAATGTAGTTTGTCCACAGATTCACTGCATGTAAATAACAGTGATACAAGGAGCAGCAAGTAAAATAAAGCCAAGCAAAGGGTGCATAAGTGAGGATTTAGCACTGCTGTGGATGTATTTGCGGATCATCTTTAGAAGCTGGTTAACACTTTAACCCTTTCATTATACTAGTCCAAACAGGGAAGAAGACATTAATCCCCTGCCATTATACCACCAGCAAAACACTTTCTATACCACCAAGAACATGGCTCTAACTCCTCCACTGCCCTAGACCACCAGAGAAACAAGCTGTACGCCACCCCTAAGCAAAAATTAATTGGATCATGGAACTAACCGCTCTACTATCCTATGAACCAAGGAAATTGACTCTAACCAGGGGTGAACCTAGCCCCTCTGCTGCCTGAGGCAAACTATAGAAAGGTGAACTTACCCCCCCCCCCCCAAATACAGTACCTAACCCAGCTATCTTTGGTTGCATGCTCCCCCCATTTGCAGATCAAAAAAATCTCCTTATTTGCCCCCACACAGTACACAACCCCTTTTTTTGGCTCCCACACAGTATGTGACCCCTTGTCTTGCTGCCCCAATATATGACCCCCATTTTTAGGCCCCCCACAGTATATGGGCCCCTTTTTGCCCCCCCAGTATATGACCTTCTTCCCCCCCACAATATGACCCCCTTTTCTTGGCCCCCACACAGTATATTACCCCCTTTTTTGCCCCCACCACAGTATATGGCACCCCTTTCCTCCCCTCTCAGTATGTGACCTCCTTTTCTGTCTTCCCCACATTATATGGCCCACAACAGTATATGACCCTTGGGGGTGGCAGTCTGTTTTTAATCGGCTGCTACTTATTGTATCATTGTAATAGGTAGCGGACGATAATTTTTACTCTCCCATCCAAGCTGGCCTCCACTGCCGCCATCAGGTGCGCTGTAGATGATGCTGCCGCACACTAGGACACTGGCCTTAGCTTCCTGGCATTCTTCTTTATAAATATCTCCCTCCAAATCTGGTTTCTATGCACAAGAGAAATAGTGTAGTATCTTGTTAGCCATATACCTCAAAAACAATACCATACAAACAGCAATCTACCATAAATCTACAAAGCATCCAGTATATCTAATAGGGAAAAGCTTTCACTCAAGGCACATAAAGAAATCCATCATGTACAGCCAGGCTTTACAATAAATCCATTCGGATCTGTTCAGATAGTAAAGATAGAAAACAATGCCTGCTAGCACTGAGGAATACATTACTACAACAGGGATACCATCCATGGGTTAGAGATGAGCAGATACAGAAAGCTAGAAGAATTACAAGGAATGGTCTCTTGGAGAACAAAAAGACGAAGAACAATAGCAGGGTGCCCCTAGTGGTCACATAGAATTAACCTCCTGAGAAAAATTTATGTTGATCTCTAAACCCATTTCAGACAATAGACAATAGATTAAAGGAAATACAGCGTTCCCGCAAGTTACAATCTTCATGGGCTTGGGAGCGACTATCATAAATCGAAACTATCTGGGATCATAACACTATGGAAAACTAGTCATTGTTACCAAAGACCTCAAAATGTCACAAAAGATATGAAAATAATCAGATAACTGCTAAATATAGCAAATCCTACACGTAAAAGTCAAAAAGAGCTGCTGGAAGCTGTAAATCACTGTCTATAATGCTGAGAGGAGCTTTTCAGGGTCCTGAAAGGTATACAAAGTGCACCCCAAAAACAACATGAAACCACTCTCACCTGGTGTCCAAAAGAAAAGTGCATCGTGGCACAGATATAGAGAAGTACGGGACATGTAGTACTGCACTATACAGTAGAGAGGCGCTATTAGTCAGCCAGTCAGTGCATGTATCTCACTAATACAGGGGTTTTATCAGTGACATGACCATCCGGATTCATTGGATCCTTCAGCCAAGCATTGTATGTCTCAAGTTACAAGAGTCTAGAAAAGACCATTGTAAGGTGAAAATATTGTATCCCTTGCAACTTGAAGGGACCACTTCCCAGATTACCTCTTAAACAGTAATACATGTAAGACCTGTCTCTTTACATCTTACCATGAAGCATCATCCACATACCCGACACACAACAGGACTATATAATCACTGGCACAATCTCATATACATCCTCCAATGTGGTGTACATGATATTGTGTACAAGGTGAGCCAATGGACGCAATTAAGACCCCCCCATCAGACTGACTCAAATTAGACCTGCCGATGAAGACTGAGAATGAGCGCCGATAGACAATATACAATGAAATATTGGAAACAATCCTATGAAAACTTATTCTTGATATGAACATTTGTTCCCGATATTGGTCCGATAATTGGGTTGTCTAATAAAGATGTTCCCAGTCATGGCTGAAATATGAATAGACTACTGTCCACCAGCTGAGAATCACATAAACAGCATAATTCACTATGCTATGTTGCTTCTGTAATTCCTGACCATCTTAGAGACCTAAGTACTCTCATCTGAGCCATGAAAGGCTGAGATAAGAAAGGTATAGATTCCCCATCAAGTTTGTACCGGGCCCATGGGACTTTAGTTATGCCACTGCTCAGTTATATTGCATGTTTTAATGATGTAACATGTACAAGTTGTCTAGGAATGGAGTCTTAAAGGTTAGGTTCCTTTCTCACTCATTCATTCAAGACAAAGACTTTCGAAGTGTGCGAAGCAGTATAAGAGTGATTGTAGGGAAGCAGTCACGCTGGACACATACTGGACCTATGGTGCATTACATTTCTTTACATCCTTAGAGGGTTGTCTAGTGGTTATGTGAGACACTTGTGTACTAGTCAGTGTCTGGAGATAATTAAGTAGTCGATGTCGTTTCAATAAGCTTTCCATAAATGACCAGTACAGGCGAGTGTAAATATCTTTGTAACATGTCTTATCAGTGAGAATTGCTTCTTTCTGCTCTTATCGTTTCCCTGCCCTTCTTCCTTTGCCAAAGTGAGTTTCACTGTGAAAATCAGGGCTCTATTCATATCAAGACAGACTGCAGGTCACATGACCTGATCACTCATCTCTATACAAACCTATGAAGAGGGGAGAGGGAGGAATGAGGAGGAAGAGAAGGCGATAACACTAGAAATAAAAGTTCTTAGTCTCTCCCTAGAGCTTTCTATCATAGCCAAAGCACTTAATTCACATTGATACTGGTCTGTAATCTCTATGTATGTCCTGCATGGTCCTGGGGCTGTTTCTGACAGAGATTCAGAGGTGATAGAGCAGATTCTCCTCTACACACTGTGTGCAGTGTATGGCATTACCTCCAGCCACTAGCTTGGAGAGGAATGAAAACTAGAGATACTGTATGGAGAGGGGGAAACTGCTACAAACTGCAGGAGACATATACTGACCAGGTATAGGGTTATTCCTCATGTACAGATACAGGTACGCTTTAACTCCCCAAGTACCTGAACCTAGGATAGGTGATGACATAATGATAAGGGCCCAAAAACTGGGATCCCCACAGATCACGAGAACACATGTGAACTGCCTTTACATTCATTCTCTAGCCAAGCACCATACTTGACTATCCCTGGCAATCCCATAGACAGTGAATGGAGCAGCCATGCGCATGTTCAGATTGTCCCTCATCCTGATGTGGGAACAGGACTTTTGTTCTTGTGATCATTGGGGGTCACAGCAGTTAAGACCCCCCACTGATCAGGATGTTATCCCCTTTCCTGTGAATTGGGGATCACATTAAAACTTGAGCCAACCCCTTTAGGTGCCATTTAAAATACTTCCAGTGCCATAGAGTCACTCAGGACATTGTGTGAACATTACAGGATATTGCCTTAATGTATCACTTGCATGATGAAGGGTGCTCCAAAAGGTTAGGCTTCGTATACACTGCTGCTCTTCAGTCCATTGTTCTGATCGGTGATAAGATCAAAACAATGGACTGAAACATTGACACAATGCTGGATGCAGATGGAGCACCCCATTTGCACTGTAATGTTAAAAACAAGACAGAAGCTTTCTTCCATCTTGTTTTCTATTGTTTTAAATAGAAGATAAATGCCTGCATGCAGAGGAGACGCTGCCTGCATCCATCATTCTATTCTAAGTTTCAATCTGTTGTTCTGATCCTATGACAGATCAGAACGATGGACTGAAAAGCATCAGTGTGCAACTAGCCTTAGCCAATAAAAGGTATCATTCCTGTAAGGGTAGGTTCACACTACTGTTTTTAATGTGCATTGGTCTCATCCGTCATAGGATAAGAGCAACAGACATTAACTGTAGTATGCAGACGGCACAACGCCATCAGTTGCCCTTCTACATTCACTCTCATGTTAGAAAAGCTTCTGTCGTGTACGTTTCTGACGGAAGAAAAAAATCCTGCATGCTTGACATTTTTTTCTGTTATAAAAGTAAACAAACTTGACGGGAAAAAAATCATCCATCATGTTTACATTAGCGTCAATAGGAACAGACACAAACTGAGGGGGCTCTATGTGTGTCCATTACTCTATCACTATTATAGTCCGTTGCTCTCATCCTAGTACAGATGAGACCATCGGATATTCACAACGGTAGTGTGAATGTGCCCAAATACTTTTATCTTTTTTGATACACATAAGTATATAACATCCCTGATTTCTGCAAATATCATTTTACTTTTTAAGTTTTATATAACCCAGTTTCTGGAGCCCAAGAATTTACCTTTCAGGCTACACTTTACCTTAAGATCAAAGGAATTTTTCTATGGATTTGTTCCTCCCGAGCTCTGCTAACCTCCACGTGAAATGTTTGAACAGTAACATACTAATTATTCTCATTCCGTCTTTTCTCCGGAGAATTCTTTTTACCTAATTTTACTTTTCAACAGGTTTCTCCAGTAAGTTTAACAGAGAACTCTAGATTGGAAAAATTTCAATTACATAAAAAGTTTTTAAAAAGTAAGTAAACAGTAAGCAGCACTTTTTTCTCCACATTTTTCGCCCTTTTTGGGCGGGTTTCCTAAGGTAACCGCTTTTTTAAGTGGACCCCCAAACGGAAACCCGAACGCAGATGTGAACCTAGCTTAATATTGCCTCATTTTGTCAATCACTCAAAAATTATCGATAGGCCCATCCACCTTTCACCAAAATGCCATTAAAGGGGTTGTCCAAGGTATTGGATTTTTTGGCCTATCCTTATCTGATTGGTGAGGGGCCTGTATGGCGGCCGGGTGCCAATTCTGCAGCTCAGCTCCTGAGCAGCTGAGTCCAATGGGTGCTGAGCTGTAATGACAGCTCCTATACAGGGACCCCAGATTTCTGCATTCGGTCCTGAGTTGTGTACAGTACGGGTGCCGGAAGTGGTGTCGGCATCCCACAATCAGGATAGGTTATAAAATCTGGTAAACTGTTGGTCCCCCAAGATCAGATATTGATGGGTCACTCACAATCCAATAACCTGTTGGCCCCCCCACGATCAGATATTTACAGGATAGGTCATAAAATCCGATAACCTGGACAATCCCTTTAAGGTCCTCATATTTTTGTCTGTGAAAATATTTGCATAAATATTTATTGTAACAAAACATTTACATTTTTTACCTGTCAATCTATAACCAAGCATTGGGTCCTGGCCCCTGTCTTACTCATATTAGCAGAATAGGGAGTAGAGCGAGCACATTTGACTACTTCCCTCCATTACTGCAATGTTGTTAATAATAATTGGGCTACACTAGAGTATCCAGATTTGGAGTCATCACCTATGGTATGCTAAGAAATGGCCCGAGCATATTCAGACCACTACTTAACCATTGTGGCTCTGAAAGTCTTGCTAATTCTTAATCTCAATAGGAAGGTCCACCAAAAAGTTGGGGTTATATAGTTCACAACATTTCAATCCCTTCCTGACGTGAAGCTAAATTCATAGTGTTTTTTCTGGAATAGCTAGAAAATTCACTGGTGACTGGCAGAGGTGAAAAATAAAAATATAAAGCATACTTACCTACCCCGATGCCCGCCCCACATTCCCTCTGCTGCCAGGCCTGGCCTTACTAGAAGTGGTGAGGGTCTCATGGTCACATGTGTAGAATCGGTGATGTCACTGCTGATACACTGCTGAGACAGACTTGAGACCAATAAAGGAAATGAGATTGAGGGCATACAATCCAGCTATAAAGAGCAGGTCCATCATAAACTCTTTGACTTCATGAACTTTGGGTTGAAGCCCAGATGTCCACTCAATAAAAAAAATTCTGTTCCTGACATGTCTCCTCCTCTTCTTACACGAGACTACCACAAAATGGCGATGGAACTAAATTGGCCACGGCACGCATTTTGTCCCTCTTTCTGTCCTCTAAAAGTTGGGAAGTATGCAAGGGACCTGTTACTGGTTTTGCTTTTGGGACCCAGTTTTAAGTTAGTACTATGAAAATGTATGATACGATGCTATGGATTATGCAACACGAAAGTCTTAATGAGTTAAATTTTTGGGAAAGGTTAATGGCCGGATTGACATGAAAACAGTAAATCATCTGATGTGCACTCACCATAAAGTCATCCTCTAGTCTTGCAAACAAACATCAATGCCAGTTCAGACCAAACTTTTTTGAAGGGCTTTCAAGCACTGAGCAAGTTCATCTAATTCAGTTTCATCCAGACAATTAGAGGAGATGTAATTATGGAGATGGATTAGGGTCAATTGTGTTTTGCTAACTGATGAAAGCACAAACATCAGCTCCATGGAGTATACTAATAGGATGCTGCGGAAAGGTCACTGCGGCTTTTATACTTCATGTTTCCTGATTTTTAATGAATTGTCTACAGACCAATTCTGGTTGTATGACTACCATCTACTTACAAGCTTCAATAAAGGTCAACCATGTAAAGATGAACCACATGTTCACCATATACTCTATGCAGAAGTTCAAAAATATGGTAACTATGTAACCCTGCCCAACCTGCATTTACCTCATTTACCTCACTCACTCACTCACTCACTTTTCAACAAACTTTACACACATTAAGAGCACAAGTGATAACATTTATCCTATCTGAGAAAAATACCACTTTCTCTACTTATCTGATTCTTTTCTCCCTTGCCCCATCCCTTCTAAACTGACATTTACTCTGAAATCTCTGCTAAATCCTACTTCTTAGGGCAAGACGGACTGAACCCACGGCGGTATCAGATTACACAGAAGTTTATGGTGAGGGAAGTGGGAGGAATGAGCAGAATAAAGGAAGCAAGACACTGCTACAGGCAAAAAAGCTTCCGGAAGCCAGATAGGAAGCTTCTATCTCACCCCAAGTGCTTATTTAACATTAATACAGGTAGAACATACTACATGATCTTGATAATGCTTCGGAGTGAGAAAGTTCATCTCACTAGTTCTACACTATCAAGGCTTTATCTCATCAATTAGTCCTATGTCAGAAATTCCAACAGTCCTCAGAAACCCATCTTTACCTTGTATTATATCTCATGGGGATCCTAGTGCCCCAGGAACCCTCTTACTACAACTAGCCATATGCTAGTGCTAGGGATTTGCAAGTCACTTAAAAGCATACTACCAGTTCTAAACTACTTTTCATAAATTAATAGTACAGATAAATATGGATAAACTTTGTAATACATCTTATAAAAGAAATCCTTCTCCACTTATTAAACTGTTCTTCTGCTCCTCATCTTCAGTCTGACTAGTTGTTTACATTATATTTGTCCATATTCAGCCACACATACATCTCTTTGAAGAATGGAGGGGTGAAGTAGGGGGCTGCTGTAAGCTGGTTAATTGCCTCATTCTGTGCACTCGTAGCCTCTTATCTACAACCTAGCATTGTTAAAAGTGGACATAGTATTGAAGAGTGTAGAAGCAGCAATTATTTTACTGTGCTTTCTATCCTCCCTCCCCTCTTCATAGACTAATATGTAGAAAGTTTCTCAGTCTGAAAAGTGTAGAAGAAAGCATATTACTGTAATAAGATATATTACAAAGTTTCTTATATTCACCTGTACTATTCATTTATGGATGTACACTTTAAGCACACATATAGGTATTATTTTGAAGTGAACAACCCCACATGTTATATAAAACACGTCTTTATTTGATACAATGAAATGAATATATCGTATGGGCAGCATGGTGGCTCAGTGGTTAGCAGTGGTTCAAATCCTGCCAAGGACAACATCTGCAAGGAGTTTGTATGTTCTCCCCTTGTTTGCGTGGGTTTCCTCCGGTACTCCGGTTTCCTGTCACACTCCAAAGACATACTGATAGGGAATGTAGACTGTGAGCCCTATATGGGACAGTGACTGTCAATGTCTGTAAAGCGCTGCGGAATATGATGGCGCTATATAAGTAAGCATAATAAATAAATATCGTCAGAAAATAACTATCATAAGGGGTATTGAGGGTTGTCGGTGTTTGACACAGAACATCAGATGTTTTGGACCGCCACCACAGTTTTTCCCACAGTGTTTTTTTGCTGCAGGATGTTACGTGGGGCCTTAGCCTTAAAGAGTCTTGAAATATGATTTGGTTACTGTCCCCATTGGCTGCTGCTTGATTCTCTTGTTCTATGGACTGTATATGTTCTTACATTACATTCGTGCCATGCTTTTCTTTTTGTCATTTAGTTGTAATAAATCTCATTTCAATTAAAACAAATCATATATCCATCAAAAATATCATTTCTCCATGACTATAACTCCTAGTACAATATGACTTCCCAGTAATAAGATCTACAGAATAGTCTAATTTAATCTGTTTTACTGCACCTAAAGGGAAGTCATGAGTGACAGTAATGGGCAAAGTATTCTCACATCAAAGATGTCTGTCTCATTTATCTGGTGAAAAACTGGATCTTATTGAGATATGTCACATAACAAACAAGGCCATTATCTTGTATCTTGCCATGTATCAATGAGTCTTAGAGGCAGATCAGCCATACAATGGCATCTACTCCAATTAATCCAGGTAAAAGGGTTTTTCCATCTTAGGGTATGTTCACATGGAGGAATTTGGGAGGCAGCAGGATTCTGAAAAAATAAGCATCCTGTTCAATCTCGCCACAGATTCCAGGACTTGAGACTCCCTGCTGCTTATTTCCATTCATCTTGTAACCTTACCCTAAGGCTACATGTACATGAATGAGTACAGGCTCATATACCATTTGTGCCCTCCAGACACCCATACATTTTATGTAGTGAGCCCGGGCTGCAAAGTGAACAGGAATAAGACCTGCCCTAAGATTTGCCCCAGGGTTCACAGACCCTGCATGGGCCATAAGGAAATAATGGGTCAGTGTGCTAGCCGTTAAACACAAGACTAGCACAATGACAATGTACACGTGTACATGTATCGTCATAGAGTGACCTCTGGGACATCCTCAGATCCGGTGACTGATCATGCTCATCAGAACTGGACCTACTTCGAAACTTGGCCACCATACACATTAGCTAGAAGAAGGTGGATGGTTGAACAACCTCGTCATGAATTAAGAGCACCCTCCACGGGCGCAGGGGATATTAAGAGTGGCTATTTTATTGATGCTTGTTCACACTGGAGTGAAATTCTCAAGTTCCAGTGACTCTCGCACTTCTTTGCTTTAGTCTTCTAGGTGGCTAGAGCAGAAAATGGTGATGTCACTAAACTGGAAGGGCTGAGAGGGGTCGGCAGAGCACTACGAGAGGTTGGGAGGAGCAAATGGAGGGAGTGTAATTAAAGTGATGGAGTGGAAGGATAATTGGGAGGGAACGGGAGGCGGAGGCTGTTCCAAGGGGTGTTTATTTGCACTTGTCAATGAGTCGTAGGCTGGTGCAAGGAACATGGAAACTCTAGTTTTCAGTGGGGAACTGCTGCAGCCAGCCATGGCCGATGTCAACAAATCTGATGTATGGAAGTGCCAAGACGACCTGTTGGGGATTGTTAGTTGGGGAGACATTTTGGGGGTCAAATAGGTGAAGGAGACTTTTTTTAAAAAAAAGTAAATTGTGCCCAGAAAACCCCTGGCACTACAGGTCATCTGGCGGTGCATGGAACTGCAGCCAGCCCCATTCCCTGCCTATATATTACTATAATAATGTGATAATTTGGTGTTTTTAATATTTTTGTTAATTTATTTCTTTACTGTGTCTTTAAGGACTACAAGACAGTCAGAGAATCACATGATTCTTGTTGTGATCTTAATACATTTTGGAAATATTTAATAAGTACACTCATATTCCATGGAAGGCGCGCTTAAGGCTATAGTTTCTATTAATAAATCTGGCGAGCTGAAGTTCTAAGCTAATTAAGTCAATGTATGGTTAATTACATGAAATATTTCCATTATAAACAAGAAATTGAAATGAAAACATGGATTTTTAAGGTTGATTTCTATGTCACGGCGACTTCAAAGCGCGTAGATAGTGCCCCATAGGAAAACCACATATTTTATGGAGAATAATTAACTCTACGTTTCCAATTCTGTTCTCTTTATTTTGTCATTGTGCTTTAGTTTACTTAAGGTAGAAAAAAAATTGTTTCCATACAGGCGTGTGTAATTTCTCCTATGAGAATGCTTGGGCTAAATAGCTTAAAAAATTAAACACGCTATTAATTGTTAATACGCCATATACCGGGGGTTATTATTAATGAACGTGCTAAGCGTCTTGCTCTCTGGAAAGAGACTTATGTCTTATTATGTGCAGCTTCTTGCTTTGTGGAAATTATAAAATTGTAAAGGAATTTTCTTACGCCATTGAAGTTAGTGATTGGTGTCCCCTCAATGTGATGTCACCACGGCATGGGGCACACCACTGACCCAACGACAAACACCATCAAGGAGCGGCAGAGGCTGATCACTGGATTTACAGGGGACTCACAAGATAAGTGCTGATCATTTTCTTAATTGATTCATCCCCTCATTTCCGAAAGGAGACAACCCCTTTAAGGTGCACATACACATTAGCGGAACGTCGTCTGAACCCACCAATAACAGTGGGATTGGTCCACGACCTAATAAATATGGGGGTGTCCTGAGGATAGGTCATCAATAAAAAGGAATTTAAATAACCCTTTAATTAAAGGCATTAGAGGAGTTTAGGATATGGGGCAGAGCCGTAGCCTGATTCTTTTGGGCCTCAATGCAAAATCTGAAGTGGGTGTCCTACTTACCTTTTAGGATAGTTTTATGTTTTATGTGTTATGGGGCCCTCTCAGGGTCTGGGGCCTGGTAGCAAATGTTACCATTATACCCCCTATAGCTATGTCCCTGGATAGGGAATAATTTGCAGATAACTTGCAGATAAGTGGGCAAACGACCACTCATAACCCCACTGATCAGGAGAACGGGGGATATTCATCAGGTAGTGCGTTCACCCCTTCATTCATTTCAATGGGAGTGCTGGATATAGGCAAGCGCTGTACTTAGCTATCTCTGTCACTCCCATTGAAATGAACAGAGTTGTGCATGCTCTGCCCGACCGCTCCATTCAGAACAGGGGATGAAAGTCACCGTTCTCCTGATCTGCAAGTTATTCCCTATCCTATGGAAATGGGATAACATGTTTTGTGGGAAAACCCTTTTAGGCCGGAGCCCTACATGGTGTAAACGCCGCGGTTTGCCTGCAGCGGAAATGCGAATCCCATCCACACATTGCAGAAAAATACCAGCAGAAGAAATACTGTGATTTCCAAAACCGTTGCATTTCTGGAAATCGCAGCATGTCAATTATACCTACGGAAAGGCCGGCGGTTTCTGTATGGGTATAATTGAAACAAAGTCTGCAGAGGAAACCTCTGTGGACTTTTTATGAAACGCCATGCGTTTCTGCCGCGGTTTTTCCTGCAGCACTTTTTGGCTGCGGCCCGCTAAGTGGGGCCTTAGTCTTAACGAGGCATTTAAAGGGTTAAAAGTGCCATTGATACTTGACATTATGGTGGTTAAAGACGTCTTGGAAACACTAATTAGGGGAAAGTCACTCACTCATTGACAAGGCGTAACTTGAAGCCACTGGGCCCCAATGCAAAATTTGTAATGGAGCCCCACTTACCATGTGCTATCTAAACTACTGGTGTCTTATGTTGTAGAGAGACCTTTGGGCTCTGGGGCCTTTCAGTCATTGCTACCTCTGCACCCCATATAGTTACACCCCCGGTCCCTCCCCAAAGGTCTACAACAGTGATGTGAAGCTCCCTGACCTCAACTTCCGGGGCCATCTTCCTTTACATCTGCCGATTCTGTCAGCCTATCTTATAGCTTTTATGATGGTGTTGCTTTAATCAAACCAGTTTATTCGAGTTATTTTGTATTGCACCATTATGCGGAGTGCTTGACATGTGCTGGAGTCGTTTTTCATGTAGATGGATGGGAGAAAGCAATTTAGGTGAAAAAATGTGTTTTATTGCTCCCTCCATGCATCTGATAAAACAGAATCCCAGCATCTGATGAAGCAGCTAATGAGTTTACCGAGAGAGGATCGAGAATGTTTTTATAATAAGCTTGAACCTGCTATACAAGCAGCACCATCCATGCGGCATGACATTAACACCGCCAACAATCCTCAATTACACTCAATTATCATAAAAAAGCAAAAGCGGATTCTGAGAAAATATTATTAAAGGGCCACTTAACAGACAGTATTAATGGATCGCTTGCCAAAGGTTTGTTCAGGTAAGTATTTTATTATAAAACTTTTCTTCGCTTATATTTTGTAGAAGGCATCCATCTTTAACCCCTTCCCGCCGGAGGAATTTTTTGATTTTCGTTTTTTTGACTCCCCACCTTCCAAACCCCATGACTTTTTTATTTTTCCGTTCACAGAGAAATATGAGGTCTTTATGTTTGCGGGACAAATTTTTCTTCATGATGCTACTAATTATTACTCTTTACAATGTACTAGGAAGCTGGAAAAAAATTCAGAATGGGGTGAAATTGAAGAAAAACTGCATTTGTGCGACATTCTTGCGGGTTTAATTTTTACCGCAATCACTCTGCAGCCAAAATAACATGTCACCTGTATTCTATGTTTTGGTACGATTCCGGGAATACCAAATTTATATAGTTTTATTTAATTAACCCCTTAACAAAAATCTAAAAAAACTTAGCAAAAATAAATTTTTCTAAAACTTTTTTATATTTTCGTGTACGGTGATGCATAGGGCGTCTTTTTTTATGGGGCCAGGTGTACTTTTAAGTTATACCATTTTGGGGAATGTCTATTGCTTTGATCACTTTTTATTAAAATTTTTATCAGAGGCAAAACAGTGAAAAAATGGCAGTTCAGCACTTTTGATTTTTTTTTTTTCCCGCTACGGCGTTCACCGTTAAGGAAAAATATTTTTATAAGTTTGTAGACTGACTGTTTTTGGACACAGGAATACCTCATGTGTATGTGTTTTATATTTTACACGGATTCTAGGGAAAGGGGGAGTGATTTGAACTTTTATTTTTATTTTTTTGTCTGTATTGCAGTCTATGGGAGATTCGCTACATAGCTATTGAGGCGGGTCTATGACCAGGTGCATCTCAATAAATTAGAATATCTTTGAGACGTTCATTCATTTCAGTAATTCAGTAATACAATCCATAATCAGCGTCTTCCATGATTGTGTGTCCTACTGAACCAGACTGAGGGACCATTTACAGGCTTAGGAAACCTTGGCAGGTGACACTGAATTTACAATACTGAACTGAGCTTACAATGTTCTAATTTTCTTAGATTTGGGTTTTCATTACCTGTAATCCACAATCAACATTTACAGAAATAAAACACTTGAAATAGAAGACTCTGTGTGTAAAGAATCTAGAAAATATAGGAGGTCACTTTTTAATTTAATTACTGAAAGAAATAAACGTTTCAGAGATATTCTAATTTATTGAGATGCTCCTGTATAATCCAATGACAATCCTGGGAGCCTTTACAATGTTCCCGGCTGTCAGAGTAACAGGTCAGCTTCGCCGATCTCACCGCGCGGGAGCCATCCTGCAACAATAAAGGTTTTTTTTTTTTTTATTATTTGGGGGAGGGGTCCTGGACTGCAATGCCACGATCAGATTTCAGAATACAGCTGAGACCCGGTAGCTATGGCGGCCGCGCTGCAGCATAGCTGCCTCCATGTTTAAAGAGCCCGCATCCGCCGTACTGTTACGGCGGATGTCGGGAAGGGTTTAAAGGGAGTCTGTCAAGAGAACTCAGCATATCAACCATCAATCATTTTAATATACAAAAGAGCGCTTTGGAGCAATGACGTGTTTCAACTTACCTTTTTGGAGCAATGGCATCACCCTCAATGCTCCCAAGAGCTCATTTGTATTTGACAAAAACAGCGATATCTTGGCTACAGAGGGAGCGATTCATAAGTGGGAAAACACAGCTTAATGGTTCAGGTGACAGACTCCCTTAAAAATGGTCCTAGACAAAATAATACAGCCTCCCGAGTCCTGAAGCTTTAGAGGACGCAAAGGGCTTCCCCTACATAAGAAGACACTTTTGTTGAGTATATAGGGAAAACCCTGTTACCAATTTCTTCATGGTATCCAACAGGTTCATCTTACATGTCTGAACTAGACTCAGTACTGACCCATGTTATATCCCATTAGTGACCCAGTCTGAATAAGCTCCAGATGTTATACCATCTTGTTCCATTTAGAACCCTCCCTTACAACAGGTAGCATTATATAAGTTTATGTACTAGAAGTATACCAAGAATGCACAAGACGCCATATAAAACAATTAATAAAAGATGGAGAGGAGCAGAAACAAGAAGCATTGCAATTAAGTGATTTCTGTATACTGAGGAAAGTCTGCAAGAGAAGTTGGCTTTAAAGGCCAGCCTTTTGGCACCAATGACTTATATTTAGGCTTGGTCATCAATATCAGATCAGTAGAGGTCGGACACCCAACACCCCCACCAAGTCTTCTCAGCAGCTTGCAATGCTGGAACAATACAGTGGCCATGTCAGGTTACAGCAGCTCCCATTCACTTAAAGGGATTCTGTCACCAGAACCCAACCCTGCAGATAGATTACGGTTACGGTCACCTGAATCAAACATTTATATTTCCCTTGTGAATTGGAGTCTCTGTTGCTGAGATATCACCATTTTAGTCAATATGCAAATAAGCTCTTTGGCACAACAAGGGTGTTACCGCTACCTCTTTGGAGCAATATCAGCACCCTCATTGCTCCGAAGAGTTCATTTGCATATTGATAATTACAGTGATATCTCAGCAATGGAGGTAGCAATTCACAAGGGGAAAACATTATTTGATTCTGGTGACCCTAACCTATCTATCTGCTGGGCTGAGGTGATATGCTGGTTCTGGTGACACTAACCTATCTATCTGCAGGGCTGGGGTGATATGCTGGTTCTGGTGACACTAACCTATCTATCTGCAGGGCTGGGGTGATATGCTGGTTCTGATGACACTAACCTATCTATCTGCAGGGCTGGGGTGATATGCTGGTTCTGGTGGCACTAACCTATCTATCTGCAGGGCTGGGGTGATATGCTGGTTCTGGTGACACTAACCTATCTATCTGCAGGGCTGGGGTGATATGCTGGTTCTGGTGACACTGACCTATCTATTTGCAGGACTGGGGTGATATGCTGGGTCTGGTGACACTAACCTATCTATCTGCAGGGCTGGGGTGATATGCTGGGTCTGGTGACACTAACCTATCTATCTGCGGGGCTGGGGTGATATGCTGGGGTCTGGTGACACTAACCTATCTATCTGCAGGACTGGGTTGATATGCTGGTTCTGGTGACACTAACCTATCTATCTGCAGGGCTGGGGTGATATGCTGGGGTCTGGTGAAACTAACCTATCTATCTGCAGGACTGGGGTGATATGCTGGTTCTGGTAACACTAACCTATCTATCTGCAGGGCTGGGGTGATATGCTGGTTCTGGTGAAACTAACCTATCTATCTGCAGGGCTGAGTTGATATGCTGGTTCTGGTGACACTAACCTATCTATCTGCAGGGCTGGGGTGATATGCTGGTTCTGGTGACACTAACCTATCTATCTGCAGGGCTGGGGTGATATGCTGGGGTCTGGTGAAACTAACCTATCTATCTGCAGGGCTGAGTTGATATGCTGGTTCTGGTGATACTAATCTATGTATCTGCAGGGCTGGGGTGATATGCTGGTTCTGGTGAAACTAACCTATCTATCTGCAGGGCTGAGTTGATATGCTGGTTCTGGTGACACTAACCTATCTATCTGCAGGGCTGGCGTGATATGCTGGTTCTGGTGACACTAACCTATCTATCTGCAGGGCTGGGGTGATATGGTGGGGTCTGGTGAAACTAACCTATCTATCTGCAGGGCTGAGTTGATATGCTGGTTCTGGTGATACTAATCTATGTATCTGCAGGGCTGGGTTAATATGCTGGTTCTGTGGACAGATTCCCTTTAAATGAGGCTAAGGTCCAATACACAGCTCATTGACAAGAGTAGAGCTAAACAGTCATGTTTTTGGGAACTCATACAACCCCTTTAAGGTATCTAACACTATGATCGCTAATCAATACCCAAAAGACGCATTTCTAGGATGTAGAAAGAAATGTCCAATGAGCCCTGAACTGACCGATCTCCATAAATTAGTATAAATGATATCAAAATCCGTGACGGTGACAATAGAGGGAGGAAGTGGCAATGACGCCATGATGAATGCGCGCGGTTTCTATTGAAATCATTAGTGAACTTCAGCACTCCATTAAATTGTTCGGAACTAGCAAGTAACAAGATGAATGTACTTTCTGAGGGGAAGGGAGCACGTATAAAGAGATACTATCAATCTTCTTGACGCCGTCTGAAAACAGGAGAATTCCCCCCCCCCCCCCCCCCCCCCCCCCCCCCCACATGCTTAAATTGCATTGGGAATGTGATACAGGATAAGATTTGTTAACTAATATTTCACAGCTTTCAAGCTGATTGTTCCATTATTTCCATTGTTTTCAAAAGCTGAAACATTCACTTCAGCATGTTCTACAACAATCGGACAAAATATGCAGAGATCGAGAAAAATGGGACCCGGAGCGTGTATGGCTTGCAAAATGAAAGAGCTATAAGGATAAGGAATCTTAAAGGGGTTGTCCAACTTTTCATTTTTTGTTGTCCAGCCTCTCTATCCTAAAAAGAGGATACCCTCCAATGGACTTACTATTAAATAAGCGGCGTCAGGGAGCCGGGCACATGGTACTGGGTGCTTTGTATTTGTGCAGAATGTGATGATATTCTTCCCTCTAGAAGCCAGTATTCCAGTGTAGGGGATATTAATGGTGCCCTATTAGGGGGCTGACCCAACTTGCGAATGGGTAGTAATACTGGAGGAGGCAACAGTAGGAGTATACATGCTAACATTTGGCATGGAGGCACTGGCCATGCTGGTTATTATTGTGGCCACATCTCCTTTCAGGATATGACACTTCCAATTCTTTTGCATTCCATGCCCCTTTTTGTGACATTGGTAAGCAATGTATTGGTTATGACCCTTTTACGGGATGTGACCAACGCATAAAGTGCCCGTGTCAAATGTACAATGAGATAGAGCCCAGCAGATGTGAGAGAATTCTGCCGGGCCCAGGACTTTTGCCCAACTTTCAGGAGTATGGGAGGTCTCCCATCATTTTGTGAGCTTTCCAAATTTTTCGGGAGAGTAGGCAAGTATGATTAGGAACGGAGGGACAAAGTGCACCAGAGGTGGAGCATACACAGCTGATATCATGGGAAATGTAGTATCAGTGTCATGCAAACTACAGAATCACTGCCAAACCAGATTTAGCAATTGTTTCACATGGCACATGGAGAGAACACTGGTAAAGATAACCCCCACAAACATACAAAAAATGGCTTGAAGTACTAGTAATAGCATTAAAACTTGATGACAACATTGTATTAATGTGTTGGAGAGTCTACAACTCATTGAAAGGAAATCTGTCAGGTCCAAAATGTCTCCCAAAATAATAATATTGCCAAGTAAGGGCCTCTAGGAGTGCACATGAAACAATGCAGAGAGAATTGTCTTTTGATGGATCTGCAAATCAACTTGCAATTGCACCACTGAATGAATGGATTTGTCTACAGACTGCCCCAAGTGCCTTGGCTCTCCTCTGAAATTACCACCCTTTGGCTGTAAATGTCAGCCTCTTCCTGGGTCACGGCTCTCTATAGCCAAATCTGGCCCACTCTGCGAACATACCATATCATAAAGACGTTCTACACTAGTATAAGACTCTGTTCACATTTCTGAAAACATTCAGGTTTTGACTGATCCATTTTGAGCTGATCATTTTTTTTGACTGGTAAGTTTTTTACTGCAGTTTTTTGATCAGACCCACTTGGTACATGAGTAGGATCCTACAAATACCCTGTATCAGGGCTGGTGGTACCTTCTGTTGCTGCCTAGCATATAGGTTTATGCTCCATAGACATTGTGTGCAAAAAGGTGTCCTTTGGCAAATGTCTGACCAGGATGCATGCTGCTCTTTCAATATAACTGTATACAAAATGGAAAAGGGCATATGTGACTATATATTGTATGTGAATGTATAAATGGTTATATCTACAGTATATAGACACGCATACAGTCACATATATTTGGCAGGAGAACTTCAAAGACTAGTTTCATCCTTACTTGACTTTTCTAGGCAGATTGATAAAATGAAAAACTATTGAATTTTTTTTGACTCTCTTCACATTTGCATTCAGAAGCCCCGTCAGAGGATCTGTCAGCAGCCCCATCACTTTTGATGGAAAGAATAGTGAGGTATGCAGTTCTATTCTCGATGTCAAAATGACGGAAACCTCAAAAGAACTTCAGCAGATCCCATTATAATTCAAGGAGTCGGGTCTTTTACGTGCCAATTGGATCACTTGTGCGATGGCTCTTCCGCACCATTATGGCTTTTCTTCAGAGCAGAAGTCATAGTGCAGATGTGAACAGAACTGTAGAAGTTTTTGTAGATAATGTATAGCTACATAATAAAATATGTATAATACTTAATATAGTGTGTATAGTATATAATATTTAATATTTAATAATAATATTTAATATAATATGTACAATATATAATACTTAATATAACATTTACAATATATAATATTTAATATAATATGTATAATATATAATACTTAATATAGCATGTATAATATATAATAATATAGCATGTACAATATATAATATTTAATATAGTATGTATAATGTATAATACTTAATATAGCGTGTATAGCGTATAATATTTAATATAGTAGTTATAATATATTATATTTAATATCATGTGTATAATAAATAATATTTAATATAGTATGTATAATATATAATATTTAATTTTGTATCTATAATATATAATACTTATTATAGAACGTATATTATATTTAGTATAGTATAAGATGGACATATTTGTAAAAATAGCTTATAATGTACAGTACTTCATCACCGTAAATACTAAATAGTCTTGCTGGAATGTGAAATAAAAACTTATTTCACATTCCAGTATCCAATATTAAAGTTTTTTTTAAATTTGATATCACTCATTTCATGTAATCCTTTTACCCTTTCTGATAATACATGACATTAAGCAAAACCTTTTTTGCATATGCTGAGATTAGACCATGTAATACCAATAAACATTTCACATTATCTCCTGTTTTTCTTTATAGTTATCTTATACCAATTATCACATAAGATATATATATATATATCTTATGTATAAATCTATAATTTACGTATGAAAAAGTTCTACATACATACTTATTATATATATATATATATATATATATATGAGAGGGACTCCATGAAATGTGTATAAAAATGTGTATAACATTGCTCTACTAGTAGTGATATATGGAGTTTAAAACAATATTACTAAATATCTCTTATTATATTAGTAAAGATGAGCAAATTTTCAAATTAAAAAACTAAAACGTAAAATGTGTTTTTATATTTTACACTGTGTTTCTAATGTGTGATCCATCTTCAGTGATCCATCAGTGTGCGAGCAGCATTAGAAATGATCTGGAGAGATTTACTACACCCGGGATCCGTCATTATATAAAGCTCCATAGGAACAGAATGACGTTACGTTCCTTTATACACCCACATCCAGTGTGTGCCAGCTTTCCCCAGCAGTTCTCTTGGATGTGCCAAGGGCCGCTCTGTGTGTAGTTATGTTTATTTGACTCTTCGTGTGTAATCCATATGTATTATATGTATAATAGGAAACAATTATATAGGATGTTGTGTCTGGTGGAGACGCGTCTGGTGGACATTTGTATTAAAAAGTCCACGCTAACCTTAAGGCTACGTTTTTCAAAAACACACATTTTTGAATACTCGGCTTTTCCGCAGCATATGTTTTTTCCACAATGTGTGGATGGGATTAGCAAAGAGGTAAAGCACAGCGTTTTTTCTTTTGCCATCATATACTATAATGAAAGCAGAAATATACATAGGAATGGCTGGAGATCCAAGCCAAGAATGATTCTCTGTCTGCAAAAGATAATAATATAAAATTGTACTAACCCAACAGATAACACACAGAGTTGAATGCAGAACATGACAATGTACTGACAGACGCACCAGTAATGTCCCTCTGATCTACCAAAGCCTAAAGCAAATGCTGCGAATATTAATAAATGATGCAGCTTCATCTCCCCAACATCCAGTCATCTTGATGTGAGCAGCATCCAGACCCCACCAGTACAAGGTAAATTTCAGATTTCCCATCCTCACAGCAGCACCAACACAATCTCCAGAACAATAGACGGGTATCAAAAAGTGCAGACTGATGGACACTACTGATGAAAGCTGCCAAATTAGAAGTCCACAAGCTCGTAATGTCGTACAGATGCCGCCGGAGTGTTCCAGGTTGCTTCTCTACAAATGTTCTCTATTGGAACTCTGATACGTTTAGTCCATGATGTCAAAATTGGCTGAGTGTAATGGGCCCTCCTGACTCAGTTAAGTTGCATTTAGTTGTAGCTACCATGGACCAGACTGGACCACTGGGCCATATTTGGTACGAAGCACTAGGCTGGCTGCTGTGTCACACACACTCACAGGTAGTATAAGGAGCAAGACTGGGCCAAAATAACAAAATGTCACCAACACTATATAACACACTACAGAAAAGGCTCTAATAAACATCTAGGGGACCTACTGGAGGGTTCACACAAGACAAGCCAGATAAGGGGGTTGTTTCCACCACATTACACTCACTGTGACAAGTAGTGGGTTGTGGACCTACTGTACCAGACCCTGGTCCAAAGGTTGCTCCTCCTCTCTGCAGCTGTCTGGGGATTGTATTTGATTCAGATCTCACCCACATATTCAGACACTTGCATGCTTATGTCACCTGCACCTTAAAAACATCTCTAGAATTCGTCCTTTTCTCACCTCATTGTCGCTCTGATTCTCTCTCGTCTTCACTATTACAATTCTCTTCTAATCCGGCTTCCTCTTACTAAACTCTCCCCACTACAATCTGTCCTGAATGCAGCTGCCAGGCTCATCTTTCTGTCAAACCGGTACACAGACACATCTATCTTGTGTCAGTCGCTGTATTGGTTGCCCATCCATCACAGAATACAATATAAAATGATCACACTCACCCACAAATCCATCCATAGTGCTGCGCCCCCCTATATCACCTCTCTCCGTCACTGTCTACCGCCCTAACCGTCCTCTTCGTTCTGCCAATGACCTTAGACTTGCATCTTCTGTTATCCGATCATCCCATTCCCGTCTCCAAGACTTTTCTCGTGCTGCACCGTTGCTCTGGCATGCTTTACCCAAGACAATCTGATTAATCCCCAACTACAGCAGCTTCAAAACTGTCCTAAAGTCACTTCTGTATGGTCAGACTTATCACGTGACCTGATCACAGTGTAGTGTGCGGAGGTGGAGAACAATAACACCTTTTATCCTTCCTCCTCTGTTCCTCAGATCCTGGCCCCTACATCTAGAAGTTACACTGCACTCCTTGCACTTAGTATATGTATATTCACAGATACCGGCTGGTGACGGCTCATACAGCTTCAGTTACACAACCTTCTCTATTAAAAGATGGCTGGACCATCGTAGCAAACAAGCCCTCTGACCTCTTGTGTCCCCCTATCTGCTCATAGAATGTAAGCTCTTGTGAGCAGGGCCCTCACTCCTATTGTTTCATATGTCTATTTCTTTGTCACATCGTAATGTCTCATATTGTCTGTTCATGTGTCCTCTGATTTGTAAAGTGCTACGGAATATGTTGGTGCTATATGAATAAAGTTGTTATTATTATTATTATTATCTAAGAATTGTGGGTGCCAGAGAGAGAGCCAGATGCTTGGAACAGAACAGAGTGCAGGAGAGCCGCGCTAGCAGAGAACTCTCCTGCTGAGAATGAAGCCACAGCATGGCTGCCTAGACACTGGCACAGGAAATAGGATAAAGAAGCCGCAGCCCATCAGGATACCGTACCTGCGTGCTGGCCAGTGAGCCTGGGGTTCATTTTCCCTCTTTATACCTAGCAATCTAATTATGATTTTTCTCTCCTGCCTGCAGGACAATCCAATCCTGTTGGTGCTGCTGTGAGAACAAGAAGGGAAAAACTTTTATTTCATATTTAAGACCCATGATATTTTTTATTTCACCAGATCTGTGTGATGCCTTGTTTTTTTTTTTTTTGCAGGATGAAAAATGAAAAAAATGTTTGACAGGTTCCATTGCATGCTATATTACAAAGATGTATTCCCCTAGAAGCAAAATTGTGTGTGCAGGTGGCATTACAGGCTTTTACACATACATGAATCCTTAAAGGGGTTATCCAACTTCCAAAAATGATCTCCAAATACATCCACAGCAGTGCTAAATCCTAACTATTCCCTTGTGCACCTTTTGCTTGGCTTTATTTTACGTGCTGCTCCTTGTATCACTGTTATTTACATACAGTGAATCTGAGGACAAACTACATTTCCCATGATTCATCTGCCTGCTCTCACTCTCTGTGTACCCCTCCCTTATCCACTCTCCTTTGGAATGAGAATGCAGGACGCACACACTGCCTATGAGCAAACTTCCTCCCTGGGCTCTGTGTGAGATTTCTTCTTCATTCTGCATATCTGACAAGGTAATAAATCACTACCACATCCGAGATCAGGATGACTTGCTTCAAACAACAAAGAGGTCAGGTGCTGCTGTGATGTTTCGTTTGCTGGCTGGACTGCTCATAGGGAGGGCTGGTGAGCTTGTAAATGAAACGTCACAGCTGAGGTCATTGAAAATAAATCAGATAAACTGTGCTGAATTTAAGCAGGATATATATATATATATGAGAGAGAGAGAGAGAGAGAGAGAGAGAGAGAGATATTGTATTGATGCCTCCTGTTGGCCCATATGTTTTTTTAAAACAGGATAACACTTTTAAAGTATGTTCCCACTAATGTTATTAGAATAGGATGACAACAAAGGGCATTAACAGTAGCAGAGTAGCGGACACAGATGGAGCCCCCTCTGTCTGCATCAGTTCCCACTGACTATAATATAAAAAAAAATATGACATACACTTCCTTTCGTCATGTTTGCTTACTCTTGTAATGGAAGAAAAAGTCCTGCAAAGCTTCTGTCATGTTTTTATATGGGAGTGAATGCAGACGGACAGCAGCTGGAGGGGCTCGTCTGCATCTGCCATTTAATATACGCTTATTAAAAAAAAAAAATTTGCAATAAAAAAAAAAGATTTCATTTTTAATTATGATATTGAACAATGCTGAATAATGTATCTTTTTTTATATGAATCTCTACATTCTGAATCTATATTATATTTCTGTATAAATAGGGTCATAATAGGACATCCATAGAGATGCCCTTACTGTACCTCGGTTTGCCTCCTATTTGATACCGCAGCGTTCAGTGCTTTTTATTTCTTTTCTCGTTCTGTACAACTCCAAAAACTACCACAGCGCCTCAGGGAAGGTCTTTTTTAGCATTTCTAGCTAATGAAAGTTACAATATTTATTTCGCATTCTTTCACTTATTCTTATTGATTGTTCTTTTGAATTATTTGATTTTAGTTTTTGTCATTTTTGAGTCATTTTTTATTTAGTTGGTTTGTATAAAAGTAATTTCCAATTTTCATATTGCAGACGTTTGCATTCTCCTGTGTAATTTTCACAGACGTCTAACACAGCAGGTCTGTTCTTTGTGAAGGAAGATCACGTTTCTTCCATCTAAAGGTGGTCAAAGACTTGGCTGTTATTCTGCTGATCCAACCAATAGGTAATTGGTGCGTTCATGGAGACAGAATGATTCTTTCAGACAATGGACACACGCCAACATTTTTTTCTTTGCCTAGTTGCTATAGTTTTTTTTAGTAACTGAACAAAATATTTCCACAGTAATACAAATATTCAGTAAGGGGATTTTATTAGCACTGGTGTCTGTCAGAACAGCAAATCTACACCAGCTAGATGGACGCCAGTTGTTGACAAAAATTATCATAAAAGGGCTGGGATCGCAAAACAACAAAAATATGTGGGCAAGGAAAGTGATGAAAACAGTTTAATATATTCCTCCATGTACTGATTGTTACTCTTATTGACTTTCTATCAGTCATGAATCTGATAACAGCCAAACCTTAGCCTAGGGCTACACGGCCACTTTGGCTGCAACCAGGGCCGGCGTTAGGGGGGGCAAACTGGGCAATTGCCCAGGGCCCCGTCCCCAAAGGGGCCCCCGGGATCCGGAACCTGATGACTCCGGATCCCGGAGTCGGGCCCGGACAAAGCAATGACAGAAAGGGACCGCAGGGCCCCTTTCCGAGGTGAGTAAAAATAACAAACATTTTTACTCACCTGTCCTTGTGTCCGACGTCATCTTCTGGTGTTCCGGACATCACTGCAGAGGCCAGGCCTCAGCCTTAGCGATCACGTGGGGCGTGCTGACTGCGTGCCTCACGTAATCGCTGAGGCCCAATCACAGGCCTCAGCGGTGACGTCCACAACGCGTGACGTCAGCCACAGAGAAGAAGACGCCAGCGCCGGCGGGGATAACGGAGCAGCGCGAGGAGGCTCAGGAGAGGTAAGACAAGGTGAGTATAACTGTTTGTTATTTTCCCTCACCTCCCCCGGGCCTTCGATTATTATATTCTGGGGTCTGAAGAGACCCCAGAATATAATATAATAATAGCACTGTAGGGCCCCTGTGGAGCATTATACTGGGGGGACCCTCTGGATAGCATATTATACTGTGTGGGGCCACTGTGGAGCATTATACTGGGGAAGGGGCCCTCTGTGGAAAATTATAATGTGGGGGGGGGCCTCTGGAGATAATGTTATATTATGTGGGGCCAC
This sequence comes from Leptodactylus fallax, assembly GCA_947044405.1. Taxonomy (NCBI): domain Eukaryota; kingdom Metazoa; phylum Chordata; class Amphibia; order Anura; family Leptodactylidae; genus Leptodactylus; species Leptodactylus fallax. The sequence continues at coordinate 10,845,985 of CAMRHE010000006.1, forward strand.
TTTGGACCATTATGCTCTCCAGAGGGGCCCCCAGTATAATGCTCCACAGTGGCCCCACACAGTATAATATGCTCTCCAGAGGGCCCCTCCCAGTATAATGCTCCAAAGTGGCCCCACAGAATATAACATGCTCTCCAGAGCCCCCCCACTTTATAATACTCCATAGAGGCCCCACAGAATATAACATGTTCTCCAGAGGGCCCCTTCCCCAGTATAATGCTCCACAGTGGCCCCACACAGTATGATATGCTCTCTAGAGCCCTCCCCAGTATAATACTCCACGGTTTCCCCACACAGTATAATATGCTCTCCAGAGGGGCCCCCCAGTATATTATACTGTGCGGGGCCACTGTGGAGCATTATACTGGGGGGGGGGGCTCTGGAGTGCATGTTATACTGTTTTGGGCCACTGTGGAGCATTATACTGGGGGGGCTCTGGAGAGCATATTATACTGTTTTGGGCCGCTGTGGAGTATTATACTGGGGAAATCTCTCTGGGCAGTATATTATACCGTGTGGAGGCCATTTCTGGAGCATGTTATACTGAGTGGGGTCACTGTGTAGCATTATTCTGGGGGGGCCATCAGCAGAGCATATTATATTGCGTGGCGCCACTGTGGGGCATTATTCGGGGGGACTAATGAGCATTATACTAGGGGGCCCTATGGGGAGCATATTATACTGTGTGGGGCCACTGTGGAGCAAAATACTGGAGGGGGCACTGTGGAGCATTGCAGGGGCCCTCTGGGGAGCATATTATACTATGGGCCACTATGGAGCTTTATACCGGGGGAAGGGACAGTGTGGGGAGCCTGTTACACTGTGTGGGGGCACTGTGGAGTGTATTATATTGTGTGGGGCTTTTCGGGAACATATGATACTCTGTGGGGCCATTGTAGAGCATTATACTGGGGGGGACTGTGGGGAACATATTATACTGTGGGGGACCACTGTGGTGCATTATACTGGGGGAACCCCTCTGGGGAGTATATTATACTGTGTGGAGGTCATTATGGAGCATGTTATACTGTGTTAGGCCACTGGAGCATTATACTGGGGGGGCATTGTGGGGTGCATATTATACTGTATGGAGCATATTATATTGTGTGGGGCTGCTGGGGAGCATATTGCACTGTCTTGGGCCACTAAGGGGTAGTATACTGTGTGGGCCACTGTGGAGTATTATACTGTGTGGAGCCTTACATACCATGTGGGGCCACTATGGGGGGCTCAGGGGAGCATTTTATATTGTGTCGGGTCACTGTGGAGCATTATATACCATGTGGGGAAACTGGAGGGCTCAGGAGAGCATTTTATACTGTGAAGCATTATATATCATGTGGAGCATTATACTGTGGGGGGGGGCTCACAATTCCTGCTGGCAGCCCTGTGTGCTATGTCTCCATCACAGCTCCCTCACTATAATCTTGCACATATGTGTAGTGCTCCATGGCCATGTCATTCCCCATACAGAACTGTGCATGAACCGGCCAGGGAGTTATTGGGGCCTGCACAGTACTATAGGGGCTGACTATACTGGGAACATTCTCAGTAACACCAGATAGTCAGCACATATGTAAGACTTCAGTGAAGGAGCCGTGGTGTAGGCTATTAGCAGGAAGCTGTTGGGTGGGCCCCAGAACAAATTCCTTTGGTGGGCCTAAGGCCCTTCAGTCCGACACTGTATAACGGAGAACTCTTATATATAAGGATGGGTTTCTAAATATAATTGGTATGAGGGGGCTATTATAAGGGAGAACTATTATTTATAAGACGGGCTATTATTTATAAGAGGGGAACTTTTTATAAGGGGGTATAATTATTAAGTGGGCTTATTTATAAAGGGGGCTATTAGTGATAATGGGGACTATTATTTATAAGGGTAACTATTATTTATGAGGGGGCTATTATTTATAAGGGAGCAGTATTATTTTTACGGGGTGTCTGTTACTGATAAGGGGGATATTACTGATACCGGGCACTATTTATCATTTATAAGGGAGCTATTACTGATAAAGGTGTAATATTATTTATAAGCAGGGGCTATTATTTATAAGGAGGCGCTATAATAATTGATGACGGGGTGCAAAAATCTATTAGGTGGTACAAAGGTGTGTGGTAAAATTGGGCTTGTTATTACTTTTTTGTTGGCAGAGAGGAGGCGTTATTATAGGGGTTGTCACTGGAAGACGATGGTGTTGTTTGCATATCAGCATTTGGGGCCCCGCTTTTAATTTTGCCCAGGGCCCCACTTTGTCTAAAACCGGCCCTGGCTGCAACTCCTGTTGCGTGACCAAAGATTAGAGATGGGTGAACCTCTCAGGATTCATTTTGGGTTCGGATGGCTCAGGTCCAAGATTTGTTTCAGGTCGAACAAGTTTGGTACAACCACACCTTAAATTGGCTTAAATCATAGTGTAGAACACTGTCAGGGCTCCTAGGAACCTATCCAGTGGCATAACTAAGGTCTTGTGGCCCCCTACCCCCTCCCTAGAATGAATTCTTGATAGTGACGGTTACAGGTGCTGCAGCGATATCTCAGTTACTTGAAAGAGATACAGCTGTAGTACCCACAACTGCAGTTATCAAGAAAACGGTGAGTGAGCAGTGCAGCGCCGGCATGTAAACAATACTGGGACAGTATTATATGCTCCGCAGTGGCCCCCACACAGCATTATATGCTCCACAGTGTCCCCCACAAAGCATTATATGCACCGCAGTGGCCCCACAAAGTATTATATGCCCAAAATGGCCCCCCCCCCACACAGTACTGTATGCCCACAATGGCCCCCACACACAGTATTAGGTGCTTCACAGTGCCCCCCCCTCCTAGAGCCGGTGCTATTATTATACTTTGGGGTCTCCTCAGACCCCAGAATATAATAAGTAGAGGCCCAGGAGAAATTATTAAAAATAACAAACACTTATACTCACCTTGTCTTACCTCTCCGGGGCATCCTCACTCCATCCTGCTGTCTTTCCCACCTTCCTTGGTCCCTTGGTCCCCACGTCCCGTGCCCAGATGTCACCACTGGGGCTTGTGATTGGACCTCAGATGTCACGTGGGGCGCGATGACATCATTACGCCGGTGTGCCCCATGTGACCGCTGGGGCCCAATCACAGGCCCCAGCAGTGAGGCCTGACCTCAGTCAGTGGCCGGAAGACCGCCGGAGAGGATGCTAAGACCAGGACAGGTGAGTATAAGTATTTTTTTTCGTCACCTCCCCTGGGCTGGCATCTAATGGAAAGGGGCCCGGTCGGGTCCCTTTGCATTAACAATAGGTATAGTGGTGGGGGAACCAGGCTTTCTGACATCATGACACTTGGCAGGCCCATATGACTGCTGGTGGCCCAATCACAGGTCTCAGCAGTGACACTAGGCACATACGAGTCACAAGAGAGTGCCAGATGTCAATGAGAAGGCGGAGACGCCAGACATGGTGAGGAGACCCAAAAGAGGTAACGGAAGGTGAGTATGAATTTTTCTTTATTTTTGTCACTTCCGCTGGAGCTCCACCTGTTATACTCTGGGGTCTAAAGAGTATACTGCAGCAGCCATTTTAGTTCCCCTAAGACAAATCTCCATAAAAAAACACTAACAATTTGGAATAATTGGGTTGAACTTGGCCCTAAACAAACCTGGGACTCAAGCCAAGGAACACATGGAATGAACTACCCCAAAAACACTACATACGTCAACTCCCTGAGCGTCTTTGTTCCAGCATAACCCAAAGTCACACTATAGCCGGGCACAGCGTCACACCTCAAGATGTCCCACTAGAACTCCTCCGAAGCACAACTACTTGGCGCAACCAACAATCTGCCTTCACTTGAGGTACCTGTAACAAAACACAGTACAACACCATTAACACCAACACGAGTCATGATACATCCAGGAAACATTGGTAAAACATTAAAAGGCACCATTCCTCATGGTATGAAAACCTGTCCTGGACAGGGACCCTACATATAGCCACTAAGGGTCCCCAACTATGGTTTCTGTTTAAGGAGGTTAAAGGGGTTTTCTGGCCCAAAATGGATTTTCCATATTGATGACCTATTCACGGGATAGGTCATCAGTATGTGATCTATGGAGGTCCGCCACCTTAACCTTACAAAGATAGGCTGTTCTGACAATTGTAAGGTGGTGCAGTGGAAAGGGAGCGCATGCAAGTCATAGCAGTCCTGTCCACCACATAGTGGTGGATTGGGGAATTGAATAGGAACAGGCTGAGCTCACTCCCCATCCTCTGCACCAGCTTGCGGCACCTAGAGGCTGCCAAAACATTTGATCTCATTTGGGGCTAGAAAACCCCTTTAACCTTTTCACCTCCCCATAGATAATCCAGTCATCTGAATAGTCACTGTGTAATACTACATTTACCTTGTAGGACGAATGTCTGGCTGGTCACAGCATTATCAGCTGATGTGACAATACTTTTAGCAAATTGGGAGAATATTTCACGTATTCTGGACCTCTGAGCCTTCCAGTATACTGCCTGCTAGATTAATAGAATTAGTATTAATGGAATCACATAATATTTCCTTCCTAAGATTCATTTACAAGCCGGTAGAATTATAGCCAACAAAGGACTATTATATTAGAAAAGCAGAGGCAGAGATATTTCACTGTAACAAGTACAAGCTCCACAAACAGAGCCTTGTGCTGATATAAATACATCATTACAGAGGGCAAAATCCCAGCCAACTATTATAATTTAATTAAAACACTATTCCAGCACTTTATACCAAGAGCAGCAATTACACCAGGGTTCATGTGAGCGGGAAGAGTCTCTCCCGGAGTGCTCGCCGCAGTCATATTACAGCCTCAATGGATGATGTTACATAGAAGCCATCCCGTACTGGTAGATTATAATTTATCTACGCTCGGGACTATAGATCCACGCTTTAGTATTTTACAGCGTTATGCTAATATATTGCCAAATAAATCGTATGTGAAGTTCTAGTTTTAAGAAAACCTGTATGCACTTCAAATCAAGACACCTATATAATGTCCTTGAAGGGTTAAAAGGAGTCAGCCAACAACAGAAGCGCTCACTTAAAGGGGTTGTCCAGGATAAAACATTTTTGGTAAGGAGGACGGGGAAGGGGGAAAAAAAACCAAAACCAGCCATACTCACCTCTTCCCAGTGTGTGCCACCATGGTCCGGTCCAGCATCTTGTTTTGGCAGAAGTCCCCACCAAACGTGACCGCTGAAGACAATCATCAGCCTTGGCGGTGTAAGGAAAGGACACAGGACATCACAGGTGACAAATGCGAGTGACGTCCTGACTTCCTTAGGTCGCTGATGTTACTGATTGACCTCATCAGTCACGTGCGGCGAGGACTTCTACCAAAACAAGACCCCAGAGTAGCAGGGCCGGACCGTGGTGGGAGACACCAGAGCACTAGGGACAGGTGAGTTTGGTTTTTTTTTTTTTTTTTTGCACCTTCCCCCGCCTTCTTGCCAAAAACAGATTATCCTGGACAACCCCTTTAAGCTATATTCACGCAGCTGCATTACAACTCATTCATATCAATGGGAGTTAAAATGCATGATAGATCTGTGAAAACGGGGACCATGTCCTTTTTGACCTGTGTTTTCTGCACAATGGATCCTGTCAATCCTTATGTTAGGGTTGGTGCTAGGTAGTAACCGCAGACAATAATGGTGCTCTGGCAGGTGCTTCGAATTTTGAACCCATATAGATTAAAAGTTAATTATATTCATCAGCAAGATTGCACTATGACACATAAAGGGTATACATGTATCAAGAACAGCACATAAGTGGTTTAGGAGACATTTTGGTGGTGGCATAGTCTTATAAAGTGATGGTATTCCGATCCGGAAAATGAAGCTTCCATGCTTCGTCCCCTGGAGATTTTCATGCACAAAAGAACTTCTGTGCTGGGGAAACCTTGAAGGGGACAGAATGCCAATGTTTTCTTTCTAGAATCGGCCCCATCCTTACTTGAATAGGACGTTCTGCAGTTCCTGCAAACCCCATGGTGAAGCCCCCCATTCTCAGGATAGTGAGGATCCCATAGCTTAGACACCCGCCAATCATAAAGTAATGGCATATCCTATTGATGTCACATCACTCTATAATAAACCTTTACTGTAGTATGTCCCTATACCATATAAGCCCCATAGAAGTATCTGGACGGGCTGTACACTGTTGCTAGCCAGATGGAATAGGCATCATGGCAAACAGCATGAGGGAAGACTGTATACCAGGAGTTCTCCTCTACGGAGTAACACTCCCTCCACCGAGATAGTCAGGACTATCAGCAACTCTGCAAACTCCAGCCTTTAGCCTCCTGCATAGGGGGGATACAGTCCATATATCAGCCAGGTTTCCCAGCCCTAATCCAGTCCAGAGCCCCAGACGCCAAAGATCATAGTGATCTATGATGCTAGGAGTGTAAGAGACAGCCAATGTTGTCTTAAGCTTCATTTGTCTGTATAAACTGTTAATGTTGAATGTATTTCTGTGATTCTGTTCCTTTAGGACAGCAGCCATTGTGGTTGTGACATGATGCTGGAGTGACCCCCCCCCCTTTTGTGTCAGCCTGCCTGTTCTGCAGACAGAGTGTGAGCAGAGAAGCAGGAAGTGACGAGACAGAGAGCAGCAGCCATCTTGGCAAGTGTTGTATTGAACTGGTGTGGAGATTTTTCTGTACAGCTAAGCTGTATCTTGGTCCAGAGACAAACAGAGTGTAAAGAGACAACAGGACTAGTGAGTCCACGTGAAAGGAACTGTGCTCAGTGGCTGATCAGTGAGACTGACATTGTGACTGTGTATATGGATACCACAGATAGAGACTCGCAGTGCTGTTGATGTACTGGACAGCACCTGCTAAATCCCGGCTTACATCCCAGCTCAGTGTATGGATTCGGCAGGACTGTCAGTGTGCTGAGTGGAATCTGCTGTTGGATTACATTGCATTCAGTTGGTTTCCCTGTCTGTTAAAGAGGACTTCATTTCTCCCAAGATCCTGATAACCGTGAGGAGAGGACGCTTCACTATAAAAGAAAGGACCGACTTTGGGCCCCACCGCGCGCTTCTACGGACTGTAAGCGGTCCACCTGGACCACTGGGGAAAAGGGGGTGCACCCAAATGTGATGTCAGGGTCAGTTAGGGATAGTTTTGAGTATATTGTTCATTCAGTGTCCATACTGCAGAAGTGGACAGAGTAAAAGTAGAAACCATTGCAGAATTTGCCTTGAAATTGTTCATGCTATATTGTATATTTTGCTTGTCTTTAGCCCTGTCATTTTACCTTTAACTAGCCTTTATTAACTTATAGTAAATATATATTTTTTTCTTGAACTACCGCGTGTGCGTTCATTTCTGGTTGCGGAGTCCAAACCACCTGCCTTGCTCTCGGTTCACAGGAGTCTCTGCCTCCCTGCGGCTCTACTGTCTCATACTGTACAGTGCTGTGCAATAGTTTTAGGCAGGTGGTGGGTAAAAATGTTTCAAAATAAGAATACTTTCAGAAATAGAAGTGTTAATAGTTTATTTTTGTCAATTAACAAAATAAAGTGAATGGGAAAAAGAAAAATGTAAATCCCATTAATATTTGATGTGACCTTTGCCCTTTGGAGGAGGAGTCCTGGAAGTGATGATATGGCCCCCACAGATATAGCCCTGATCTCATCATCATCCAGTCTGTCTGGGATGACATGAAGAGACAGAAGGATTGGACAAGCCTACATCCACAGAAGATCTGTGCTTAGTTCTCCAAGATGGCGGCGGGAACAACCTCCCTGCCCAGTTCAGCCAAAAACTGTCTGCAAGTACCGAGAAGAACTGATGGAAGGCAAAGGGCAAAGGTCACACCAAATATTAATGTTTAGATTTTTCTTATTTTCATTCACTTTGCTTTTTTAAGTGACAAAAATAAACTATTAACACTTCTATTTTTAAAAAACATTCTTACTTACATTTTTTCACACCTGCCTAAAATGTTTGAAAAGTAGCATATACAGTACAGTACTTAAGTTCTCTCAAAGACACCTCAGGAGATACGATATACTGTATACACACGTGGACAAAATTGTTGGTCCCCCTTGTTTAATGAAAGAAAAACCCATAATGGTCACAGAAATAACTTGAATCTGACAAAAGTAATAATATATAAAAATTCTATGAAAATGAACAAATGAAAGTCAGACATTGCTTTCCAACCAGGCTTCAACAGAATTTTTAAAAAAAGAAAACTCATGAAACAGGCCTGGACAGAAATGATGGGACCCTTAACTTAATATTTTGTTGCACAACCTTTTGAGGCAATCCCTGCAATCAGACGATTCCTGTAACTGTCAATGAGACTTCTGCACCTCTCAGCAGGTATTTTGGCCACTCCTCATGAGCAAACTGCTCCAGTTGTCTCGGGTTTGAAGGTTGCCTTTACCAGACGGCATGTTTCAGCTCCTTCCAAAGATGCTCAATAGGATTTAGGTCAGGGCTCATAGAAGGCCACTTCAGAATAGTCCAATGTTTTCCTCTTAGCCATTCTTGGGTGTTTTTAGCTGTGTTTTTTGGGTCATTATCCTGTTGCAAGACCCATGACCTGCGACTGAGACCAAGCTTTCTGACACTGGGCAGCACATTTCTCTCTAGAATCCCTTGATAGTCTTGAGATTTCATTATACCCTGCACAGATTCAAGACACCCTGTGCCAGATGCAGCAAAGCAGCCCCAGAACATAACAGAGCCTCTTCCATGTTTCACAGTAAGGGACAGTGTTCTTTTCAAGATATGCTTCATTTTTCAATCTGTGAACATAGAGCTGATGTGCCTTGCCAAAAATTTTGATTTTTGTCTCATCTATCCATAAGACATTCTCCCAGAAGCTTTGTGGCTTGTCAACATGTAGTTCGGCAAATTACTTTTGTCAGATTCAAGTTATTTCTGTGACTATTGTGGGTTTTTCTTTCATTAAACGAGGGGTACCAACAATTTTGTTCACGTCTGTGTATATATATATATATAGATATATATATATCTATATATATATATCTACACAGTTTTTCTGCATCGGATACGCCACCTCCAGATGTAAGATGATGATTTATGGTGGTCACAGCTGGTTCCATACATGGCTGCTTTCTTAGGTTGTTATACTATGCAGGACATGTGATCTAATACATAAATATAAATGGAGATAATAAATCAACTTGTAAGGCTTTTGTAGTGAACATATGCTGATTCACAAATGTGACAATGTAGTAAAAGAATAAGAAATGATGATGATGATCCCTCCATGTTGAGATAAGGAACTTGGAACATGGTTCAGTCTGTGATGTCGCCTGAACAACAACCCTACACAGTGTATGCAGCACAAATTGAGAATAAAGTACATGTGTTCTCTTCTATTACCCTACAATCTTGTCATTGGTTATTTCCTGTGGCCCCTCAATTCAATTAACATGTGGCACACCCCAATGGCGACAAGCAGAGAATGGGAGTAGTTGTTTTTCAACAATAGGCCAGAGACTCAACCGAACTCCTCCAGTGCACCTCCTAGGTGGGAATTGAAATGAGGGGGGCCTGCAATGGACCTGATAGTGGTGATAGTTTACCCCGGGGCGCTTCCAGTTGGAGAGGGGTCCTCTCTTACCCTGAGCCATGTGGCATTGTTGAGAAAGGGCCCCGATGGTAAGCACAGGAGTGACTCAGAAGGTAGTAGTGTGGTTGAACCAAGATGTAACTTTACTGAGGCATAGGTAACACATGCAGCTTCCTGATAGGAGTAGTAGTGATGGAGTTCCACTGTGGTGGCTGATCCCAGACTTGGGATGAGGGATCCCCAGGATTGGCATGGTAGTTTGGTATCTTTTGTATACTCCAATAGATAGTCTCTACCTCTCCCACTATGGCTATGGGGGCGGAACTAAATGAAGTCCCAGGATCCCAGATACCTGGATGAGAATGGATCCTGGCTAAAAGGTTGTGCAAACCACAACTTCTAAACCTGGCAACTTCTTTACCCTCTATAGCAGGGATACTCAACTGGCGGACTGCGGCTGCCAGCTGTCCAGACCCCTGCCTCCTGGCTCTTTTATTATGACAGAAGCTGGGAGAATCCTTCATCTCCTGCCCACTGTCCCCAAGCCCTGATCCATTGCACCAGCGGCAGCAGAGATACAAAATTATCCCTGATGCCTTCACAAATGAGAGGTCTTGTGCAGGCAGCAGAGACGATTGCAGATCATTGCTACCACTTGGGGACAGCAGGCGGGGAGATAAATGTTTTTCCTGGCTGCTTTTAACATTAATTATGTGTGGGGGCACTAATGGGGAATTATACTCAGGGCCGGCGTTAGGGGGGGCAAACTGGGCAATTGCCCAGGGCCCCGACCCCAAAGGGGCCCCCGGGATCTGGAGCCTGATGTCAGGACCGGCCATATCGATAACGAGGTGACTAAAAATAACAAACATTTTTACTCACCTGTCCTTGGCGTCCGACGTCATCTTCTTGCGTTCCGGACATCACCGCTGAGGCGCTGAGGCCTGGCCTCAGCGGTCACGTGGGGCGTGCTCACGTAACTGCTGAGGCCCAATCACAGGCCTCAGCGGTGACGTCCACAACGCGTGACGTCAGCCGCAGTGAAGAGGAAGCGGTCGCCGGCTCTGATAGCGGAGCTGCGCGAGGAGGCCCAGGAGAGGTAAGACAAGGTGAGTATAACTGTTATTTTGCCTTACCTCCCCGGGGCCTTCGGATAGCATATTATACTGTATAGGGCCCCTGTGGAGCATTATACTGGAGAGGGGGGGGCTCTGGATAGCATATTATACTCTGTAGGGCCACTGTGGAGCATTATCTGGAGGGGGGGCTCTGGATAGTATATTATACTCTGTAGGGCCACTGTGGAGCATTATACTGGGGGGGCCCCCTCTGGATAGTGTATTATACTGTGTGGGGCCCCTGTGGAGCATTATACTGGAGAGGGGGGGGCTCTGGATAGCATATTATACTCTGTAGGGCCACTGTGGAGCATTATCTGGAGGGGGGGCTCTGGATAGCATATTATACTCTGTAGGGCCACTGTGGAGCATTATACTGGGGGGCCCCCTCTGGATAGCATATTATACTGTATGGGGCCTCTGTGGAGCATTAGAATGTGGGGGGGGGCTCTGGAGAGCATGTTATATTCTCTGGGGCCACTTTGGAGAATTATACTGGGGGGCCCCTCTGGAGAGCATATTATACTGTGTGGGGCCACCGTGGAGCATTATACTGTGGGGGGGGGGCCCTCTGGAGAGAATATTATACTGTTTTGGGCCACTGTGGAGCATTATACTGGGGGAACCTCTCTGGGCGGTATATTATACTGTTCGGAGGCCATTCTGGAGCATGTTATACTGTGTGGGGTCACTGTGGAGCATTATTCTGGGGGGGCCATCTGCAGAGCATATTATATTGCGTGGCGCCATTGTGGGGTATTATTCGGGGGGGAACTAAGGAGCATTATACTAGAGGGCCCACCGGGTAATATATTATACTGCGTGGGGCCTACTGTGGAGCATTATACTGGGGGGACACTCTGGGGAGCATTATATATTGCGTGGGGCCACTGTGGAGCAAAATCCTGGGGGGGGGGCACTGTGGAGCATTATACTAGCGGGGGCCCTCTGGGGAGCATATTATACTATGGGCCACTTTGGAGCTTTATACTGGGGGGGGAAGGGGCAGTGTGGGAAGCCTGTTATACTGTGTGGGACACTGTGGAGTTTATTATATTGTGTAGGGCTTCTCGGGAGCATATTATACTCTGTGGGGCCATTTTAGAGCATTATACTGGAGGGGGACTGTGGGTAGCATATTATACTGTGGGGGACCACTGTGGAGCATTATACTGGGGGAACCCCTCTGGGCAGTATATTAAAATGTGTGGAGGCCATTGTGGAGCATGTTATACTGTGTTAGGCCACTGTGGAACATTATACTGGGGGGGCACTGTGGGATGCATATTATACTGTATGGAGCATATTATATTGTGTGGGGCTGCTGGGCAGCATATTTTACTGTCTGGGGCCACTAAGAGGTAGTATACTGTGTGGAGCCTTATATACTTTGTGGGTCCACTATGGGGGGCTCAGGGGAGCATTTTATACTGTGTGGGTCCACTGTGGAGCATTATATACCATGTGGGGAAACTGTGGAGGGTTCAGTGGAGCATTTTATACTGGGGAAGTATTATACTGTGGGGGGAGCTCAAAATTCCTGCTGGCAGCTCTGTGTGCTATGTCTGCATCACAGCTCCCTCACTATAATCTTGCACATACGTGTAGTGCTCCATGGCCATGTCATTTCCCATACAGTACTGTGCATGAGCTGGCCAGGGAGTTATTGGGGCCTGCACAGTACTATAGGGGCTGACTATACTGGGAACATACTCAGTAACACCAGATAGTCAGCACATATGTAAGACTTCAGTGAAGGAGCCGTGGTGTAGGCTATTAGCAGGAGGCTGTTGGGTGGGGCCCCAGAACAAGATCCTCTGGTGGGCCTAAGTCCCTTCAGTCTGACATTGTATAACAGAGAACTATTATATATAAGGGTGGGTTACTATATATAATTGGGAAACTTAAATATGAGGGGGCTATTATAAGGGGGAACTATTATTTATAAAACGGGCTATTATTTATAAGGGGGGAACTATTATATATAAGGCATCCATTATAAGGGAGAGCTATTATTTATAAGACAGGAACTATTTATAAGGGGGGTATAATTGTTATGTGGGCTTATTTATAAAGGGGGCTATTAGTGATAATGGGGACTATTATTTATAAGGGTAACCATTATTTATATGGGGGTTATTATTAATAAGGGAGCAGTATTATTTTTACGGGGTGACTGTTACTGATAAGGGGGAATATTACTGATACAGGGCACTATTTATCATTTATAAGGGAGCTATTACTGATAGAGGTGTAATATTATTTATAAGCAGGGGCTATTATTTATAAGGAGGCGCTATAATAACTGGGTGCAAAAATCTATTAGGCAGTACAAAGGTGCTCATTTGAATTGTGTGTGGTAAATGGGGCTTGTTATTACTTTTTTGTTGGCAGAAAGGAGGCGTTATTATCGGGGTTGCCACTGGAAGACGATGGTGTTGTTTGCATATCAGCATTTGGGGCCCCGCTTTTAATTTTGCCCAGGGCCCCACTTTGTCTAAAACCGGCCCTGATTATACTATGGGTTACTAAGGAGCATACCGAGAGGAGGCACAATAATGGGGATTATACTGTGGGGGCACAGTACAGTGGGTACGGAAAGTATTCAGACCCCTTTAAATTTTTCACTCTTTGTTTCATTGCAGCCATTTGCTAAAAGCAAAAAAGTTCATTTTATTTCTCATTAATGTACACTCAGCTCCCCTTCTTGACAGAAAAAAACAGAAATGTAGATATTTTTGCAAATGTATTAAAAAAGAAAAATAAACTGAAATCTCACATGGTCATAAGTATTCAGACCCTTTGCTCAGTATTGAGTAGAAGCCCCTTCCTTTTGAGCTAGTACAGCCAGGAGTCTTCCTTGGAATGATGCAACAAGTTTTTCACATCTGGATTTGGGGATCCTCTGCCATTCTTCCTTGCAGATCCTCTCCAGTTCCATCAGGTTGGATGGTGAACGTTGGTGGAGACATTTTCAGGTCTCTCCAGAGATGCTCAATTGAGTTGAGGTCAGGGCTCTGGCTGGGCCAGTCAAGAATGGTCACAGAGCTGTTCCAAAGCCACTCCTTTGTTATTTTAGCTGTGTGCTTAGGGTCATTGTCTTGTTGGAAGGTGAACCTTCGGCCCAGTCTGAGGTCCAGAGAACTCTGGAAGAGATTTTCTTCCAGGATATCTCTGTACTTGGCCGCATTCATGTTTCCTTCAATTGCAACCAGTCGTCCTGTCCCGCATAGCATGATGCTGCCACCACCATGTTTCACTGTTGGGATTGTATTGGGCAGGTGATGAGCAGTGCCTGGTTTTCTCCACACATACCGCTTAGAATTAACGTCAAAAAGTTCAATCTTCATCTCATCAGACCAGACAATCTTATTTCTCATAGTCTGGGAGTCCTTCATGTGTTTTTTGGCAAACTCTATGCGGGCTTTCATATGTCTTGCACTGAGGAGAGGCTTCCTTCGGGCCACTCTGCCATAAAGCCCCAACTGGTGGAGGGCTGCAGTGATAGTTGACTTTGTGGAACTTTCTCCCATCTCCCTACTGCATCTCTGGAGCTCAGCCACAGTGATCTTTGGGTTCTTCTTTGCCTCTCTCACCAAGGCTCTTCTCCCACAATTTGGCTGGACGGCCAGTTCTAGGAAGAGTTCTGGTCATCCCAAACTTCTTCCATTTAAGGATTATGGAGGCCACTGTGCTCTTAGGAACCTTGAGTGCTGCAGAAATTCTTTTGTAACCTTGGCCAGATCTGTGCCTTGCCACAATTCTGTCTCTGAGCTCCTTGGGCAGCTCCTTTGACCTCATGATTGTCATTTGCTGTGACATGCACTGTGAGCTGTGAGGTCTTATATAGACAGGTGCGCGCCTTTCCTAATCAAGTCCAATCAGTTTAATTAAACACAGCAGGACTCCAATGAAGGAGTAGAACCATCTCAAGGAGGATCAGAAGGAAATGGACAGCATGTGAGTTAAATATGAGTGTCACAGCAAAGGGTCTGAATACTTATGACCATGTCATATTTCAGTTTTTCTTTTTTAATAAATTTGCAAAAATATCTACATTTCTGTTTTTTTCTGTCAAGATGGGGTGCTGAGTGTACATTAATGAGAAATAAAATGAACTTTTTTGCTTTTAGCAAATGGCTGCAATGAAACAAAGAGTGAAAAATTTAAAGGGGTCTGAATACTTTCCATACCCACTGTATATCTCTGCAAGGTACTGTCATTAGCTTGATAATGGTTTTCCTGCTGACAGACTCCCTTTAACTACCTGCACCAGAAATAACAACAACAGGACTTCAGCAACAGGAAATTTTTGCTAGTAGAACACGATGCAACAATTGAACCTCCATTTTGTTTTGGACTTTATTTCCAACTACACATTTGGCACATTATTGCCCCTCTTTGCCAATCAGATAACCCGACCATGGGCAGTTAATCTTTCCCTAACCACTGGTCAGTCTCTATACCAGCTCACCAGCTTGTTCCCTAGCAGCTACACTTAGACCACAACTCAGACTCCTTAAGTCTCCCAATCTTTGGCTCCAGTGCACCAACTTACCTCGTGCCATCTATACTTGATTTCATGGCTGTCCTTAGGCTTTCCATATTTATTTCCCTCGACCTGCAGTCCATCAGTTCCTCTTTCAGACCTATTGACAGACAAATGGCTACCCCACATTTTGAAAACTGGCTACAACTTGGCTCTTTTATGGCTACTCCTGCTATCTCCATTCATGTGTGCAGCACAGCAGTGAAAATATCTCAGTATCTCAACATTGGGCTCGATATGACACCACACTGATGCTTGGCTACTCCTGCAAGCTGGCACCCAGCAACACTGATAAGGTTTGGCGGCGTTTCCGCACTTTGCAACATAAGGGCTTGCATGTGCAAAAACAAAATGGCGGAAACATTGGGCACACAAATATACAGAGGATACATGTGTTCCAGTGCCCATGACTGCCAAACAGTGTCCACAGAAATGTCGCCTTAGATATCATATTTTGAAATCCTGACCCTCTGGAAGTAACCAGCTCTGACATATTGGTCAGCTCATGAGGGGTCTGGATATTGATCTAGGGATTTAGTCCATTTGCCATATTTGGAATTTGGAAGATTATTTTTCCTCTGATGGGGCAACTGGCCTCAGCCTTGTGGGGTTTTGCCTTCCTCTTGATCAACTTCATAGGTTTATAGGTTGGCCTACATATGTCTTTATCCAACCTCATCTACTATGTTACTACTGAAAGAAAACAAATATCTTTTATCCACTTCAAGCAACCAAAGCTAGGCTTTCAGGCTTTCATCCCTCGCCTCTTCCCCCATCACCCAAAGTACAGAACCTTCAAGAAAGATCATTCTCTTTCTTCGACTGACTTGATCCATGCCATCTAAATGGCCACCATATAATACTACTGCATTTCCCCTGCAGTGACGGTGACGCCTGGTAGACACTACCGCTGCATGAGAAATGTTTGGCTAGCCGCGGCTTCCCACCACCAATCTGCAGCCCTATGATTGGTTGCCACGAGTTTAATTTTCTCTTAGACAACTTTGATTAATGAGGCGCCCTATTCCCTATGTACGGAGACTTGTAAACCAACGTGTAATTTCCTAGAAGACGTGAATTAATATCACATAGGATCCTCCGCAGTAACCAAGCAATATCCTGGACTGCGGTACAAGCCGCCAGTCAACCTTTCCCTGTAACAATTTCCTTATCTTACAATAGAATTTTCATGTTTATCTAATTTTTCATGTTATTACCTTAAACTGTAGAATTAGAAATTCCAAGGCTAAATGTACTCTCGCCATTCTGCATAAAATCCTGTAAAATGAGACTTTCTCCTGCACATTTGGATGAGATGAGGTCCTCATAAGTCTACATTATTTATAAGGTCTACCAGTAAAACATTGAGTATTTCTAGTTCCTTACTGCTGCAATTGTTTGTAAGTAGAAGAAGCATGAGATGAATAATAGTATGTGCTCGTGGATTCATCCTCCTGATCTCTTTTCATTCTATCAGAATATTGTATTATATTGATTTGCCTTTTTAGATTCTGCAACAGGCTACAATTCGGAAAAAGAAAAAGACTTTAATACAATGGAGGAAATTTATTAAGACTGGAATTACAACAGTCTTAAAGGGGTATTTCACTTTGGACAAGCTACCTGCCATTCCAAATAATTTGGTGGGTGTCTCATCAATATCGAGGATCAGGGTATTTTGCACCCCATTCCCGACCAAGGCGCCTGGTCATACAGTGCGCGCTACTCCATTCATGTCATGACGCTTGTGTCCATGTGACCACTGGTATACACTTCACTTGTATCTCAGTTGTTTCATTTCAAATCCATTGTGGTGGCATGTAGAGCCCAAACCATGAAGATTTATCACTGTCCAAATATTTCTGGACCTAACTGTATATCTTATGTGTATTGTACATATATTATTAGCCCCCATACAATATAATTTCCATACAGTAATATACAGTATTACATAGACAGTATAAAACTGTATGTAGCACTCACAAATTATTCATATTAAGGTCGAGTACACATAGGCAGGGTTGTCAGTATGATAACCCAATTAGAGCTAAAAATCCTCTTCTGTCACATTGGGTTACATGACAATCCCAAAAGAGACCAGAACTTCCAATGTGCACACTTTATGGTGTGGGTGGACCCGCTCATGATAGGACTTGAGCTCTCTTGAGAGATAACCTTTCTCTTGTACCATAATACAGAATCCCTGTGTAAATAGGGATTCTAGAAGTCGATCATACCTCCAGTTAATGAATTGGTTACTCTTGTCATTCTCAATACTTACGCTCGACCTAAATGCAACATTAGAAAATGATCGGCATTATTTCCCCCTATGTAGGCTACACAACTACTGTAAAACACTGGAGGATAAAGTTAATTATCTCTATTTATAGGCACAGTAAGACACAGAGGCGGCGGGCAGGCACCGAGCGCGACTACCCACATTGCCTGATTACAAGCATTTTATCTAAATACACTCGAGGATTTCTCATAGAAATGGATATTTACTGCGAACGCCGATGTAAATATTAATGTAAAAGATCAGAGAAATTGTTATTTAGACTATCATCTATTCACTTCTAATGAATTGTCGGTAAATTAAATTTTCTGACATATTACAGGATTATTTTTACATTTTTCTTCTCCAGGACCACACACTTCATTTTAATGTATTTTTATTTTTATTTTTAGGATTTAAGACTATTATTTAATTTTTTTCCTTAAAAAATATTTTACTCATTAAGGTTGGGGCTCCAAGTGGTGTAAGCATGGCAGTCACAGCAAAGTGGGGATGGGATTCTAGCAAATCCCATCCCCACTTTGCAAAACAATACACGCAGCGGACACGCTGTGATTTCCATTGCAGTTTTGGAAATCGCAGCATGTCTATTATACCTACGGAAACGTCGGCGGTTTCCCTATAGGTACAGTATAATGAAGCAGAAAGTCTGCAGAGGAAACCTCTGTGAAAATCGCTGCGGGAAAAACTGCGGGAAATCGCTGCGGGAAGCTAAGTGGGGCCTTAGCCTAAAGAGGTCCTTCCATGCCTTCTAAGACAGGCCATGTTATACTGTATATCGCTGCAGAGCTGACAGCGCGCTGAATTCAGCACACTTTCAGATATCTCTGGAACCGAGGTAGATAGTGGCAAAATTGAAAGTGAGCTGAGTTCAGCTTTGCACTGGTAGATAACATGTCATATCTTAGAGGACATGAAAGGTTCCCTTTAAGACACAGTGATTTTTTCTGAATTTGCATTTTGTGTTTTTTTCTCACTTTCCAAAAGCCATAACTTTTAGATTTTTTAGATGAGGGCTTAGTTTTTTTGCAGCATGAAGTGTACTTCATCATGTCATCATTTAATATTCAGAAAAAAATTCAGAAAGTGGAATTGGGGAAAAATAAAAAGAATTGCGCAAATGATTTTGTTTTCACGGGTTCACAATGCAGTAAAAGTGACACATTAGTTACATTCTGTGGGTCAGTACGATCACGGCAATACCAGTATAGTTTTTATTATGTTTTAATGCCTCAAAAATTAAAAACACTGAAAAATTTAAAATTTCTTTCGCCATACTTTGACACTCAGAACGTTTTTATATTTTCATGCAAGGTGCTATGTAAAGGCTTCTTTTTAACAGGACAAGCTGTAGTTTTTATTAATATTTGGCTCCGGGCCATACCGCCCCATGGGCACCGCACCACAGCAATGGCAGACACAGCACCACACCAGCACCGGCTCCCTTCATTTATAAACACCTGGGCCAAATGGGAGGAGTGCTGGTACCAAGGCAAAACAAAAAAATGGAAAAGACACAATGCTATGCATAAATATCCAAAAAAGAGAAAAAGACATGGGCCGCACATCCCAATCTTATACATTGATCTTGTGCTTCAGTATTGTAGAATTTGCAGAGAAGCATAAGATCAATGTATAAGATTGGGATGTGCGGCCCATGCCTTTTTCTCTTTTAGGATAAACTTTTATTTAATTTTTATTTTTTTTACCATTTTTGAAAATATTTTTCAAGTTTTTTTTAACCTTTTATTTTTAGACCACCAAGGGGACTTGAATCTAGGGGAGACTGAACATACACCCATACTCAAATGCATTGCAGTATATTGTGAAATTCATTCACCTCTATTACACGCTGCCCATTACAGCGTGTAATAGAAATATAGTACTGACAGGCCAGGAAGCCTTCAATAGGCTCCCAGCTGTCATGACAACTGATCGCCTCCCTCCAATGATGTTCTGAGGGGCAGCAATCGGGACCAATATGGTGGTGCCCATGTGTCGCTGTGCATGATCGGGGCATCTAAAGTGTTAATAGCCACAATCTGTGCAGGTACCAATTGCAGCTGTTAGCAGAGGGTGCCCATTGTATAATATAGAGGGCACAGCTCCTGTCTCATACTGTGAGCCTGGGTGTCCAGACACAGTGCAGCCAGGGAAATATGGCCGATACACATACCATATACTGTATTTCAGACTGGAACTGCCCATGCACAGGGACTCCAAATATAAAATGTTACAAATTTTTTATATTATTGTCTTCGTTAAATTGTCCTGCTTTCTTTGCTTTTTCCTTCTATTTGCCAAGCATTTCTTGTACTTTCCCCTGTCCTTGACACTAACAATTCCTCATGTAGCTTTCATGATCGTCCATTATAATTAAAGAGATATTCCTAACACTTTCCACAATGTAGAAAACAGGTAGCACCTTGCTGGCTGATAAGAAAACCTGGAAGCGAGCCAAGGGTTAGCGCACATTCTCAGAAATGTCTGGCTCCTGTCCATAAGTCTTGTGAAAAATGCTCAGCATGAGAGGAGAGAGGAATTAAGGACAGCCTCTGGTCACTTTCTCTGCCCTAGGAGGGCTATAAATAAAACATGTCAGATTTTCTAACAGTATGCAGTGATCCTGAGCCAGTAAATCTCCGCACAATGAAAAAAATTGACAACCTTTGCCATCTTAAAGCAAATGCAATTTGAAAAAAAAAATTATTTTGATAAAACACATAAAGTAAAAAGTAACACAGGGCAAATGTATCCATAGCAGCCCTTCTAATGTCCGAGAGAAAAGGAACTGGACATTGGTGAATGTGCTCCTGGTCTATGTGAACTGGGGTTAAAGGGTTTGTCCAGAAAGTAAACAATTATTTTACAAGAAACTCAGAATGTGTAAAAAAAAAAAAACAAACAGATCGATACACTTGCAGACAGTGTTTGGCAGAACTGGGCAGGAAGGTTGTTCCCGCCACCATCTTGGAGAACTAAGCACAGATCTTCTGTGGATGTAGGCTTGTCCAATCCTTCTGTCTCTTCATGTCATCCCAGACAGACTGGATGATGATGAGATCAGGGCTATATCTGTGGGGGCCGGATCATCACTTCCAGGACTCCTCCTCCAAAGGGCAAAGGTCACACCAAATATGGATGGGATTTACATTTCTCTTTTCTTCATTCACTTCATATTGTTAGTTGACGAAAATAAACTATTAACCCTTCTATTTCTGAAAGCATTCTTACTTTGCAGAATATTTTCCACACCTGCCCAAAACTTGGGCATAGTGGACATGCAAAGGGTGGTAATGTGAATGAGGCTGAGCTGCAATATCAAGCACAGCCAGCATACAATGTACAGTGCTGTATTTGGTAAGTAGTGAGGCTTGCCTGAACGCTGTGCTCTCATCTGACAGCTGACTAGTGGGGTGCTGACTGTCAGACCTCCACAATCTGATATTGATGACCTATGCTAAGGATAGGCCTTCGATATCTTTGCAACAGATTACTCCTTTAATGGGTTAAATAAGGTGACACATTCAGCATGAGAAAAATGCAGCATATGCACCGTACTAACAGAGCCTCAGTAAATAAGGTCTCAAAAATGTTAGAATAAATTGTAAATAAAGTATCATTTTTTGGAAATTGCAAAGTGATTATGGAAGAAGTGCAATACCCTAGAGCTAAATATTATTGACCTTCATGACTGAGGGGATGTGAAGTTTTACATTCTGCCTGCAAGAAATCTAAACTTCAAAAAGTCAACATATTAATAATCCTCGTCTCTCTCGAGCGGAGTGATAAATGCCACCTTGCTTGAGTTAAACTGCCTTGGCATGCAGTAGTTTTAATCTCATTTTATAAAAGTTTATATGTTGTCTCTGCAAAATGCAGCACAATAGTTTCTAGTACGACCTTTAAAATTTCACCTTTATAATAATGAATACCAATTTACTAAGAACACGGGGCCATGAGAGACTGGGTGGTGAGCAAGGATCTACTGCAAGAACTGCCTGCACACAGGGAAAAATGTCTAAAGGGTTCTCTCAACACAATGACCTCTTTTCATATACCCAATTGGAGAATTTTGATGTCATAAAAGAAGGGTTCTCTGCTCAGGGCCCCCCTTTATTAGTCAGAGAGGAGAGCTGGTAATGATTAGAGATGGGTGGCTCAGGTCCAAGATTAATTTCAGGTCGAACAAGATTGGTACAAACCACACCTTA
This sequence comes from Leptodactylus fallax, assembly GCA_947044405.1. NCBI lineage: Eukaryota > Metazoa > Chordata > Amphibia > Anura > Leptodactylidae > Leptodactylus > Leptodactylus fallax. Next base: position 10,867,744 of record CAMRHE010000006.1, read on the forward strand.
AATTGGCTTAAAACATAGTATATAACACTGTCAGGACTCCTAGGAACCTATCTATAAAACATAGTGTAGAGCACGGTCAGGGCACCTAGGAACCTATCTATAAAACATAGTGTAGAACACTGTCAGGGCTCCTAGTATCCTATCTATAAAACATAGTGTAAAACACTGTCAGGGCACCTAGTATCCTATCTATAAAACATAGTGTAGAACACTGTCAGGGCTCCTAGTATCCTATCTATAAAACATAGTGTAGAACACTGTCAGGGCTCCTAGTATCCTATCTATAAAACATAGTGTAAAACACTGTCAGGGCTCCTAGGAATCTATCTATAAAACATAGTGTAGAACACTGTCAGGGCTCCTAGGAACCTATCTATAAAACATAGTGTAGAACACTGTCAGGGCTCCTAGTATCCTATCTATAAAACATAGTGTAGAACACTGTCAGGGCTCCTAGTATCCTATCTATAAAACATAGTGTAAAACACTGTCAGGGCTCCTAGGAATCTATCTATAAAACATAGTGTAGAACACTGTCAGGGCTCCTAGGAACCTATCTATAAAACATAGTGTAGAACACTGTCAGGGCTCCTAGTATCCTATCTATAAAACATAGTGTAGAACACTGTCAGGGCTCCTAGGAACCTATCTATAAAACATAGTATAGAACACGGTCAGGACTCCTAGGAACCTATCTATAAAACATAGTGTATTACACTGTCAGGGCTCCTAGTATCCTATCTATAAAACATAGTGTAGAACACTGTCAGGGCTCCTAGGAACCTATCTATAAAACATAGTGTAGAACACTGTCAGGGCTCCTAGGACTCTATCTATAAAACATAGTGTAGAACACTGTCAGGGCTCCTAGGAACCTATCTATAAAACCTAGTGTAGAACACTGTCAGGGCTCCTAGGAACCTATCTATAAAACATAGTGTAGAATACTGTCAGGGCTCATTTGCATATTGACAAAAACAGTGATATCTCTGCAACAGAAGCAGTGATTCACAAGAGGAAAACTCAGTTTGATTTCGGTGGTGCTAACCTATCTATCTGTGTGACTGGAGTGAGATACTGGGTTCTGGTGAAACTCCCTTTAACACCTTCTCATCAGAGCCATTTTTTGATTTTCATTTTGTTTTTTACTCCTCTCCTTCAAAAAAAACCATAACTTTTTATATTTCCATTCACAGAGCCGTGTGAGGGCTTTTTTTTTTTTGCAGGACAAACTATTCTTCATAATGGTACCATTTAACATTCCATATGATGTAATGAAAAGCTGGAAGAAATTCTGAATCAAGTGAAATTAGAGAAAATTTGTGTTTGCGCCAATTTCTTATGGGTTTTGTTTTTTTTGCCATTCATTGTGCAGTCAAAGTGACCTGTTACCTATATTCTGTGGGTTGACACAATTACAGCAATACCAAATTTATATAGTTTTGGTTATGTTTTAACCTTAAAAAAAATCCAAAACTTTGAAAAAAAAATATTTTTCTTGAAGTTTCCATATTCTGACACCAATATATATTTTATGTTTCAGTAAATGGGGCTGCCTAAAGCATCTTTTTTTGCGGGGACAGATGTACCTTTTACTTATACTATTTTGGGGAATGTCTGACGATGTGATCGCTTTTATTAAAATTTTTATGGGAGGTGAAACAGTAAAAAAAACAACGGTTTGGCTCTTTTGATTTTTTTTTTCCTGCTACGGCGTTCACCTTATGGGAAAAATATTTTGATAGGTTTGTAGTTTGGACATTTTGTGATGCAGGGATACCTAATGTGATTATGTTTTACTTTGTTTATTTATTTTTATATAGGTTCTATGGAAAGGGAGGGTGATTTGAATTTTTAATTCTTTTTAATTGTTTGATATTTTTTTCTTTTACTGTTACTTTTAGACCCCCTAGGGCAGGGGTCCCCAACCACTGGTCCGTGGACTGAGCCATTGGGGGTCTTCTGCTGGTCCGTGAGACGGCGGGGTGGTCTCGGTAAACGCGGCTTCTGTCACATTATGTGTGGTGGGTCGGCGATCTGGCCACAGTATTGTTGCTCCTAGCCTAGCTAATGGCCCTACAGCGCTGTAGACTGAGATCCCGCCAGCACGCCCCGGTCTACAGAGCTGTTTAGTGTATAACCCCGCCCCCATATGACCAAAGCCCTGCCCCTAAACCGCCCGCCCGCCACGCCCACGCTCCCTGCCCCGCCACCCCTGCCGGGCCATGGAGGAGAAAAGGTTGGGGACCGCTGTCCTAGGGGGTCTGATCACTAATACAATGCATTGCAATGCTAATGCATTGCAATGTATACAGGCTGCCTAGTGCAGAATCCTATTGAAGACAGGCCTGGGAACCTTCAATAGGCTCAGAGCTGCTTAGGCTATGAATCACCACCCCCAGATCTCACTCCGGGGGCCAGCGATACACCCCATAAGGGCAGCGCTGATGCGTAGATGGGAGAATGGCACCTTGGTTGTGTTTGACCAAGGCAGGCAGTGATCATGGGGCACTGCCGCCAGATCTCTGTTGTATAATGCTACTATGTACTATTGCGGCGGATGTTGGGGAAGGGTTAAAGAACTGTAAAACCTTGTTAATTTTTATTATTTTATCATGCCAGTTCTGTATATACCTGGAAAATCCATTTAACAAAAGTGGGTTTATATTTTAACACCAAATTCCATACCTGCAGGGGATACTTTTCAATCATATGAGTTAAATGAATCCTACTCAATATCTATTATAACTTCATATCCTTAGCCTACACTGTACAAAAGGTAGCTCATATATTTCTGAGAGCCATTTCTACAGACACTAGACAAGTACCTTAGAATTTAATATTAGGAACAGCATGATCTGGATTATCTGTTGAAAAGAGACATTAGATGGTTGCCAGGCCAGCGACTATGAAAGTAGACAGTTGACAGGTTTCCTAGAGAATCTCAGAATAGAAAGATTTCTTTATCTGAGAGTATTGTTTATCTCAGTGTGATGGTAATATAATAATACGCCCAGTAGTCTTAGAACACTAGGACTATTCTTTGTCCTCGGGTGTCACTTGTAATCAGAGGAAATTACCGGCCTGTAAAGCACAAGTTGTAATTGGGATCAATTAGCTATAATCTGCCTATAATCCTTTTTGTGTAATGTACAGGAATATGAAAGAAATGGCGAAATTATATATGTTCTGCTACACCGCATGCCATGTTCTAGGCTACATTACTGGGAAAACAATTGTAAACACAAAGGATCATTTAATGTACAAGAAATATATAAAACTGATAAAACTGTCTATATTATGTAATGGCATTAATAGCAACGTCTCTGCTTCTCCCTACAAAGCACAGTAAGAGATACATTTTTGACTGCCTGCAGCCACAACTAGGGGGCGCTTAACCACTTCCGGACCGCCCATTGGGTTTTTACGTCCTAGGGGTGGTTGCCTTGTTCTGCAAGGACGTACCAGTACGCCCAAGCACAACTCAGCAGCTGCACAATTTAATGGGGAGCCGGCTGTAACTTCAGCTGCAGCTCCCAGAGAGAAGGCAGGGAAGGTTTATTACCTTCCCTGCCTTCCCAATCGCTGTGTATACTGCGCTATGGGTGCCGCCATCTTGAGGATCCCCTCTGACCTGACAGTCATGTGATCCGCCGGGATCAGAGTCTGAAAGAGCTGCTGGGTCCTACAGGACCCAGATCAGCTCTATAGTAACGTGCAGGAGGCTGTATTCCTCCTGCAACTGGGGCTAAATATACCGACCCCAGTTACAGGGGAAATCAGCCTCCCCCATAAAAAAAAAAAAAAACAGTGATCAGATGTCCCCAAAGGTCTATTATGACCTTATGGGGACACAATGTAAAAAAAATAAAAATAAAAAAAATTAATAGAAAAGTAAAAAAAAAAAATGTAAATAAAATAATTAAAAAAATAAATAAAAGAATTTGCCAGTAAAACGCACTTATTACAGGTTATAGTCCCACCCCTGACAACACCATACAAAATAAAAATTACCGTAACGGAGAGGAAAAACTATTTTATAAAGTTTTTAGTAGCACTTTGTGTTATTAAATAAAAAAAAAAAAAATGAAAAGTGAAAAACAGACAAGTTTTCCCTCCTCTTTGTGCCACCGAAAAAAGACGAAGAAATTAGTTGAATAACACAAATGATAAAAATGTTACAGCCCTCAAAACCGCACATACAAAAAAAACCGAAAATTTGTCTGGTCCTGGACCAGAAATTGGCCCAGTACTGAAGTAGTTAATAAAGACAGCTTAATTAATGGTCACTAACTTTTCAACAACCTATGCATAAATGAATAGTACAGGTAATTGTAAGAAACTTTGTAATATATCATATAAGAGAGAAATGCCTCTTTTCCTTCTTTTCAGGCAGTTTCCCCCTCCCTCTGCTAAAATGACTCTGAAAATACCTGCTATATCTACCTTGAGACAGACTACAGTTGACATGACTTAGATTACGCACTTGTATAGAAGTCTATGGAGAGGTTAAGAGGCAGGAGTGAGCAGGAAGTGCAGGAGATAAAAGAAGAAAGACAAGCTTAGTCTGGTTCTGTAGTTACATGGGTGCTTTCTGTCACAACAACATTTTTGATTCCCATAAGTACAGGTCAGTACTTATCTGTATAGGTTCTGCATGGTCCTGGGGCTGTTTCCAAGTGAGAAACCTATAGAAGTGGCTCATTTTTGGTGAAAATGGAAAATATACATTCTTACCGGTAATAATAAACCAGAAAGTCTTGACCTCAGAGTATAAAACCATGAGTCTATACTTTCTTAATTCCCGAGGAGAGGACGTATAACTTTTCACGAAGTCTCCTGCGGTTCTCTCTTATGGCGTAATGAGTGGCACAATTGGGATAATGACTTATTTTTATAATCAGTTTATTCTCTATACAAACAGGAAATGGGCAGCGTAATGTCTGAGCAGGTGCAAAGAAACAAAACACGGGAAGATAACAAAGAGGGAATAAATACATCAGATGTCAAGCCCACCGCTGAGCTATAAAACGCACACACGCGCGCCAATAGCATGTCCAAGCAATTATTCTATTAACCTGCTGGGAACACGCAGGGCTTGGAGCTAAATCATCTAATGACTGAATATATAAAGCATTTCTATCACAATTTTTGCATAATTGGTAATATGTGCAAATACACAAAACTTTGTAAACTATAACATTACCACAAATGGCATTTTCTGCACCTTGGAGACAACCCCTTTAAATATGCCCTGTCATAATGGTGATGTCTGCAAAAATAAACATTCCCCTCCCCCATGCTAAATATAATTCTTCTAAATATCCTGGTGTGTCGGGGAATGTTTTAGTAATATGTTTCTGGAATACCGGGGACTTAACCCGAAACACAATTTCTTCCAATAAAAGCTACAGAGATCTTGTATGTTCTAGTAGTAATAATAGATCGATACAGTATGACAGGGGCGATATAATATGTTTAGTTTGGTGACCTTTAAAATGGGACTTTGGTTGCACATTATTGAACCTAATGATACAATATGTATAATATAGTGAATGTTGCTCGGTGACAATTTACCTCATCTGTAGGTGTTATTGATCAAAAAGCAAAGCTCTGTATTGGCAGATAATGCACCAACAAGGAGTTGTTGGAATCAAATGAAACTTACAGTGAATGTAATGATGACAGATGGAAGTGACTACAATATTAGAGCCAAAGGAGAAGTTTATTGCATAAAGTTGGTTCTAGGACCCTGTTGGGCACCTCTAGCCTGGATACAAGATGGCATAGGGTTGGACATGGAAGCATACAAGTTCTGTATGGGATCCTGTAGACCTGCAGGGCCTGCACACTTGTAGGCTACTTATAGGAGTTTTCAAGGCAAAAAAAATATTCAAAAGAGGTCTGTTAGTGCTATTAATGGGTTAATAAGTGCTCCCAAATACCTTTAGCAGTGTTTTGATTGATTTCTGGGTTTCTCTGGGAGTTCCTGGCATCTTCTGCATTTGTTTACATGGGTATCTTCCTGTTCTGTTTTCCTGCAACTATCATTACATTGCATCTGCATTGTGCTTCACTCAGAGATGTCTCACACTACATCCCTCTCTCACTCCTTCACAATCCCTTCCTGCTTCCCTAGCTAGCCTGCCCACTACTAGCCTTTCTAACTAACTAATTCCACCCCCTCCCCCCACCATCATACTTACCTGTCTTCCTGTCCAGATCTTCTGTGCACGGGACATCACTTCCTTCTGGGGGGCTGGCTTCTCCTCTTATTGACGTCTGCCAGCACTGGCGCAATAGGTGGTGGGTGAAGGGGGTTAGTATAGGTGATGTTGCATTTCCGGAAACAGGAAAACGGAACATCTCCAGAAAATCTGAAAATATACCTCGACGATCTAGGTAAATATACATTTTTTGTAAACTAAGTAAATTAAAAGGTAGGCGGGGGAGGGTGTTTAACTTAGAGTAGAAATATAATTTTATCCTGGACAATTCCTTTAAGCTTGTGTCTCCGCTGGTTCCATAAGTGCTCAATTGGTGATAAATCTGGCAACAGGGCAGACCAAGGAAGTGTTGTAATCTGGTGGAGAAATTTCTGGGAAACCCTGAATGTGTGTGGGTGAGCATTATCCTGCTGAAAAATATCAGTTAGAAACCTGACCATGAGAGACAACTTGTGTGACCATAGGATGTCCTGTACATATCACTGAGCTGTTAGTGTCCTTGACTAGGTGACCGACCGTCGTATGCAATGGCTCCCCAGACTCATCGCACCAGCAGTTGGGGCAGTGTGCCGCTCCACATCAAAGGTTGGATTGAAACACTCACCACAAGGCTGCCATACTCGAATCCAACCATTGTCAGATCCCAAACAGAACCTGGATTTGTCGCTACAGACGATACAGTTCCAGTCCGTAGAAGTCCAACTTTTTTGTTAGCGACACAACTGCAAATGAAGGCAACAGTGGCTGCCTGCCAATGGCAGGATGTATCATGGGTCCTGTGACACCAAATTTCCTTCTGTTATGTGAGGGGTGTGTAATGAAGGCACCAACTGTGTCTGGATGGTGGAGAAAGCAACTATGGGAGGTGCTTGTGCTTCAAAATCAGTTCCAAATTCCTCCATGTGAACATATCCTAAGAACCTCTACAGATGGCGCTTCATCTTATAAGATTTATAAATAAATATATCTCTTTGTATTTACTGGCAACATAAAAATGTAAAAGAAATAAATGGAAATGCATTAACCAGCGTGTGCAGCTGAGCCTGTAAACAAGGAGGTCTTAGATAATGTTATGTAATTGTGGCTGTGTACACATAAGAATTATTATCATATCTGAGTGTAAGGAGCCCCCGTGTGTATTAAACATGTTGTGTTAAGAGAACATCCAAATCAACATCACATATTCAAATAAACATCTGCTCCGATTCTTAGATCACAGATATCGCCGTGCAAGCTGGAAGATAAGAGCTAAATGCCAGGGTTAAGATGTAATAAGTGAACTGACATTTGCCAAGCAGAGATGATATAGAGAATTTTATTAGGTGTAGTTATTCCACAGTATACAAAGACAAAATGAGCCCTCCTAGTTATTACAACAGACCTATCAACAGATAGACCAGTATGAAGTATTACTACGTACTAGTGTGAGACTATTTGTCCCATCTTAGGGTTAGCCTTCCATAAAAGAGATGCTGAAGGTACATGAAGGTATAAAATATTCTAAAGAGGTGGTTTGGAAATGTACATATATTTGTTTACATAATATTGCCCTTAAAGGGGTTTCCCATCTCCCTCTCTCTCCAGTTTGCCTGCTGTCTCTTCTTCTCACTTCCTTTATTATTCCACAAGCTGGTGGGTGGCTTTGACTGTTTGATGGGCAGGACACTATGAAGTACTTCAGTATATATAGAAATTGCCTTTACCATGATTGGTTATTTATTATGATTACTAGAAATCTATGATAATTCAGATGAAATAACATGCACAGTAAATGTATATTACATTACATAGGGTTGGAGAACACTTAAATGCTCCCAGACAATGCACTTGCAGCAATCTTAATGTTATCTTTATGTTTACATAGAGAAATAATTCATGATGTCCGAGCCTTTATCAGCAAACTGCAATTACCTGACCTGATTGTCCTGACAGCAACTCAGAATGTAATAACTCTGAAAGCAAACACAATCTGGTGAATTCAGATCCCTCAGAGAGCAGTGAGTCACATCATCCAACCTGTTATCAGATCTAGGATGGGGACCAAGGAAACAATGCATAAACCATGGGAGGAATAATTTCATATAGGAGGCAAATGAAGCAGCATTTCTAAAGCAATGTATTTAGGAAGACTCTTGAATTTACATAAGCTAGCAGTATAGATAGGATCCTTGAGATTGGAATACCCCTTTAAATGCCCAAATTAGGGTGAATTCACATAAGGACATTTTCTTGCTGAATTTACTGAAACTGAAAATCAACTTTATTCATCTGAAAGTGTTGTTTTGGTGGCAATCACCTGGACTTCTTCCAGCCTCATTCAGCAGAATAGGACCGTCGCTAGCAAATTTGCCACGTGTAGTTATTGTTTATTTATATAGCACCATTAATTCCATGGTGCTTTACATTTACATACGGTACACAAGATATACAAAACATATAATACTAACAGTGATCACTGGCACAGTGGGATAGAGGGCCCTGCCCGCAAGGGCTTACAGTCTATGAGGGAAGAGGGATAGAGACAGAAGGTGGGGGTAGAGGCTGTTCAGGTGGTGTTGTGGTGACAGTAGTGTTATTGGAGGTTGTAGGCCTTCCTGAATAGGTGAGTCTTCAGGGCCTTCTTGAAGCTTGTGGATGTGGGGGTCAGTCTTATGTGTCTTGGTAATGAGTTCCAGAGTATGGGGGATGCACGGGAGAAGTCTTGGAGAAGATTGTGTGAAGAGCGGATAAGAGCAGAGCGGAGTAGGAGGTCTTTGGAGGATCGGAGGTTACATGCGGGCAGGTAGCGGGAGATTAGGTCGGAGATATATGGAGGGGACAGGTAGTGGATGGCTTTGTATGTCAGCGTTAGTAGTTTGAACTCTATTCGCTGGGTGATGGGTAGCCAGTGAAGGGATTGGCAGAGGGGAGCGGCCGATGAAGAACGGGGGGAGAGGTTTATTAGGCGAGCAGCACAGTTTAAGGTGGACTGGAGGGGGCGAGGGTGTTACCTGGGAGGCCATGGAAAAGGGTGTTACAGTAGTCTAGGCGGGAGATTATGAGGGCGTGGACTAACATCTTTGTAGTTTCAGGGGTGAGGAAGGAGCGAATTCGGTGGATGTTCTGGAGTTGGACGTGGCAGGAGATGTTGAGGGTTTGAATATGCGGCTTGAAGGATAGGTCAGAGTCTAAGGTTATCCCAAGGCAGCGGGCCTGTGGGACTGGGGTGAGAGTGGTTCCATTAATTTTGATAGATGGGTCAGGTAACGGGGTCGTGCGTGCGGAGGGGTGAAGATTATGAATTCCGTTTTCTCCATGTTGAGTTTGAGAAAGCGGGAGGAGAGAAAGGAGGCTACGGCTGCTAGACATTCTGGGACTCTGGACAACAGAGAGGTAATGTCTGGTCCAGAGAGATATATTTGGGTGTCATCAGCATAGCAATGGTAATGGAAACCATGGGATTCTATGAGTTGGCCAAGGCCTAGCGTGTAGATTGAGAACAGGAGGGGTCCTAGGACGAAGCATTGGGGGACACCTACAGAAAGAGGGCGTGGCGGGGAGGTGGCGTGCAAGTGGGAGACGCTGAATGTGCGGTTGGTGAGGTATGAGGAGATCCAGAAAAGGGCCAGGTCAGAGATGCCAAGGGATGAGAGAGTTTCTAGCAGGAGGGAATGGTCGACTGTGTCAAAGGCAGAGTGGCAGGTGAAGGAGGAGGTGGCGTTTGGCTTTGGCAGTTAGGAGGTCATTAGTGACCTTGGTTAGGGCAGTTTCTGAGGAGTGATGGGGTCTGAAACCTGACTGTAGTCTGTCAAAGAGCACATTGGACGAGAATGTATGTTTACTGCCATACAATTCCTGAGGCTCCCATGCAGTTTTCAAATTAAAACCATACTTCTTATACTCCTATTAACTTCTCCATAATACTGGTTAATTTTAAGGTTATTTTTTAATCTATGGTGCTAAAGATGTTAATGGTAACATTCCTGGAGGTCTTGGGGGGAGAAGGAGTAAATCTAATAACCCTGGTGGTCTAGAGCAGTGAGTGGAATAATAGAGACATACAAGAGGGTCTAAAACAAATAAAACATTATTAGAGACAGCTTTGGTGGTCTAGGGTAGTGAATAGATTAATGTAGACAACTGTGGAAGTCAATGATAGTGAAGGAGTAATGCAGACATCTTCAATGGTACAGGGTTTTGAGGGGTTAATAGAAAGTTTCCCGGTGGTCTAGGGCAATTAAGTGGTTTAAGGCTACATATCTGGCTTTATAAGGTAGTGAAGGTGTTAATGGTTAAATCCTTGGTGGTCTTGAGTAGTGAAGTGGTTCATGGTGAAATCCCAAGTTGTTTACAGGTTATAGGGGTTTCTGGGAATTACATACTGATGAATCCTCCTTAGGGCTCATTCACACGGCAGAATCTGCCCCTGATTTTGGATCAGAATCCTCTCCAAAATAAGCAGCTGATTCTGCATGATTCTGCTTCCCATGGACACCTGAAGGACCCCATTACATTCAATGGGGTCCACTGGGCTCCATGTGTTACCACTGTTTTAGCGGTCCACCTCTACGTTGGTCGGGTCCCTGGAGGGATCCAAACAACGGAGAGACAACGCTAGCGTCAGTGTGACAGAAAGCTGAATGGTCAGGATCTTAGGGCGAAGTTCACACTCTGCCTGCGCCCCCTACACTGTACAGATCATAAGGATCTGCCCGGGACACAAGATAAGGGAGGACAGAGTATAAACAGTTGTCTTTCTGGTCAGGCAGAGCCATATTCAATGTAATTGTGAGTCACATTATAATTATATAGTTGAGACAGTGTTAAATTTCCTACCAGGCAAAGACTTATTAGAGAAAATGCCATTTTCAGCCAAATCATATTTCACTTTGATCATACTTAATCCAATTACTGGAATGTTAATAAACATGAATAATTAATATATCCAGCCGTCAGTTTTTAAGAAAGAAATGAAAACCTGTAATTTACTGATATAAAAAGGCCTCCCGAAATCCATAATGTGAGCAAGGCTATAACTTGTCTGCAGGAAAACTGATAAACATGGCGCACATTAGGTAATGGTAGTTTTATAGGTGAGGCCATTATAGGATAATTGTCCTAATTATTGTAATATATATATTTTTCATGCAATTTAATGGTGACTAAGTATATAGAATAACCCCATGTCTTAGTTTTCTTTAACTATAGTCACAACCCAAGTAGGTGGAGAAGTTAGCTACTTCCTCACTCACGTCACACATGGACTACAGTTTCTAGGATTTCATTATTTAGAAAGGTTTTCACGACTTTGGGATGGGTCATCAATATCAGATTTGTAGGGTGGGGGCGATAGGCCATCTACTAGGAAGGCCTGCTAGTGTTCTGCGTAGGCCGCATTTGGGATAGTGGTGACTGAAGTGTATTGTCAGCTCATATGGGTTACTCTGAGAACGGGTGAGCTGAAGGATGTTGTAGTCCGCTTCTGCTGGGGATTTGGGATGATCCTTGTTACTGTGCAGGGGAGAAAGATGTCTGATATGTGGCCTGATGGTTCAGTCCTGTAGTAGATCAGACTGTGAGGACTTGACAGTGAAGGGGTGATATAGTTGGGGGCTCTAAATTGGGGTCGTAATAAGGCAAGTATCCTACTGTCTGTGAGAGAGTAGGAGTGAGGTGTAGGCTAGACATATACAGTACTATGCAAAGGTTTTATGCTGGTGCAAAAAAATGCTGCACAGTAAGAATGTTTTCAGAAATAGAAGGGTTAATAGTTTATTTTTGTCAATTAACAAAATGAAGTGAATGAAAAAAAAGAGAAATGTAAATCCCATCAATATTTGGTGTGATCACCCTTCCCCTTCCATCAATTCTTCTACTATGCAGACAGTTTTTGACAGAACTGGGCAGGAAGGTTGTTCCCGCCGCCATCTTGGAGAACTAAGCACAGATCTTCTGTGGATGTAGTCTTGTCCAATCCTTCTGTCCCTTCATGTCATCCCAAACAGACTGGATGATGATGAGATCAGGGCTATATCTGTGGGGGCCGGATCATCACTTCCAGGACTCCTCCTCCAAAGGGCAAAGGTCACACCAAATATTGATGGGATTTATATTTCTCTTTTCTTCATTCACTGCATTTTGTTAATTCCACAATGCAGCAGCCAACATAGAACAGTGATGACCTTTATATCATTCCATCCATCAATACAATTCAGTAAATCTGGATATTACTAGTTCACCCAATAAATAAAGCATTAAAACTTAACTTTTACTTAGTTACAATAAAAATATCTCCAAAGATAAACTGTAAAATAAAGCTGCAAACAACTCTCCAGATTATGGATTTGTGTTTCATTAACACCTTTAAAGCTGTGACAGGATAATTGAAACCTAAACTGAGTCACATATACATTGTCAATAGAGCCTGGCGTCACCATGAGCCCTGGCATCTCCGGTCAGCACAGTCTCACCTCGCTGACCCTTAAGGCTGTGTTCACACGGAGTTTTTTTGGCCTGAAAAAACGCCTCCCATTCATTTCAATGGGAGTCAGCAGCAATTTTTTTTTCCTTTAGCATTTTTCCCCCGGGGGGAAAAAAAAGCGACAAGACCCATCCTCGGGGGGGCTCCGCCGGGAAAAACCAACTCATGGGAACACAGGGGGGGGGGGAGAAAACGGGGCGCTGGGGGGCGGCGCTGCCAAAACCAAAACCCAAAACCCAACCCCCACCCCGGTAACCCGGAGCCCCCTAGGCCCACCCAAAGGGGGGAAAAAAAATCCTACAACCGCAAGGAAAACCGGGTCAAGACCGCAACAGAAAACCGCTTCGGAGAAAAAGCGCAAAACATTTCCAATCATGAAGCTGATCTTTGCCCGCGAAAAAAACGCGGAAAAAAAAAAAAACAACTAGGGCGGGAAGTTTGGACTCTTTCATATTTTCCTTCCCCGCCTCAAAATTCATAACTTTTATATTTTTCTGCCAGGAAAAACCAATGGAGGGCTTACTCATTGGAATTCAAGTTGAATTGGCAGCATTGGGGTACATATAATGTTTTGATTCGTTTTATTAACATTTTGGAGGATTCATGTGAAAAAAAACACAATGCAAAATAAAGCCACAATGCCACCGGTCCGGCGGGTTATTACGATTATGGCGATACCAGATTTATATTATTTATTCTGTTTTACGGTTTTCTAATAAAACATCATTTTTGGAAAGTACGATTTTCCAGGAAACCATTCTGATCCTAACACACTGTTTGGGACGGAGCAGGCAGGGCCAGGGGGAAAGTTGATTTTATTGGTACCAATTTTTGGGCTGACTCGTGATCACTTTGCTAGTTTTTGGGGGGGGAAAAGAAAAAAAGGCGAATTTTGGGAGGGGGGGTTATGCCCGGGGACACCAAACTTTGACCAGCAAGGTGTAAAAAAAGGAAACTTTTATTATTTATTTCAACTTTACATCCTACATAAAAAACCAAACCCCGAAAAAGGGGGCTGACGGGATCTTCGACTCCCAGTTAAATGAAAGCCCCAGGCTGGTAGGCAAAGAGGCCCGCCCGGGCCAACAGAACAACGCGGGCTTCAGGTCAAAAAACGCTTCAGGTCAGAAATAGAAGTGTTAACAGTTTATTTTTGACAATTAACAAAATGATACAAGTCAGCAAATGTGGATACAATGTAGTGTGGTCTAAAGTGACCTCACACAAGAATGTCCACTGGACATGAATGTGGAGAAATGAGTAGAGAACAGAACTTTGGAGACGCAGGGGACTGTGGATATGCCGTAAACGTCTTTCATGGGAAACCCCTTTAACATGCATTGTGTTTGCTACAGTTATTAGGAAGGCCTGTCATGTACCTTTCCGCCAGGTATTAGGGGAATTTTAATACTTCATTGTATTTTTTTTCTTATTCCGAAATATTGCATCATCTATTCCTAGAGGAGAAGTTATAGAGTGGACTTTCTCATAGCGTGCAATACATTTTAATGGATTTCTCTTGTAGCAATTCCTTGGGTAAATTAGGTGTTTCTTAACAGGTCAAGTCTTAGAAATGAAGCTGCGCACTGTGGTTCAATAGAATTGCTAAGGTAAGACCTGAGGCTCTTCACTCTTCACTTAGGCAGGTTGAACCCTGCAGCTATATTTTCCTTTTCAACCCAATTTGCTATGTACTTGTGTAAATGTTCTTCTTCCGCATAGATCTCTACGCCTTCATTCAATGGTCTGTGGCCGCTCAGCACGCAGGTTCTCTTCTGGATATATTGCAGAGGTAAGGTTCGCAGCTCCGGGGCTTCACTTAGCTTGTTCTGTGGAGGTTGGGGGCTCAGTCACCAGGGCCGGGGTATTTCTGATACCTCTGCACTCCCTATACAACAAGTAAGACCCTGATACATGCAAAATCATAACACTTCACTTGGGTTAACATATGTAAAGAGCGTAGACAGATAGATAGATAGATAGATAGATAGATAGAAAAAAGATAGATAGATAGATAGATAGATAGATAGATAGATAGAAGATACATAGATGGCGCTATACTGCATGGGACTTGGGGGCACTATCCTGTGTCAGACTGGGGGGACTATACTGCTATACTGTATGGGACTTGGGGGACTATTCTGTTTGTGATATAGGGGACTATACTATGTGTGGTGTGTGACTTGGGGGTGACTATATTCTTTATGATCTGAAAGGACTATACTGCCTGGGATCAGGAGGACTATAGTGTGTGGAACCTGGGGAATAAATTGTGTGGGGCCTGGGGGGTACTATAATGTGTGGGACCTGGGGAATATATTGTGTGGGGCCTTGGGGGGGGTACTATACTGTGTGGGAGCAGGAGGGACTATATTGTTTGGGAACGGGGGTGGGTGGGTACTTACTGTGTGGGCCTGGGGGGACACAACGGCAGGACCGGGGACAAATTGGGGGTGTATAGGACTGGGGGGACTATAGTGTGTGGGACCTGTAGGGACTATATTGTATTGGGGGAACTTCCCCCTGCCCCCTATGATTTGCCCAAAAACAGGATAGGGCCCCGCAGAATATTGCTCCCGTTCATTCCTACAGAAACCCCATGGAAAATCCGGACACCAAAAGAAGATAAATAGATAGATATCACCTAGATAGATAGATAAGATAGATAGATAGATAGATAGATAGATATGAGATGGAAAGAAATGTTTGCAATATATTTCATGATTTACCTTTGCTTTTTCTTTATTTTTATAACACATAGAAAAACTATGTACAGCACACCTTGCTTATCAGTAAATGCTGCAAAACGGAGAGAAAACTAATGGTTTGGGTTGCAAAGGCTGCGCCTTACCACAGGGATTTGAGTAATGATTTCTGAAACTGTTACTGCACTTTCTACAGCTGGAAATACTTCAGAGAATCCGGCAGCAGCAAAGAAACACCAGAAACACAAGTTATCCTGCTAGCGCTACCCTGGAGAAAAGAGATCAGAGGAAAGAGCACTTTATGTAACTAAAACACCACCTACTGGAAGGACGAGACAGCGCAGGGCACACGAGTCTCCATACAATGGTGGCTTACATATTGTTCTAGAAGATGCATGCTAATATCAGGATGGTAATGAAAGGGAGTCTATCATCACCAATATCACTTCTGTTCTACGGGTGGAAGGTGCTGCCAAGAAAATCAACTTTTAATCCACAGGCAAATTAGCTGTTCACTGCACCCAAGATACGGCTGGAGAACCCAATTTTGCCTGCGGTTTCCAGAGACCTTATACTGTGGGTGCACCAGTAGAGGGACTTTATACTGTGGGGGCAACTGGAGGGTGAAATTATACTGTGAGGGCACCTGGAGGGGGACATTATAATATAATGTGAGAGGCCACTGGGGGGGGCAGGTTAATGTGTGATGCCACAGAGGGGCATTATACTGTGTTAGGGCCTCTAATGGGCGTTACATTATGTGGGGTCATTGAAAGGGCATTATAATTTGTGAGGGTCAGATATGTCTAAGTAATGGGGTAGGGGCTCACTTATGAAACCTTTGCACTGAGCCCACCAATGTGTTAAAATGGCCCTGACCGTGACAAAAAAAAAACATTAAAATTCAATTATGGTTATATTTCTGTTTGCCCGTGCTAGGCCAAGATACCATCGAAAGACAATCTATCATCATGAGCAATGACAAGTCTCCCATTCCTCTTTGTCAGTCTCATTGACTTGAAGATGGACTTCAAGCTTTACCTTTAAATCCCTTGACAACTCCTATCCCCTCCATACAGTATATACCTCAGTATACACTTCCCTACCTGCTATGTCCATTCTCTAGCTGACTAACTTCTCTCATTTTTTCCTCCTATACACACTTTAAGATTTCTCTTGAGCAGTCTCTATGATCTGGAATTCCTTTTCCGTTCACGCAGAGTAAATCGTCCCAAAATACTTCATCTTGACTCTTCCTGTTTATCCATCTAAAGGAACACTTTAGATCTGCAAAACACTAACATATATATATCAGTTGTTGCCATTGTAATGTATCTGTGTTAAATAGCGAAGAATAATGGTAGACCAACAACCAGAGCCCCATTTCAGCAAAACTTAAAGTGTGTCTGTTGTTTCATTAAACTTTCTAGGACAACCCAAAAAAACTACAGTAACACTATTTCTGGGCATTGCAAGACTTTGAAAATTTTTGCTTGTTCTCCCTCTACAGGCACTGTTTGCAGTTTGCATTTCTCCCTGAGCTGGTGGCTGGAGACTAGCTGCCATATACTACACACAGAAAGTAGAGAGGAATCTGCAGAATCTGTTACATAACTGTCTCTCCGTCATTTAAAAGCAGCCCCAGGACCATGCAGGAAATATATAGAGAAGTACTGACTTGTACTGATGTGAAAAGAAGTTAAAGAGGACCTTTTGTGTCCTCCAACTTTGGCGGTATTATATACCTCTAAAAAACTGACAGTGTGCTGAATTCAGTGAAGTGCCACAGCCTAGCGTCCTTTTGACAAGGGGGGCATTCCTTACTGCCCAGAGATGACGCTGAGCAGTACAGTCGGTCCTTCTGTGGGGAGATATCGATGCCGAAACTAATGGCACCGATATCTTTGGCACCAGGGTGCATACCCGCTAAGCTGACAATGAGCCAAATTCAGCACATTGTCAGGTTTCTAGCGGTATGTAATACCGCTAATGTCAGAGGACAAGAAAGGTCCTCTTTAAGTTGTGACAAAAAGCTCCTATATAGCTCCAGCATCAGACTAAACCTGTTTCTGATCTCTCATGTGCTCCTTCTTGACCTGGTTGCAGCCATCCCAATTGGAGAGGAGTTCCTTTACCTTCATCCATTTACAACTCCGCTTGGCATAGATTTTGGCCTAGTATCTCCATGTGTCAGCCTAAGACAACACACTCTGACATCTCTGCTGTATCTCTGTCCATCGCCACTGTGACCGCTCACTGACGAATGTATGTATGTACGTAGCACATTAATATGACCAGCCTGTAAACCCACTCCTTCACCTTGACAATATCCATTAGTCCCTCTTGTCTATGAACACACACATGGCCCCATCCTTTACGATACCTTCTGCCAAAAAAGGACTGGATCCATGAATGTATCAGCAAGAAGAATATGAGAATTCTAAATCAAAGAACTTACAAAGAAGTGTGAAACCGTTCTTTATTCTCTCTGAGCACAAATGGATACAAGCAAGACCATAGGTTACAAAAAACTAAAGTATATGAATTATTTATACATGCCTCCTGGCAGGACTGACGTTCATTTGCATACGTGTTACACATTGGCAGCGGTGGCTTACAAGCAAATAAGATATAAGCCGGAATTGGAGAACTATTACTTAAACAGTGTATTGATGTATTAAAGGGACCCTAACACCACAATTATGGCCCCCAAACCCATAATACCATGTAAAAGATTCCTTACATACCTGAAAATCCCCCAAACGTTTCCTGCGTTGTATGTTAATGACCCAAATTGTGTCCACTGGGTGTATCAGCTTCAGCACTAACCACGTCCCCTTTCTATGACCAACACCTATATTCTCTTCACGGTTTGCAATGAAATCCTGTGCATGCGCGCTAGCAATCCACTGCACCTCTGCACACAGTTACTGGATTTCATCATTACAGTAACAGGATTTCATCACAATTGGACGACATGCACACGACTGTGTGCATGTCGGCGGGCCATGATTGAATGGCATGGATGACATATGTGTGACACCCATGCGCTGCCCATGCTTCTGCAGCCCCATTCATTGAGGCCAGTGAACACGGTCCGCAAAATGGACAGGAATAAGACCTGTCCTGAGTTTTGCTCAAGGCTCACGGCCCCATACACCGGACCGTGAAAATACACAGTCATGCGTATAAGGCCATAGAAATGAATGGGTCAGTGTGCTTGCCGTTATGTGCATGAGACCTTAGAAGAAAATATAGATACCTTTGCAGCATTTTTACATACCTGCCTAAAAATTTTGGCCAGTACTTAACTTGTATTCCCTGGGACTTATCTGGATTGAACAAAGCACAAGATAACATATTCTACTAAACCCAACTTTATCTATTCCCACCAGTGACGCAGCGAGCATTGCCCTGACATGGAAATAGCGTGTGTATAGATCAGTTCATCTTCACATCTTTGGCATCTATGACCCTGAGAAAGATTAAAGTCCCAAAGGCATGACACAGAAAATATTAAAGGATGACCCTCTTTAGCTAGAGAGAAACCCCCCAAGCCTGCAAGCAGCTTCTATCCAGCAATTTACCCTGACCTGCATGTATATAATGAACACCATTACCCGAGGACTGACATTTTAGAGTGTTTTATTTGTGCTTTATGGATGATGCCGGCATCATTAGACGTGGCAATAATTGTTGTGTTTATGGACACTTTCCAAACTGCAAATGGTAATGTCTCCCTTATGTTTACTCCCACACTGAACGAAGAACACGTCTCTGCTGCGCTGCCACCGGCCCTATCAGTCTAACGTACTGTAGTCAGGTCCAGGATGAACTGCAGCAAGGGACAAATTCTTAAAGGGACACTATATAAAAAATATTTGAAAGTGGCCAAAGATGTAATGTTTATCGCAACGAATCCAACCACTAACAATGAACATTAACAATATTACTAAAGCTTATGGTAAACCATCCAGAGAGACAAAAATATTGCAGCAATGGTAGGCTCAGGGGCAGATTTTTCAGTCTATTGCTAACATTAATGTCTATTCGGAGGAACGATGTTCATGGTCGTGCGACAGCCATTTTTTTTAACGCCTATCACACGACTGCATTAAAATCTGTTCATGTGAGTGGGGCTATTCACATGACTGCTTTTTTGACGGTCCGATTTAACAGACGTCCTATTTTTGCCCATTTTCACAGATCACTTAGTTGAAAACGGGAAAATGGGTGCCCTAGAGATACACAACGACCATGAAAAAGGGACATTTTTCACCGCTATTTTGCGCATCATTCACCTGAATAGAGGTTCAATATGCAGTTAAAGACGACCTTTCACCACCTCCACCAATTCTAGTTCTTAGTATCTGTTAATAGTCCCGCTCCTCTGATTCCAGCACAGTTGGAATTTTCTCTCGAGCCCCCACCATTCCTGAGCAACAAGTGCAGATAGTTTTGGTGTCTGATGTGCTATTTAAACTATGTAATGTCAGGTGGGTGGTGTCAGGCAGGGGGGCGTGATTCAGAGCTCCAATCAGAGGCAGCCAGTGTCAAAGCTCAGAATCACACCCTTTGTCTGCTCCTGCCTGACACCGCCCACCTGACAGTTGCCTATTGAAGGGATAGGTGATTAATTAATAAGTCCCAGACTAATGCGCTAGCCCATGCAGCTACATTGTGGTTGCACTGAACAGCTCATTTGCATACAGAATAAAATACTGCACTTTGAGAAAAGAAGTTCTGTTCACTATGTCACTAACTGCCCCGACAACAGCATGTAAGGGGTTTAGAAGAGATTTTGGTGAGGGCAGACGCCATTTAATTTTCTGTAAAACAAGGGTCCAGTCTCAATAGGGTAATATTCAGACCACTTTTAGAAAAGGTCTTTAGATGCTTTTTCTAAATCACATTCAGGATAAGGCCCCACGTAGCGAGCCGCAGTCAAAAAATGCTGCGGAAAAGACTGTGGCGGAACTATTATACCTATACGAAAAACGCCAGCATTTCCATAGCTATAATTTTCATGCTGAGATTTACAAAAACGTGACAGTTTGTGAAATCTCAGCATTTCCGCTGCGGATATTTTTCTGCAATGTGTGGATGGGTTTAGCCAGAATCTCATCCATTTTGCAGGTAATGCGTAACATAGCAGCCAAATTGCGTATTTTTGC
Organism: Leptodactylus fallax; assembly: GCA_947044405.1. Lineage (NCBI taxonomy): Eukaryota > Metazoa > Chordata > Amphibia > Anura > Leptodactylidae > Leptodactylus > Leptodactylus fallax. The sequence continues at coordinate 10,888,310 of CAMRHE010000006.1, forward strand.
AACATGGGACCTCGACATAAGTGTCACACCACTGAGGGTCTGACTGCAAGCCTCATAGAGGCGAATGAAGAGCCGATCGGGCAAGCGCTTTGGTGCTTCATGCAAAGGGAGGTTTGAAGGAGGACTATCAAGCCCCCATTCTCTTGATCATTGGGGGTCCCTGTGAATAAGGTGTAAGTGTCTTAACAACAAACCCCCTTGGTCATAAAGATACAGTGTTTGGTGCGGGTAGTGTCTCGGCCATTGAGACTGTGTTTCACCTGGTGCAGGAACAGTTCTATATATACTTAATATTTAATTTTTATTAAAGGGGTTGTCCAAGAATTACAGTATTTGGACAGGAGGTTGGGGAATGTGAAACATAAAAGTCATACTCACCTGTCCCCGATGCAGTCTGGTCCTCAAGCGCTGTAGCTTGTAGCGGTGGAAGTTCTCACCATGCGTAACCGCTGAGGACCATGAGTGACATCACCTGTTCCTTTCCTGTGACCACTATGGCCACTTATCGGTCACATATGGTGAGGATTTCCGCTGGCACAAGCTTCGGGGTGCATTGGACCGGACTGTTTCACTTTCCCCAGCCTCCTGCCCAAATAGTGTAATTCCTGGACAACCCCTTTAACTAAAACATTTCTCCATTGAGGGGCAAACTATGTCATAAAAACATGAAACGCAAGTACTATTTTTCTAAAGCGCAGCTATTCCATGTGAATTTATTACTACTTTATATAGAAGCGTGTGCACTTGCTTGGAAGAAAGCACAGACAAATGGGAACACGGTATCCCACTACTGCTATTATATTCCGTCAAGGGCACTGCTGCTGATTCAGGAGCAAAGACTAGAGACGTCCGAGGCCAGGAAAATGCACAAAGATAGATTCAGCTCCACTCCTTACATAACCCTACAGTGGAGGAGTCTACACTTTCTGCTACCTACTGGTAGGGCAAAAGGAAATTTCACATTCTTTACCCTTGTGCTGACAAAACTTATATTTTATCAAATTCATGTGAAGGTAACTAAGACTGACAGTACATTAAGGCTTCACACGAAGGAATTTAGCTAGGTATTTCCATCTCAGATTCCTCTCTAATTTGCAGCCCTGTATAACCCACAGAGCTTTGGATTTCCATCATGGGTTTGCTCACTGAAAAGCCTCAGACACAAGGGGCTAATAAGCAGTAGTCTGTTCGCCATGAGTACTGCGGCTGAAACGGCTGCATAATCCATCCCCACCTTCTGTCTCTATCCCTCTTCCCTCATAGATTGTAAGCCCTTGCGGGCAGGACCCTCTATCCCACTGTGCCAGTCGGTCACTGTTAGTATTGTATTTGTTTTGTATGTCTTGTGTACCGTATGTAAACCCTCAAATGTAAAGCACCGTGGAAATAATATAATAATGTACAGCACCATGGAATTACTATAATAATGTAAAGCACCATGGGATTAATGGTGCTTTATAAATAAATATTAATATAATAATAATAATAATAAAATCCATGGGATGATTGGCAGGGCATCCTGAAAAATTAAGCATCCGATACTCCCTTCTGTTGAAAACAATGAGAGGAAGATTCTGGCTCATTTTGAGGCAAAGTCCACCTTAAAATCAGTTACAAATTCTGTTGTGTGAAAATATTCTAAAAGAGGATAAAGTTCTACAGATCAACTTTTCCTGTGCTCTCCCTCTATCATATAACCCTATATATCATAGAGCTCAGCTTCTCTCCTCTATCATATAATCCTATATATCATAGAGCTCAGCTTCTCTCCTCTATCATATAACCCTATATATCACACAGCTCAGCTTCTCTCCTCTATCATATACACCTATATATCACAGAGCTCAGCTTCTCTCCTCTATCATATAATCCTATATATCACAGAGCTCAGCTTCTCTCCCTCTATCATATAATTTTATATATCACAGAGCTCAGCTTCTCTCCCTCTATCATATACACCTATATATCACAGAGCTCAGCTTCTCTCCTCTATCATATAACCCTATATATCACAGAGCTCAGCTTCTCTCCCTCTATCATATAACCCTATATATCACAGAGCTCAGCTTCTCTCCCTCTATCATATAACCCTATATATCACAGAGCTCAGCTTCTCTCCCTCTATCATATAACCCTATATATCACAGAGCTCAGCTTCTCTCCCTCTATCATATAACCCTATATATCACAGAGCTCAGCTTCTCTCCCTCTATCATATAACCCTATATATCACAGAGCTCAGCTTCTCTCCCTCTATCATATAACCCTATATATCACAGAGCTCAGCTTCTCTCCTCTATCCTATAACCCTATATATCACAGAGCTCAGCTTCTCTCCTTTATCATATAACCCTATATATCACAGAGCTCAGCTTCTCTCCTTTATCATATAACCCTATATATCACAGAGCTCAGCTTCTCTCCCTCTATCATATAACCTATATATCACAGAGCTCAGCTTCTCTCCCTCTACATATCTTGCTCTTAGGGCAACAAAAATCACCTAAAAGTTTTTTTTTTGTTTTTTTTTAAAGTACAAACAATACTAAATGTTTCTATAGTTACTACTTCAGAGGTGTAAAGTTACATTTCGGCATAAATATTTATTGTAGCAAATATGTCATTTTTCTGTAGGAGAAGCAAAATGTGAGGAGGTAAGAGGGCTTTGCAAACGTTTCATTTACCGTTCTGCTGATGTTGGGGAACATTGAATAATGTATTTGTTATATGCTCAGGTTTTATTGGACGCCGTAAAACATTGGCTCTGTTTTTTGCTGCACAAGACTATTCAGAGTCTCTGCAAACCATCTGTAATTGTTTCTGTTCTACTTTCTGTCAGTACATTATAGACTTTTCTACCACTCACACAATGTATACATTTATTTATTCTATTTGGATAGCTTTCAGTAGTATGTATGAATGTTGTTGTCATAACTGATGTCTACAGTTGAGAATGTTGGTGCTTTAGATACACCTAAAGATGGCTACACACATTAGATGTATTGTGGCCAAAAGTCATTATTTCAGCAGTATTGGCCAACAATCTAATGTGTATGGGGGCTCTAGACTTTTGGGGAATAGAGGGGTTGGACATGTTGCATTTCAACATGCCTGATCCATTTGTTCTCCAGGAGATAAGTCACCTAAGTCGCCACCTGAAGTGTCTGTTAGTAATTTTTTTCTTTCTCTCTGTCCATTCAAAACATACAGGGGCATCTCAATAAATTAGAATATCTTTGGAACGTTTATTTCTTTCAGTAATTAAGTTAAAAAAGTGACCTCCTATATTTTCTAGATTCTTTACACACAGTGTCTTCTATTTCAAGTGTTTTATTTCTGTAAATGTTGATTATGGATTACAGGTAATGAAAACCCAAATCTAAGGAAATTAGAATATTGTAAGTTCAGTTCATTATTGGAAATTCAGTGTCACCTGCCAAGGTTTCCTAAACCTTTAAATGGTCCCTCAGTCTGGTTCAGTAGGACACACAATCATGGAAGACGCTGATTATGGATTGTATTACTGAATTACTGAAATGAATGAACGTTTCAAAGATATTCTAATTTATTGAGATGCACCTGTATGCATGCTCGCTCAAGCCATAGTGGTGTGCAGAAACAACGCAGTTTGCAGTAGTTTAATGAAAGATGACAAAGGGAATAAAACTAATATGTCTTTAGTGTTATGCGGCAGTGTCATTGGTAAGGGAGTACAATATCCGTAGGCATTTTGGCACCAAACATGGCCCTTTGAAGGCAACCGCAATCTTGATGTGGCCCTCGGTGAAAATCAGTTTGACACCTTTGGTGTAGAGGTTACCTCTCTCCAAAATGAACTATTAGAAGGAGATCTCAGCAATGTTACCATTCAGGTACAGGTGCCTCTCAATAAATTAGAATATCTGTGAAACGTTCATTCATTTCAGTAATTCAGTAATACAATCCATAATCAGCGTCTTCCATGATTGTGTGTCCTACTGAACCAGACTGAGGGACCATTTAAAGGCTTAGGAAACCTTGGCAGGTGACACTGAATTTACAATACTGAACTGAACTTACAATATTCTAATTTTCTTAGATTTGGGTTTTCATTACCTGTAATCCATAATCAACATTTACAGAAACAAAACACTTGAAATAGAAGACTCTGTGTGTAAAGAATCTAGAAAATATAGGAGGTCACTTTTTTTTAATTTAATTACTGAAAGAAATAAATGTTCCAAAGATATTCTAATTTCTTGAGGTGCCCCTGTATGTGAGGCAAGAAGTGCTCAATGACTCGTACTAAGAACTCAGTTTCTCAACTCAAGTTCTCAATTTGTGCCTGTAGTCCAGCACATAAAAATTACAGTTATATACAGTAATAGTTTTCTATTCTACTGTCAGTCGCTTACTTATATAGCGCCATCATATCCACAGCGCTTTACACAACAGCTGTAACTTTCATGTCTTTTATTCAGCTCATTGGGAGAGTTTTAGGCTGAGCCCCCACGTTGCCAAAACGCAGTTTTTTTTTGTTGCAGATACTGTTGCAGTTTTTTGTGCCAAAGCCAGGAGTGATTGAGCAGAAGGGAGAAGTATAAGAAGCTTCCTATACAGTGGCTTGAAAAAGTATTCATACCCGTTGAACTTTTTCACATTTTGTCACCTTACAGCCACAAACTTAAATGTATTTTACTGAGATTTTAAGTGATAACCAACAAAAGTAGCAGATAATTGTGAAGTGGAAGGAAAATGATACATGGATTTCAGAATTGTAATCAAATACAAATCTCAACATCATGCTGTTTGTTGTCTAACAAAGCACTGAGGCCTTCATAGAACAGGTGTATTTATACTGAGACTACATTACACACCGCTGGACTCTAGTAACTCATTAAGTCACTTCTGAAGACAATTGTGCGCACTGGATATTATTTAGGGGTATCAGAGTACAGGAAGCTGAAGACTTTTGCACATCACACTGTTCAAAATTTTATTTAACATTTTGAAAACCATGTATCATTTTCCTTCCACTTCACAATTATCTACTACTTTGTGTTGGTTATCACTAAAAATCTCAATAAAATACATTTAAGTTTGTGGTCGTAAGGTGACAAAATGTGAAAAAGTTCAAAGGGTATGAATACGTTTGCAGGCCACTGTTTATGTATTTCCCATTCCCATTGTAGCCATTCTTGGCTTTGGTTAAAAAAAAAAAACAAACAAAAAAAAACGCAGCGAAATATTCCACAAAAATAGCTGCATTTAGGCAACGTGGAGCCTCAGTAGGCCTATATGTGTAATTGGGTGTGGCCTAAGTTGCGACTCCATGTGCCAAAAAAATCTGTCACAATTGTCCGGCTAAAAATGCTAGACGAAAAATTCGGACTTTGTCATCTGGCACTTTCAGTTAAAAAGAACGGACACCTGATGAACCCCATTATGGTCGGGCTCTGTTGGGCTCGCTATTTTAGCGGTCTGGTGGTATGTTGTTGTCGTCCTCCAATAGACCAGAACAGCGGACACCCCAACACTAGGGCAAATCTAGGGTAAAAGGTGTACAGTCTGTATATCAACGTCTTATCATGCCAACTAACCTACCAGTATATAGTAAGAAGCCTCGGTACTGACAGGGAATACACATATGTATAGGGCAGGGGTCAGCAACCTTCAGCACTCCAGCTGCTGTGAAACTACAACTCCCAACATGCTCCATTCACTTCCATGGGAGTTCCAACAACAGAAGAAGAAGTATGCATGCTGGGAGTTGTAGTTTTACTACTGCTGGAGTGCTGAAGGTTGCCGACCCCTGTTATAGGGAGATCATTCAAACTCCATTCAGATTTTGGCCAGAACCAAAACCTCAGGGCTACAAGTCTGACAAATGCCATCTATTGCATATAAAGAATTCCTGAAAAAATAGACAAAATTCTAATCAGGATCTCATATCTACTGCAATAAGCATCAATGAGAGTGTCACCGCCACATGCTGTGTGAATAGATGCCAATATGGTAGAAGGATACCTTCTTGGATGTCTCTTCAAATATTCCTATCCAATAAATATTAATGTCTAAAAACCCTGGCAGTGTGAACAGATGGTAAGAATTTATTCCCATAGAAAAAGAAGGATATTTTAGGTTTGTCAATGCTAATATAAAGACAGGGACATTTCCAGGAACAACTATTTCCAGGAAAATCAATCACTAAATGTGGGATTAAAAAGAGCTGACCGGTTCACACGATCGATGGTAACCTTGTTGGTGTAACTCCGCTCCGTCATTTTTCTGTAAATATCCTAGTTTTATACTATCGGAGCAATCACAAAATGTTCTCTTTGTTCCATTATTTAAGCAAGCCAATATTTTAACCCCTTCCCATACCACACCATGCTCTTACAGCACACAGATCTTGTAATATACCGCTCTGCTGCAATAGCTGGGAGCAGAAATACCTTAAATCCCTACCTTTTAACCCCTTAGATTCTATGGTTCCTTGCAAATCCATCAATTTAATAATCCCGAGTCTTTTAGGAGCCTCCTTCACAGTACTGCAGTATGTTATAAAACTGATGCGACCAAAAAAAAGGAATGAAAGAGTGCAATAAAATTACAAATGTTGAAAAATAAATATATAAATTTTGTTGTGAAGTCCAACATAACATGGCTGCATCAAATCTGCTGAATTTTCGGTCACAGATCACAAGTCGCAGGCAGTACTTACACATCAGGGGCTTTATTGTGCAAGACAGCATTGCAGGATTAAGAGAGTCTTAGGAAACACCATTACATTGCTGGAGATAAAATATATATTATTATCATTATGATGTAACATGGCAATAGACATCATTAGCCTCTCTATGGTAAGTTCAGGCACAGTGCACAGGCTGGCAGGATGACAGCTCAATGAGTCAATGCATTATGTTCCCAGAGTGTAATAAGCAACAAGAGAGCAACTGATTCTTTAGTGTTAGTGTGACCCCTGGTGGACACTGTGATGAACTACTTCTCAGAGTACATCTCACATCTCTTTATTACACCTCTAGGTTGCACATTTCTACCAAAAATAAGACTGGATCCCTATACTGTAAAGACAAATAAGATATATGAAAAAAAAATAAATGGAAAAAGTTTTCTTATACTTTCATGATGGTACTTGTTTAAAGGGAGTCTGTCACCAGGGTGAAACATCTTAACCCAGCAACACACATAGGTGAGGCTCACCTGAATGCAACATCTTTTTCCCCATGAAAATTCCTGCCTCTGGAGCACCAAGGGCATCTCCATTGCTCCAAACTGCTACACCCCACAGTGTTCTAATACACCGATGCGAATGCAAGAGCACAGGGACACGAGAGATTTCAGCTTAGCTCCAAATGCTACCAGGCCCTGGAGCCTGAGGGGGCCCAAAAGCCTCTCCACCTTATAAGACACCAGTATTATAGATAGCACATGGTAAATGGGGGCTGCATTACAGATTTTGCTTTGAGGAGTCACAAGTTACGCCTCTGCTTAGCTCCCTGGACCTGTCACTCAAAGAAGGGAGGGTGGAAGTAGGGCCTATTAGAGCAGTTTGGGTGTAGTAATTTGGAGCAATGGAGCCGCCGTCAGTGCTCCTGATATCTTATTTGCTTATTGTAAAATAAATGAATATCTCTGCAATGGAGGCAGGAATTTGCATATGGAAAAAGAATTACATTCATGTGAGCCCGACCTATCTATCTGAGTTACTGGTTTATATGCTGCACCTGGTGACAGACTCCCTATAAATATGCGGCTCTCACTCACTGTTCACTTCTCCTATGAATGCTTATACACCGGTGTTCATTAAAGGGGTGGTCTCATGAAGACAACCCCTATCCAGGTGGCCAGGGGTGTCATTTGAGGGGGTGCAGAGGATACATGTGCACCAGAGCCCAGGAGCCTTAGGGACTCCTAAGGTGTCTCTTCCCAATATAAGGAGACCATAACTATAAACAATACATTATAGTTTTGGGACCTGGTATAGATTTTGCATTGAAGACCAAGATCTTCAGGTTACACCTCTGCAGGTGGCCGTATTATGGTATAAGGATATCGCAGAGGAGAGGGATCCCTCATTCAGGACCCCTTTCTGAGCCAGAACGGAGACCAGTTCTGTAATAGTGCCACCCATTCTGGCCACCAGATATGGCATCAGTGTCTGTACAACGCCTACACTGGGTAAAATCTCAAAGGTGCAGACGTGAGACTTCAAGAAGGGATACAAGTGACACAAACACAGGGGGAAGTTCCTTACCCAGCCTTAATGGTCAGAGACACCCCCATTGCACTTCCAGCGCCATTTACATATCACTAAAGAACGATTTTTCAACATAAAGAGTCTGCATTTGGGGAACGCAATAGTATGTTGGGAATGTGTGCACACAGTCCTATACACTTGGGAGGGTTTAGTTTTTGCTGACAGGTACCCTTTAAGGTGCATACACACCACACTTCCTGCGCCCAGTTAGTGAGGCTATGTATCAGAAGGGCATCTGTCTGCATATGGTACAGGACAAAAAAGTGATCCATTGCTGTCCATTTTTCCGATACAAATATGTGGTAGACAACAGAAAGCAATGGGTCACTTTTATCATTGAACCCTTTGCAGATGGACGTCCTTCTGATGGCATCTGTTTTTAGCTTATCCATTATACGGACTGTAGAAAACATGATGTGAATGTCTCCCTATCTGTTTTTCCTCATGTGTGTAGCACCCACATATTCCACAGCGCTGTACAGATTGTCATCACACATCCGTCCCTGTCCACAATGGGGCTCACACCAGTTCCATAACTCACAAGCACTTGGGTTAATTTCATAGCAAGAAAATTAACCTGTAAGTATATTTGTGGAAGAGTCCAGAGTGCCCGGAAGAAACCCAGGCACACACTTAAAGAACATGCAAATTGCATGCCCTTGTCTGAATACCAGGAAAATAGCTCAAGGCTCACAGACCCTGATGCAACTTGGACCACCCAATGCACCTTCTCCTTGCAATTGCCAGACACGGCCTATCTGTACCTGTAGGGTTTTGCGGACCCTAATAGATATTTCGTATTGGTGACCTATGCACAAGGGCTCTGACACCCAGACCACACACAAATCAGCTGTTCCACCAATTTCCAGATGCCAGAATCTGCTAGTGGATAGTGAACAGCTGCACACTACACGCAATCCCTGTCCAATGCAGCAGCTTCCGGCACCTGGAGGCTGCCCGAACAGCTGATCAGTGCAGGGTCAGGGTGTCAGATCCCCACTGATCAGATGCTGATGACCTATCCTGTGGATAGATCATCAGTATGAAATATGCATTAGGGGGCCAGAAAACCCCTTTAAGTGCAGTGCAGTGCAGTGCAAGCAGCCAGGTTCATTGCCTGGGTCTTAAAAGATTTGGAGCATATGAGTATTATTCACGGTCATATGATTAAGTCCCTTCCATGGACATGAATGGACTGACATTATGTCTGTGAAAAACAGCATTGTCATGTAAATAAGGCCTTACAGAGGATAAGCCAAGACCAACACACAAAGCTATTCACTAGTAACATGTAATGAGTATATTTATGATTTACCTGGCGGTATCATGGTAGTTATAAAGGCAGACTAGTCTATATCATTGTCCATGGGGCACATTTATGAAGATTGGCATTATTATCACCAGTCTTCATAACCCTGGAGTCAGCAGATGATGCGCCTCAATTATGACAAGGCACGTCTCCTTATAAATAACGCGTACCCTTCGCTGGGCTCTGCGCTAATGCAGTTTCTAATGCAGTGCTGCCGGAGGGCCCGCAGATCACAACAATCTAGTATTGACCCTTGGCCTTCTCCGTTGTGCACATAGATTTTTCCAGATTCTCAGTGTCTTTTGATGATATTGTATACTGCAGATGGTCGGATATTCAAAGTCTTTGCAATTTTGCAATGAGGAACAATTTTCTAAAATTCCACAATTATTAGAGGCAGTTTTTCACTTATTGGTGAACTTCAGTCTATTTTTGCCTCTGGGAGATTCTGCCACTCTAACATTTTTTGCACAGTCATGTGACGTAATTGACTGTTTCTTATTAGTACCACTTAGTTTTTCAGTCTTTTGTTAACTGTCCCAACTTTTTTGAGATGTGTTACTGCCATCAATTTCTAAATTATAGTTTTAAATGAAAAGGAAAATGTCTAACTTTCACCTTCTGATATGTGTTCTATGTCCTGTTGTGTAACTTTCGCCTTCTGATATGTGTTCTATGTCCTGTTGTGTAACTTTCACCTTCTGATATGTGTTCTATGTTCTATTCTGTAACTTTCACCTTCTGATATGCGTTATATGTTTTATTGTGTAACTTTCACCTTCTGATATGTGTTCTATGTTCTATTGTGTAACTTTCACCTTCTGATGTGTGTTCTATATTCTATTGTGTAACTTCCACCCTCTGATATGTGTTCTATGTCCTGTTGTGTAACTCTCACCTTCTGATGTGTGTTCTATTGTGTAACTTTCACCTTCTGAGGTGTGTTCTATGTTCTATTGTGTAACTTCCACCTTCTGATATGTGATCTATGTCCTGTTGTGAAATTCTCACCTTCTGATGTGTGTTCTATTGTGTAACTTTCACCTTCTGTTATGTGTTCTATGTTCTATTGTGTAACTTTCACCTTCTGCTATGTGTTCTACTATGAATAAAATATGGTTATATAAGATTTACAAGTCATTGCATTTTTGTTTTCTTTACATTTTACATAGCGTCCAACTTTTTGGGAATTGGTGTTGTATTTTAAAGTATATGCTGAGTTCTGAAGGACACTTCAGAGTAAAAAATATGATGATTGTGTTTTACCGTTATGTAAGCCTGAGCTCAGACTTTGCATTGTGCACCTGTTTTTCTATAATGGGCCATTACACAGAACATCTTTAACCACATTTTTAACATTGCTCCCCATATAGAAAGTTTTTGCTGTTTCCATTTCCCCTGGTCACAAACCATATCACATTGTGGTATGTATATGCAAATCAGGGGGTCACATTTAACAAGGTTGGAGTTTAGAAGAGGTAACAGTTATCCAGAAATCTGGACTCTGGGAGGAATCCTAAGGATTGGCACATGCATCAGGAAAATATTCCAGTTTTTGCATCCAACATAACGATTCAATGTATTCTATAGATTTACATATACCACTTATAGATTCCTATGTTTAAAATAATGTTTACATTTTTGTGTAATGAAACCAATGCATTGACAACCTTAGTTGTCTATTTGGTCTATGCAGTTAAAAAAAAGATATGGTGGCATATACAAGCACCATCTCAGTATATATAGAGCAGGAACACCTCGCAGGGGAAACTCCAAAGCCGATCACTGTGTATCTCCTGTCTGTCCGTGCATCTCACTAATAAATTCAGCTTTAGTGATTCAGCCTTACGGTGTAAAGCTAAGTAGAAGACAACACTCTACGATGTTGATGGGGGTGATTTATCATCTGCCCATTTTTTTGGTCATTTTTTATTTTTTTTTGCAGGTGCGCCTTTTTTTACACTAGTTTTATGGCCCATGCACATGACTGAATGTGCATCCTAGCTGGGGCCTGATGACTGTCAGAGTGACATCCGAGTTCATTCCGTGATGCATTCATGTCTATGGTGGCTTCTGGATCCATTCTGTTCTGATAACATGGATGATTATAGAGCAGGTCCTATCCTGCTCCATGTTATTGGAACAGAATAGATCCGGAAGCCCCATAGACTTGGATGTAATTCTGTGTTTCAGCTGACTACATTCCGCTGCAAACTGTAGCATTTTTGTGTTTTTTTTAATGGCTTCTTGTACTAAATTATAAAAAAAAAAATATGCAAACACACTTGAAAAAACTTGAATTTTTAATGGCTGTCTTGCACCCGTTGCACGGATTCCCCATACGTTTGAGTGCATGGACATGACCTCTATTTGGCGATCTGGACATGACCTACAGTATATTTTGACGATCCATTACAACAGACCATCAAAAAAATGATCATGTGAATAGCCCCCAATAATCGATATTAAAATTAATCCTACCATGTGACATCTGTAAGGAATTCCTGTGTCCTTTCCTTAGGCCGCTGATTGGCCTTGGCGGTCACGTGCAGCGGGGACTTAAGTGGGAAGAAGCCCCGGGGCGCTGCAGTGGGAGGCACAGGAATGTCGGGAACAGTTGAGTATGGGTTTCCATTTTTTCACCTTCCTTGGCTTCCTTGCCAAAAATGATTTATCCTGGACAACCCCTTTAAGGCTGAGACCCCACAATGCAGAAATGTTGTACTTTCTTGCGTTGTTCTGATCCAAAGCCTTTTTTGATCCAAAGCCAAGAGTGGCTTCAAAAGGAATGGGAAATATATAGGAAGTTCTTATACTTCTCCCTTCTGTTCAATCCACTCCTGGCTTTGGCTCAATAAAACTGCATCAAAATCTGCAAAAAAAAGAAAAAACATGTGGTCTCAGCTTTAAGCCTCTTGCAGACAACCGTGGGCGAGATCAGTGTGCTATCCATGTTTTTCCCAGATAGCACACTGACCCATTCATTTCTATGAGCACATGCACATGACCGTGATTTCCACAGATCAGTGTGCGGGCCGTGAGTCCGCGCCACAAAATATAGAGTCGTATTCTGTTCAGTGTTTGTGGAATGGAGTCATCCATAGAAGCCTATGGGAGGCTAAAAGTCACGGACGGCACACGGAGGTACTCCGTGTGTCATCAGTGTGCCGTCTGTATTTGCTGACAAGCTAAGGACATCATTAGATGTCTCCTGTTTTTTTTTTTTGCAGATCCGCAAACTCGGATCACACACTGATGGCACACTGTCCGTTTTTGCGGACATACGGCACTGACACTGATTACTAGTTTGTGGACCGCAAAATAGACGGTCGTCTGCAACTAGGCTGTGGCCCTACATTGCGGAAACGCAGCTTTTTTTGTTGCAGATTTTGCTGCGGTTTTCTGAGCCAAAGCCAGGAGTGGATTGAGCAGAAGGTAGAAGTATAAGAACTTCCTATATATTTCCCTTTCCTTTTGTAGCCATTCTTGGCTTTGCATCAGAAAAACGCAGCAAAATCTGCAACAAAAAATCCTGCGTTTCCGCAATGTGGGGCCTCAGCCTTAATGCGTTTCACCTGTTAAATAAAAAAAAACAAACACATTTTTGATGAGATTATAATTGTACCCAACTAAACCCACCCTAATGAACATAGTATGTGTAAGACAGTCCTTATGGCTTTGAAACGTCATGATGCAAAACGTGTTGGGTTACGCTACACAAGTAGGGAGTGAGGCGCCATAAAAAAGCGCATTTTTAGCGCACCTCAACCGTTACGTGTGAAAACAACCCGACCGTAGCGCTATAACCGGGCAAGTGTCCTGTCACGTGACTCCCTCCTGCCATTTCCCACAAACTTTACTTCAATAACAAAAGCCCCGCGGTCACCATGACAACAGCCGAGGCTCCACCACGTGCTCTCCCCCGCGTCCCCGCCCCCTCCGCTCTTCTCCTCTCTGATTGGCTGGGCCGGCTCTGCGTACTTCCGGTGAGTGACGTTTCTCCCTCGGAGAAGGATTTTCCCGCCAGCTCTGAGTCCCTCGTTGCAGAGAGGACTGCGGGGCAAGAGGCGAGAGAGAGAGGCGGCGCCATCATGTCCAAGCAGAAGACCCTGTTCAGCTTCTTCACCAAGTCTCCCCCTGCAACCACCAGCAAGGCTAAGAAGAGCGGCAGAGTTGTGTCCCCCACAGAGGCTGATTTGCCCTCCATTGCTGGCAAAAAGTCAAGTTCTTCTCCCAAAGAGTCAGCGGGGGCCACAAAGCATGGAGGGAAGACCCCCAGAGCTGCCACGCCGAGGTACTACAACACCCAGCAGATCCACAGAGGAGAAGTGCTTACACCCTACATGACTCTATGCTGGGATTTGTAGTTCACAACAAGTTGCTTTCTGCCAATCTGTAGATGGGAAAGCTGGATGACTACTATTATAGAGGTTATCATTAGTGTGTATAATCCACCTAGTACTGCATCGCTGTTTACTGCATCCTGGTTAGGGTATATTCACATGTGCAGGTTTTGTTCAGGTTTTTTTTAATGCATTTTATTAAGCCAAAACAAGAGTGTAGTGAAGTATAATAGACAGACGCTATGTCATCTTTTTTATCTCACTTTATGATTTATAACTGATTTAGGCTTTAAAAACTGCATAAAGTTTGATAAAAACCTGCCTGTGTGAATATGGCCTAATGACACTGTGCTGTGGCTCAGTGCTCTGTACGTGCGCTATGGTCATGTGAGCTATTGTGGGTTCATGCAAGCAGGACTGTTCTCTCAGCCGATTTCAGGCAGAAACCAGATGGACCCCATTGTAGTCTATGGGTTCTGCGGGTAATTGCTCTTTAAGCAGATAGGATTTCTGTTTTTCGGGTCCCAAAGTGAACCCAAAGAACGGAAACCTGAATGCTAGTGTTGTACAGTGCTCAAACTAGTGGATATAGTAGTCACCAAGCTTTCCCAAATACAGAGAGGATTGAGGATAGGTCATTAGCTGTGGAAGAGTGGGGGGGGGGTCTGACACTCACTAATGGGTCAGCTTTATGAAGTGACAAGGCATGTGATGTCACCTGGCCTAAATACAGCTCAGTCGCATTCAAGTGACTGCAGCTGGCCTGCAATACCAAGCACTGCCACTTATACAATGTACTGCGCTGTTCTTGGAGAAGAGGTTACAGTACTCACCTGTACACTATCTCTTGAAACCACTGATTGTCAGAGATCACATATTGATGACCTATCTTAAGGATGGATCATCAATTGCTAAGCCTGTAAAATCCCTTTAAAGGGCACCCTGATCTATGCATTTCAGTGGGATGGCCAGAGATGACTGTGTTGTATTATGGACATCACGTTGGAAAAGGGTGCGCCCTTCTGACCGCTGCTCTTTTCAGACTGGGGAGCACAACACTACTAATACTAATGTATTGCAGTGAATAGTACAATCCCATGTCTTCTATTACATGCAGAGTGTAATAGAGCCATACTAATGATGAGCCTGGGAGCTCTCAATAGGCTCCCGGATGTCATGACAACCAATCGCTGTCCTCCGATGACGTTCTGGAGGGCAGTGACTGTAATTGCGGAATCTGCATTTGCAGCATGAAATAATGGCATGTCCAAGTACTGCCAAATGGTTAACAATAAACTGCCTGCAGCCCTAATGCATTTTTTAAAGGGAATTTCCAGGCTTTATCAATTGATGAAGTCATCAATTGAAGATCAGCAGGGACCCGACACACAGGGGCCCCCTGTTCACTTGAATGGTACTGAGCTGCAAATAGGTCATCTGACTAATGAACTTGATATCACATGGCTTGTGAAGTGGAGGGGCACTTGGGGAGCACTTTTTTCACTATTCCAAAAAAATTGAATAGAAGGCAATGAAATATCATTCCCCAAAATTGAATCCATAAAAAATACTTCTGACCTTGCAAAAAAAAACACTCCTTATGCAGCCCTTTAAATGGAAATATAAAAGTTATGGGTATCAAAATATGGCGACTCCACAAAACCTTTTCAGAGTTTTGTATTTTTTTTTTAAGATGTTAAAACATAATAAAAACAATGTAAATTTGGTATCGCCGTAATCATAATGACCCCCCTGAATATAGGTCACATGTCACTTTGGCTGCAGTTTTTCTCTAATTCCACCCCATTCTGAATTTTTTTTTCCAGCTTCCCAGTATATTGTATGGAATATTAATCGGTACCATTATGTAGTCTGGTGGCCGCACATGTCACTCAGTAGCTAAAATCAATTAGTAGTGCTACAAAATTAGCAGTGCAGGCCTGGCCATAGCGCAGGCTGCAGATTGTCAAGTCCGCAGCATGACCATTATGGCGACGTTGATTTGCCATGAAGCTACAGATAGACCTTGTTGTGACCTTGTTGGTTGTACAAGATCACTCCCAAGTGAAGTTAAATCAATGATGTCAAATGCACTGATGCTACGGCAAGTAGGCAGTAGATGTTATGTCTAGTGCTGCCCATTATATCTGCCCTGCCACTGAGATGTCAGACGAGTCTCCCATCACATCACTCATATTTATTCAATCCGGTCTGTATAAAAAAAAAAAAAAAAAATGCTTAAATGGTTTTACCAAGTTTTGCCCATCACCTATACACAGGATAGACTATTATCTGGCTGCTGAGACCCCTACCATTCACGGGAATGGGGTCAGTACCCTCTAGGATAAATAGCCTTGGTGATGTATGCATGCTGTTCCTTAGTTCATCTCTATGGGATTGCCAGAGATAACCAAACGCTGTACTTGGCTTCTCTTTGGCAGCCCCTTAGGCTAGGTTCACACTAGCATCGCCTCTCCATTGACTATAATGGGGTCTGTCAGTTTAAAACTGAAACCAGTGGAGGAAAAAGTCCCTCTGTGCAGGATTTCTTCCTCCACCAATTTTTAGAGGGACATTGCGCCAGAATCTCCAACAGACTCAAATGTGAACGTAGCCTTAGAGATTGATGGAGTGCTTGTGCTTGAACACTGCTCCATTCATATGGGAGGACATGGAAACCCAACAGTTGTGGCCCCGATCAGATATTTATCTCCAGTATAAGCAGAACCTTATGAGATATGTTATATAATATGCCATTTTTTTCCTTTTTTTTTTTTTTTCAAACCAGCGTTGTCTGTGAATTTACACCCGGAGACCTTGTGTGGGCCAAGATGCCGGGTCACCCATGGTGGCCCTCCTTAGTGTACAACCATCCCAGAGAAGACGTGCATCTCAGAGGAAAGGGAAAATCTCTCCACGTTCATGTTCAGTTTTTTGATGATTCTCCAACCAGAGGTTGGGTGGGAGTGAAATACATAAAGAATTATTCAGGTACACACTTACTCTGTACAGTACGGCCTAGAACTTTGTGTTTTTTTTTTTTTTTTTTTTGCAAACTTGTTCTTTACTCTGAGTCTTTTACCCCATTATTAACCCCTTCTCACTGCAGCCTTCAGTTTTTTTTTTTCTCCTGGTCTTCCAAAAGCCATAACTTTTTTTAACTTTTCAAATAACTGTATGAGGGCTTGTTATAGAAAAATAACATAGTTGAACCATATTTGTACTGGCTTCATAGCATTCATTGTGTGGTAAGTGACCCCTTACCTCTATTGTGTGGGTCAGTGCAGTTATGGCAAGTCTTATACACCAGACTCCATCTGCATCTGTCATTTAATGTCCATTGCTCTTGTTGTGACGGATGAGAGCAATGGACATTAAATAACGATAGTGTGTACCGAGCCTTATGGTAACAGCTGCATATTGCTTTACGCTGTTCCCCTAATTCCTATAGAGGAGAACGGGAGCGATGGAAACGGCACTGCACATACAGCTATGGAAACAGTGTAGTTCAGCTGGGAGTTTTGGAAACAACATAGAGCAGCAATGGTCGGCTGTTCCCATATGTCCAGTCCAAGGGGCTGGGAGAGGGAGCATTAGATTGCTCATACCTCAGTCTCCAATACTATGGTAGGTAAGGGCTCAATAGGAACTGACTTGGCAGGCCTGGGAGCCTTGAAGTTGTCATAGTTGTCTGAGACCCTGGACACTGGCAGCGGATATCTGCTATGTTTAAAGACCAGACATTCACCGCATATATGTGACGAGGTTACGGTATGTGATAATGAGTGTTGTCTAGCTGTGTTGTGAATATGTTCTAATTTATGTGTTTAGGTTCAACAGCCACAGATTCCCAAAAGGGAGGTATGTTTTTCAGCACCAGACCTGAGATAGCCAGAGCGATGAAAATGGCAGATAAAGCAATGACGACTGACAAAGAGAAGAGACTGTCACTGGCGGTGTGCACTGAACCTTCTGATTCAGAGGAGGAAATGGAGGTAAGTCACAGAGGGTTTCTGTATGCAGCTGTGTGGCACAGATGTGTGATACATTTGGTTTGTTCTCTATAAACCAGAGTAAAACGTTGAATCTACTTTTAGATGTACTGTGAAGTATATATAGAAGAGTTGCTTGCTGTATATAGCAGTTCGCTATTGAAATGTCTTTTTAGACTCCTATTTATCCATACATGTATACTCTTACTGGTAGTGTTGCTGAGCCTTTAGGGTGGATCCGCTGCAGACCTTCCATATGGATTTGTGGGTAGAAAATATGCGGCCTACTACGGTAGCAGCAGAGTGGATGAGATATTAAATTGGTTTTCAGGGTTAAAAATATTGATGACCTATACCAGAGTGTTCTCAACCTTTTTAGATTCAGGGTGCCCCTGGAAAAACAAAAAATGGCCTTTGGGGCACCTCTACTAAATAACTTCTACCATAAGCCATAAAACATCCTAAGGATGCAGATAATGTTGCATGAAGGCATGCGGTTATCTTCTCAACCAAAGTGTCGCAGCCCCCTAGTGGGTTTCCTAGGCACCCCTGACCTGTACTAAGGATTGATCATCAATACCTGATCTATGGGGACCCGACACCCCCCTCAGGTAGCTGTTCTCAGCAGCTGATACACAGAGAATGTAGCAGGAAGCAGACAGCGCTGTTGTGTAGTGGTCAGTCCAAGTAGCTCCCATTCATTTGTATGAGGACCTAAGCTGTAGTGACACAGTTCAGCCACTACATAGAGAACAGCACAGTCTGCTTCCTGCTCCATTCTCTGTATCGGCTGCTGAGAACAGCTAATTGATTAGTGACCTATCTTTAGGATAAGTCTCCAATATTTATTTAGCCTGAAAAACCCCTTGAACAAATTTCATTCACATACTGTGGAAATTGACTTGCAGTGGAAACTTTGCATCCTATAGGGTGGAAACCGCAAAAAAGTCCACACGTAGTACATGTGGTTCATGTTGAGGATTCGCAACAAACTCCATTTTGTTTTTTTGTGTGGGTGCACCCATAAAGTTCAAGTCCACTTTTAGGTCAAGATAGATAGATAGAGATAGATATAGATTTTTTTTTTTTTTTTTTTTTTTTTGTATGTAAAGAACATTTAGTGGGATCTTTCTGATGCAACATGCAAAGAGGTGGGGGGGTTATAAAGACTGGCATTTTCTACTCCAGCTTTGATCTCTTCTGAGCTGGTCGAGATGTGCCTTATTTATTAAGAGGCATAATAAACTTGATAGGAGCTGACTGTAAATGTAAGTTCATTCTAATAACAAATCATTTCCGACTGTGCCTTTGGTTAGTCATGCTTTCCTGGTTTTTATAGCCAGAACTGTGAATCTCAGCTTTCATATGACACCTGGACAACTGCACTAGGCAGTATAAAACCTGAAATACAGCTACTTGAATTGACCCAACATCCCTATATTACATGCTGCCCTGCATGCAAGTCCCTCCTGCCCAGGATGGATGCTCATACATGGCCGCAGGTGCCACGCTTACTTTAGAAGTGCAGTGAGCGCTACTGATGGAGGCGCTCATTGCAGTTAGTGACGCCCTGGGAGTGAGTAGTTAGCTGCATTCGTTGCTCCCCAAATCTGCTTCCCACTTCCCCTCTGCTGCGAGTGCTGGGGTCACCATAGGCCCCGAAGCGCAGAGGAAACATGGAGCAGAGTGTTCAATGATGAATACAGCTCACCACCCGCTCCTGTGAAGCTAGTAACTGCTAAAGTAAGGATGGTGCCCGTGGGCATCCGACAAAGGGGACCTGCCTGCAGTGCAGCATGTAATATAGACATCACTAGGTATGAGGCCATTATGTTGTATGTGGGGGCCCTTACATAGCTGTTATAAGTCATTTATAAGTGAGCACTACTTTGGGGTACTCTTAGGACTTTCTCACTACTTTGCTTGAAAATGTTGATCCACTGGCTTAGTTTTGCTAGGGAGAAATCTAGATCCTGCTTTCTGCTAAAAGAAAGTAAAATAGGTTAATGAGAATTACAAAAATGTTCTCTAAACATGACTCCACAATAGTGTTATAAAAAAAAAAAAGTGACATTGCACTTTGGTCCATTAGCCTCTGTGGGCTAAATGGTGCCAGTATGGATGCGGAGTGACAGAATAAAGGCACAAGCATAAAAAAAAGAAAATATCGGTAATACATTTTAAATTGTTTTACTATTTTTCCATGAAAACATTTCCTTTTCTGTTCCTTTTATTCAGGTAGAAGAAAGTTCGGGAAGTGAAGAAGTAATTCCTGAGCGAAAGAACGGTAGGCCTGTGCGTCAGGCCAGGAGCAATGGAAAAGCCAAGAGGAGGAGAATTATGGTTGCGTCAGACAGTAGTGAGGAAGGCTCCGATGATGAGTTCAAGCCTGATGCGAAGGATTCTGCAAGCAGCGATGAGGGCAGCAGTGGAGTAGATGAGAAGGATGTGTCTGCCCCAGAGTCTGAAACTGAAGAGGACAGCCCAGTCAAAGTCCCGGTCAAACGCAAAAGAGGAAGTGTCTCAAAGCCTCCTGTTAAGATTTTGCAAAACGATCTACCAGAAACCCCAAAAAGAGCCGTTGCTGTGTCTGCAGAAGCCAAATTAAAGCTGTCATCGTTTTCTGCCCCTGAAGCCTTTGAATCTCAGACCAACTCAGGAGGGGCTGGTGGGGCTTCTGTGTGGGACCATGAGAAGTTTGAGTGGCTTCAAGATGGGCGGAGGAAAGATGCAAAGCGAAAGAGGCAGAGTGACGAAGACTACGACCCCGGCACATTGTATGTCCCCGATGATTTCCTCAATAAATGCACTCCAGGCATGAGAAAGTGGTGGCAGCTGAAGTCTCAGCACTTTGACACAGTCATATTTTATAAGGTCGGGAAGTTTTATGAACTTTACCACATGGATGCGGTTATAGGGGTGAATGAGTTGGGCCTGATGTTCATGAAAGGCTCATGGGCTCACTCTGGGTTCCCGGAAATTGCATTTGGCCGATTCTCAGATGTTCTAGTACAGAAGGGATATAAAGTAGCCAGGGTAGAGCAGACCGAAACTCCCGAAATGATGGAAGCGCGTTGCAAGTCCATGTCTCACCCAACTAAGTTTGACAAGGTTGTGAGAAGAGAAATATGCAGGATTATTACCAAAGGAACGCAGACCTACAGCGTGTTAGACGGAAGTCCTTCAGAGAGTCACAGTAAGTACCTGCTATGCGTAAAGGAAAAACTGAACGATTCATCTGGTCAGCAGAGATTATATGGCGTCTGCTTCGTGGACACTTCAGTAGGAAAATTTTACGTTGGCCAGTTCCACGATGACCGCCATTGCTCAAGATTTCGGACCTTGGTTGCTCATTATCCCCCAGTACAGATCTTGTTTGAGAAGTGCAATCCATCGCTGGACACAAAGAAAGTTCTTAAAAGCTGCCTCTCCACATCTATTCAGGAGGGGTTAAATCCTTCCTCTCAATTCTGGGATGCTACTAAAACACTAAAGATCTTGGCTGAAGAAGGTTACTTTGGTAAAGATGGCAAGGAAGGCCGTGAGAATGGCACGTTGCCCCCAGTCCTAAAAGTCATGACCTCAGACACAGACTCCTTAGGATTGACACCTGGTGATAAGCATGAGCTTGCTCTTTCTGCACTCGGGGCTTGTGTTTTTTATCTCAAGAAATGTCTCATTGATCAAGAGCTGCTTTCTATGGCAAACTTTGAAGAGTATGTTCCTGTCGACCTGGACCTTGAAAGAGCCCAAACCTCGACCAGTTTCTTTGCCAAAACAAGCCAACGAATGGTTCTGGATGGAGTTACACTAACAAACCTAGAGATTCTCCAAAATGGGACCAATGGCTCTACAGAAGGGACACTGCTGGAGAAGTTGGACACCTGCTTCACTCCTTTTGGCAAGCGCCTATTGAAGCAGTGGCTTTGTGCTCCACTGTGCAACCCGTTCTCCATCAATGATCGACTTAACGCAGTTGAAGATCTTATGGCTATTCCGGGGAAAGTGTCTGAGGTTGGGGAACTGCTGAAAAAGCTTCCAGATCTTGAAAGACTTCTGAGTAAAATTCACAGTATTGGCTCTCCACTCAAAAGCCAAAACCACCCAGATAGCAGAGCGGTCATGTACGAGGAGACCACCTACAGCAAGAAGAAGATTGCAGATTTCCTTTCTGCCCTGGAAGGTTTTAAGGTGATGCGAGAAGTCCTCAAGATCATGCGAGACGCCATTGATGACTTCAAGTCCAATATTCTCAAACAAGTTCTCGGTGTTAAAGCTAAAAATCCCAAAGGGCGCTTTCCAGATCTGTCCTCAGAGTTAAAGCGCTGGGATACCTCATTTGACCACGAGAAAGCTAGAAAAACTGGAGTGATCACTCCAAAAGCTGGATTTGATCCAGACTATGATGAAGCCTTGAGAGACATTAAGACGGCGGAGCAGAGCCTGGCTGACTATTTGGAGAAGCAGCGCAAGAGACTCGGATGTAAGAGTATGGTCTATTGGGGGACCGCAAAAAACCGCTACCAAATGGAAATCCCAGAGAGCGTCACAGAACGGAACTTACCTGAGGAGTATGAACTAAAATCTACCAAGAAGGGCTATAAGCGATACTGGACAAAGGCCATCGAAAATATGTTTAGTGACCTGGCGAATGCAGAAGAGCGCAGAGACGCTGCCCTGAAAGACTGTATGAGGAGGCTCTTCTATAACTTCGATAAAAACTACAAAGAGTGGCAGACGGCGGTGGAGTGCTTCGCTGTATTGGGTGAGTACCGGACACTGAATACATGTTATATCAGTTATGGGGGGAGCGCAGTTTTAAAGGCATCACCTGGACCTCCAGTCTGTTCATATGGGGGGGCACAGGACTCTGTTATTATGGCTGCTGTAATCTGTGAATGCAAATTTCCCATGACCGTATCTGGTTTATAGCTTTGCATGGATTGAAATTTAGTCTGTATCAAAAAGATGGGATGGTCTTTGTCAGATGGGAACATCACTGAGCTCGCTCGCATCTGCTGCTTTGTCTCAGCAGCGAGTGGGGGGGTCTCTGAAACCAAGCTAGCTGCAGTCTAAAATTCTGACAAGTCATAAGATATCCAAGATGGTAGGTGTCTTGGTGCCCTGCTGACTTATATTATAGCCTGGTGATTCTGCTGAGTTGCTGCGGCATCCTCGCCTAACTATGGGTGGGGACATGGATAGAGCACTGATATTCACAAGTGGATTGGGGTTCTCGCACGGTGCACCCCTGGAAACACAGGCCATTATGTGGTTGTATCCACAAGACAGCAGAGCTAAAGGCAGGGCCTGTGCAGTAAGCGTCCCACTCTAGGGGGCAGATTCATTAAAATGATCTGAAGACATAGCCCATAGCAGCCAATCTTGTGACTATCGCCTTATATATGTCTAGAAGTCAGACCCCTCACTCCGTATGATCCCTTTATTTTGCAGACGTCCTGATATGCTTGACGCAGTACAGCCGAGGTGGTGATGCACCAGTTTGCAGGCCTGACTTCTTACTGCCCGATGACACTGCACCATTTTTGGAGCTCCGCGGATCCCGTCATCCTTGCATCACAAACACCTTTTTTGGAGATGACTTCATCCCAAATGACATTGTAATCGGTTGTGAGGACAAGGAAGTGGATAGCAGTGCCCATTGTGTGCTGGTCACCGGCCCAAACATGGGTGGCAAGTCAACACTGCTAAGACAGGTAAGCTTTGTGTCATGCGTGGGAGTCATTTTGTGCCCACTTGTGTTTGCAACTATAAGTAGTGGCTTCAATCCAATGTAAAAGTCAGCAAATGCTGATCTGCTGGATACTGGCAGATTTTACTTTTGTCATTAAAGGGGTTGTCAAGGGAGTATCAATTTACTTGCCTAGTCCTGGGGATGCTTTTGATAGACCGGGGGTCCAAGCAGTGTCACAACCCCCAGGTCATGTGATCCAAGGCAAGTTTGGCTCCCTGGGTCGCTCTACCCACTTCTCTCCCAATCTCGCAGGTTTTTAAGTACCTGTGCTATGGTAACTAATTGGAACAAATTTTTTATATATATTAAAACAGCACAACCTACCTTTTTTTTTCTTCCTCCTTGCCGTGGCGTCTTAGTAAATTTGTTGCATAGAACAAGAGAATATTTTATCAGTGGAAACTTCATTACTTGGAGACTTGTCAGGGCTGTAAGACTATGGTCCTTATGCATTGTTATTTGGACTTTAGGCCTGAGCTCTATGGCAGGAACTCCTTGTTTTCTTTTTCTATTGGAGCTTGTAGTCCGCAGGTACGGAGTATTGGCTGGTAAAAAAGCGTGACTGCTGCCGAGGGAGAGGAAAGTTGTGACAATGAGGCCTGTGTAATGTCCTCTCCTCACTAGTAAATCCGTCATTGTCTTACACTTTTACCCAGTGATAATCCTACTATAAGAGTCTGAGGGTAACACTTTCTTCTTTCAGGCTGGTCTCTTGGTGGTTATGGCGCAGCTGGGATGTTACGTGCCTGCAGAGGTGTGTAAGCTGACTCCTGTGGACAGAGTCTTCACAAGACTGGGCGCCTCGGACAGGATCATGGCAGGTAACATGGCTCTGTGTAGTCACAGACATAGGGTTATAGTTACAGGGCTAATGCAAATGAACAGCAGTAAAGTTGATGGTGGGCTCAGACCAGTCCCTTTTATATCCCCTGATGATAAACAGATTGGTTGTGATCATCTGCAATATTGGAGGGAACCTGTTAGCAAGTGTTAAAGGGGTTGCCCAGGAATTGGAGCAACCCCTCATGAGGCTGGGGGAGGTGTAAAATAAAAAAATGAATTAAAGCATACTTTCCTGTCCCTGGCGATCTGTTGCCGCAAGTCCTCAGCCTCACGTGACTGCTGAGAGCAGTCGGTATCCTTGCCAGCTGTCCCACTGCAGAGGATGTGAAGTTATTCAGCAGGGTATTAGAGTTTTCTGCACAGCTTTAAGGCTAGAGACCAGGGGATCCTTTACAATGATTCACATTATTGTACATATTGTATATATTTATCATCTCTTCATAGGCGAAAGCACTTTTTTTGTGGAATTGAGTGAAACCTCAAGTATATTACAACATGCAACTGAACATTCCCTTGTGCTCCTGGATGAACTTGGTATGTTATGGACGAAACACAACTTGGTAAAAGGCAATGTGAACAGTCCCTTAATATCATGTTCAGTGCATATACTAAGGAATCTTTTGGCACGTGCATCTCCTTTGAGACTTGGTACCCCCTTCTGACCCACATCTACACCTGACACAGCCAGCCAGTACCCTACATCACACCGATAAGGGGCAATAAACTGTTAGGGGGTGTTGGGAACATTTTTGCAATTTTAATAATCATTCAAATGTTCTTTTAATAGAAAACAGGTTGTAAAGTTCCCACTAGTAATGCTCTAACTAAACATGGCCAGGGAGACTCGGCCCGAACACCTGTACTCAATGAGGTATGTAGAGCTGGAGCATTTACCAATGGGGGATGGTCTCTTCATATGGCTGTATCTCTGGCTTTATACCACCTAAGAAATGGTATCACAAGAAAGCGGAGAGTCTCATATGATGCAAAGATTGAAGTACTAGCTGTAAAAGAGTTAGATATATCACTAAATACACAGTTGGGAATGTGAATTTATATACAGCATGGACTGTATATAAATTCCCGACTGTGTTTAGTGATATCTTGGCTTTCATATGATGCCAAGATTTAAGTTAAACAACCTGTGAATCGCAGCTGTCTTATACCAGAACCATTTTTCTAGGTGGTATAAAACTGGAGATACAGCCATTTGATGTGACCATCCCGCCTATGGTAAATGCTTCAGCTCTGCATATTCAGATTACAACTGTGTACAGACTTTCCCTAGTGACAGCTCAGTTAGAGGGCTGCCAAGGAGAATGTTACAGCCTGTTTTATAATAAAAAGGAAGTTAGATTGGATGATAATGTTTATTGCAAAAAATGTTCACCAAACACCACCTGACACACTATTGGGGGAAAAATGGGAGTTACCTTTTAATACAGTGGTCTGCGGATGTGTCCCTCTACCTTTCGGATGGAGATATACGGGCTTAGCTTTATTCCCATATTGAGCTGTAAGGTTTCATGAAAACCAGACAATCTATAAGGAGAGGTCTTTGAAAAGTGGCACTAAGAGAAAATTTGGGAGTGTTGACTCTCTCTATCTCCTAGGCAGGGGCACAGCTACATTTGATGGGACGGCCATAGCCAGCGCTGTCGTGAAAGAGCTCTCTGAGAGGATTAAATGCCGGACATTATTCTCCACACATTACCATTCACTAGTGGAGGATTACTCTCATACGGCCGCCGTACGCCTGGGGCATATGGTAAGTAACGTCTGCTCGGATGATATGGGAGGGGGGTGTTAAGTCTAAATCCTTTGTACTGAACATAAATATCTCCACTAGGCTTGTATGGTTGAAAACGAATGTGAGGATCCCAGCCAGGAGACGATCACTTTTCTTTACAAGTTTATTAAGGGAGCCTGCCCAAAAAGCTATGGATTCAATGCAGCAAGACTGGCCAACATTCCTGATGACATCATTCAGACCGGTCATAAGAAAGCACAAGAGTTTGAAAGGAACTTACTGTCTGTGAAGATCTTCAGGTGGGTTTTTCCTGATATGTTCTTACTACTTAAAGGGGTTGTCTGGGTTCCTATTCTTAATACCACTGCTACAGGCCATGCAGACATGACAAACCAGTGCTCACCAGGCCTCAATCCACTGGCGGCAACTCTATTCCTTTGTATACACGTCACATGCCATTGTGAAGAGGTGACTGAAGGGTGATCGGTACAGCAGAGCCCATGGAGAAGTCCTGTCTAATAAGCCATAAGCTAAGGCCTCATGCACATGCCTGCAATTATGGATAATATATGGTCCTGTACACATCCCTAGTTCTTACAGCTGGGCTTAGGCTGTAGAACAAAGCCACAAAAAAGGCACATGTCCTATAATCAAGTCTATGGGTCAGTGGAAATCCTAGACTGCACACATACCAATCCATTTGGTTTTCACTGACCCGTACACTGCGTATGGTTGTGTATGAGGCCTTACAGAATAGGACTAAACATGGCTTTGGTCACGTGATCTTGGCATTCACTAAGCAACTGGGTTAAATAATGGTGGAAACAACTACAGTGTTGTGTGTGTGTATACATGTGGCTGTCTCCATTATATACACCTTTAGTCTGTTCTACAGAGGCATGTCACAGGACTAAAGCGAACCCATACTGGGTTTTTTTTACCCCCCCCCCCACACACATTTTAATTCATGTATATTAGAAAAGTGTTTGCACCATAAACACATCCATTGCTGCTGCCTTGTCTCCCGCTTTAATTATGGCTTCAGTAACAGAGTTTGAGGGTGTGCAAGGTGCAGAATGGTGTTTGTCACACAAGAAAGGAGATTACACCAAATGTGTACCACGATATTATCCCTCTGACAGAATAATAAGTAGCCATTCCTGAAACTTTCCCTCTAGCCACTTCTGCAGAGTGTTGACATCTATTGTAACGCTGCCTGATGCAATATCTTAAAACTCTCCTTGCACAATACTCTGGTCTATCACTAAGGAGCAGCTCAGGAAAGATGGGGCTACCCCATGATTATCTACAGTAAGGAAAAGCTCAGGATATAAAGGGATATATCTGGGGGATCTCCTCTCTAAAGCAGAGACACAGTAAAGATGTGTTTTTACTGGACTGTTATAGACTTTGTTACATAAAATGCACTGACGTAGGGAAATTTACTGTTCTATCAAGTAATTTAGACACTTTACATCCTGGGTGCATGGCGTAAGCTGACACCAGCTGCCAAAGTTTGGTGCATTTTTCTGGTGTATAGGACTATGGAGTCTAATGTGACAAGCTTAAGTATTAGAGACTGTGCCAGTGTAAGACTAAAATGTAGCCAAGGATTAGTAACCCGGCTTCACTGTCTAAAGAGCATTTTCGTCAGACATTTTATGTGCATGCTTAGTGTCTGCCATCTGTAACTGGAGAACATACGTGCCCCTTTCCATTCTGGACAGACATTTAGTACATAGTAAGAAGAATCTATCAATCCCCTTACACCAGTTTTCCCACTTTTTTTTTTATTGACCTCTTTCAAGATTTCACATAACAGTACCCCCCTTTTAAGAGCAGGGCTAAACTGGAATAAATATAGGTAAGCATGCCTTAAGCAACGAATGCAAGTGTCTGTATACACAAGTCATAAAGTCACTTTAATGTGACTAGTAAATGCTTGCAGTTTACCACTAGTCTGAATATGAACCTGTCATTAAGGACACTTATTCCTTATCCACAGGACAGAGGAAAAAGTGTCTGACTGCTGGGGGGGGACTTCATTCATGTGGAGGCTATAGCTATGTGTGAGTCTAACACACAGGGCCACTTCAGGTCTCTGGTACCAAACACTCGCCATACTGTTCATCTGCGGTACAAACTATCATATAGAATGGGACAGTGTTCCCAGCACCAGAGATCTGTGGGGTTCCCATGTGTCATTGTATTGATGGCTTATCTTAAGGATAACCCCTTTAAGGACACATGCTAGCATCTGCTGCAGGACTAGAAGGACAGGCACTAATCTGAATGTCCACCATGGATCATGTAGTGACAACTTGTTTTCTTCCTGCCTTGCAGGGACCTCTACGGTTTACTAGAAAGAGACATCTTGGACTGTCACGCCATTGGCAACCTCCTGGCAATGATGTAATAAACTGTAAAGTACAATGGTGGTTTTTGGTGTTTATTCACAAGGCTGGTTTTCACACATTATGATCTAATAAACTTTATTTTTTAAAAATGACCATATTTCCATTTCTTTCCTAGGAAATTAAACCCCTTTTTTTTTATTCATACCTACCCTCTACATAATGGTTATTGAATACTCCACAATATATTAAGTCTAGATGTTATGGTACATGCATACACTTTCAGGCTGTTTGATTACCCACTGTCACCAATACATATAAATGGGGAGAGAAACAAAAAAAAAATTAAAACAAAAGCTATGAAACTTTATATATGCTTGTCTCAGCTTCATAAAGCAGGAAATCTCTACAATTTCCAGCAGTGTACAAGTTCCAGGCTGTTCAAACAAAAAATGAACAGTAACATACAGGAGCGCTCGGAGGAGACTACAGTAAACTTTTAACCAAAGTCAACACCCGCCACTTCCCGGGGAGGGAGTGATAGAAGCCTAGACGTGGAGCTTCAGAGACCCCTCACACAACTGTCCGCAACTGGGGGAGGGGGGTGGGTAAAAGGAGGAAGGGGAGAGAGATGGACATGAAAACGGGTGCAGGGAAGGTACGAGAGGAAAGGAGACAACATTCTAACTTTTTCAAAAGGATACCAGAAAAATTGCTGGATTAAGATTAGTGTTTTCCTCTTTCATAGAAAGAACATAGATACTGGGACATGAGTACAGTTTACAGCAATGCTATGGTGCTAACAAAAAAACAGGACACTTTCAAGTACAATAAATTTTGCTTGAAATTAAAAATAAAAAAACTACATGAGATTAAAGCATTAAAATATCTCAATCTGAATACGTGTTAAAAAAAAAAATCAAAAGAAATGCAGAAGTGCTAGCTCACGTTTTTTTTTTTTCTTTTTTTTTTTTACCATGTTACAAAAAGCAATTGGTACCCATGTCCGTGTGTACGGCAGCAGCAACGACTGCTGCCTGTCTACAGAATAGGACTACTGCACATTAGGCTGCCGGCCTGGAGCACAAACCCCGGCGGGACGCGGCCTCTATACAAAACAGTAGCTTCTTTCTCTTCACTTCTGTCCTTCTGAAAGTCTTTGAGTAATGCTTAAAAAAAATGCCCAGTTCTTCCTTATATCCTGAGTCAACATATTGCCTAGTCCAGCTCGGTTTCCTTTTTTTGTTTGTGTTGTTTGGCAGGATGAATTCCATCATCGCATCAACTGTTTTCCAGAAATGGGCAATTTTCTTTAGCTTTTAAATTTTTTTCCAAAAAAAAAAAAAAAAAATCTTTAAACAGTTCTGTTAGAATGGCAGGACTTCCCCTTCTTAAGTTCAGTTGTGTTGCAAAGTATTAGATTCTATAGGAGGAGCAGAGTCATATAATGTATCTGTGTCATGTGTAGGCTCTCCGGCTAATGTGCAAGGATTAGACAGTGTTCCGGCCCCACAGTCACAGAAGAACCTGGAGGGTGGGGGTAAAAAAAAAAT
Organism: Leptodactylus fallax; assembly: GCA_947044405.1. Taxonomy (NCBI): domain Eukaryota; kingdom Metazoa; phylum Chordata; class Amphibia; order Anura; family Leptodactylidae; genus Leptodactylus; species Leptodactylus fallax. The sequence continues at coordinate 10,918,469 of CAMRHE010000006.1, forward strand.
AAAAATTAGTCATGGGCATAACTTGAAGCTCCTTGGATTCCTCCCCCAATTATGTGCTAGGGCTGGACAATTAATCGAAAAATAACCAAATACAACAACCTACAAACGCTTCTCACCCCTGGGGTCTGAATTAGTGGAGGGGAGCAAACACCGAGTTACTCACCTCTCTAGTATCACTCCCTGTACTCTTCGGGCCTTCTGACTGGGTCACATGGCATTGCAACATTTGTCTATGTATCACATTGCCATGTGATCAGTCAGAAGGCCAGAGTCCAGGAGAGGTGAGTAACACTTGTTTACTCACCTCGTCCGGGCCTCTTCAAACCTCACAGCATACCGGTTTCCATTCTGATGTGTTCAGTCTGAACGAAACCAATGGGCGAACCTTGCAAGTTTTTTTTTGTTTTTTTTTTATCACCAAACACACTTTAAAAAGGGGCATGACCTAAATAAACTGAGAATCGCAATTTTGATTTGGGTCATAATCGACCAACCCTACCATGTACTACCTATAAAACACTGATGTGATGTGTTATAGAGAAGCCTTTGGGTCCCGTAGTAGTGATTGCTACCTCTACATTCCCGAGGAATTGTGCCACATCAATCATAGGACCCATTAAAGGGGTTATCCGGCTTCCAAAAATTATCTGCAAGTATATCCACAGCAGTGCTAAATCCTCTGTTCCCTTGTGCAGAGTTTGCTTGGCTTTATTTTACTTGCTGTTCCTTGTATTACTGATTATTTATATGCAGTGACAAACTATATTTCCCATGATTCATTTACAGCTGTTTTTGGCATGCAACTTTTTGGAGCATAACACGTCGACCTAGCCTTAAAATCAACCACGATCCACTATTCACGTTGCTTAGTGCACTTTTTTTTTTGTCACTTTTCTAATAGTAACTAGATCAAGCCTGTAACACAGTTATACACGCCAGAAGATGTAGCTTCACCTATGACACCATGGGGCGGATTAACTAGTAATGTCCAATTCATCAGCTTGTGACAAATCTGTCACATTATTACACTGTCTAGTCCACACCTCCTATGAGATGGCTTAGTTTATGCCAACTTAGGCCACATCTCTTTTCCCTAAATGTGTCTAGAACACTTGATAAATGTAATACAAGGCATTTTGAGTTTTTCTGACATGATAAAAACATGGGGGAAATTTAAAGTAGCTAAACTTTCAGCCAGCTTTGGATTTCCTGGCAGTATTTATCATTAATAAATTTGTAATATACTTAAATTTTGGCTCCTTTCTGTGAAATCCTGAATTTTTTTTTTTTTTATTGTTTCTCTATTGAGAGCTGTCTCTTCTTACGGTGTACGGGGCTGGGTGACATGAAAAAAAAATGAGCGTAGGGGAGGGACACATCAAACAGCTATATCTCAGGCATTATAAAAAGGATGCAGTTCTGTAGGATTTTCAGAGATATCACTAGTTGAGAAAACAATCAGGATTGGCTTATTTATATGGAGCTGCATAATATATATGATATAAATAAACTAATACCGACTGTGTTATCAACCAGTGATATCTAAGTCATACAGGTAGAACTGCAGCCTTAGTGTCATATGAAAGAGGAAAATCTCCTCTTTCATATGACACCAAAAGCAAGTTTCTATGTTTTATAATGCCTGTTTGAAGTGATCCTCCCCACAGCCCCGTATCTCATACGCAATGAAAAGCAGCAGAAAGAATGAAAGGATTTCACAGAAAGGAGCCAAAATTTATTATTGACAAATACTGCCAGGAAATCAAAAGTTGTCAAAGTTTAGTTACGCTTCAAGTATGTTAATGTAAGACCTTAATATATGTCCCGTAAGAGCTTCCAAAGTCACTTTGACATGGTATATAAAGCTCTGGCTGCCAGAAGTCACCACCAGGGGGAGCTCAATACATAATTGATACAACTCAATAGGAGTGGTGACATATCTACATAGTGAGCGCCCTCTAGCAGAGGCTCCAGGACAACCCTGTGTCAGGAAGGAGGAGCTGTGCAGGCCCCACGGCAGTCACATGTCCTGTCACTGATCTAAATGAACCAATCGAGTAGAGGCGTGAGGACTTACCTATCATGTCTAATAAACTCTACATCATGGCCTTGGTGACATTTCTTAATGCAGTTCACACAGATGGCGTTGCGGTCTGTGGTGTTACAGGTGTGACATCTAAGGAACAAGAAAAGATAACGTTATATTCGGAATCTTCCATTACTGGTATAAAACCACCGGCCCAGATTCCAACCTCACACGTACAGCTGTTTCCTTATCATTTACAACAAAGCTATAGTATGTAGAGCAAGACCGACAAATAAAAGCTTTACTGGGCCAGTGTGTTCTTTAAGGGAATCTCTGTTTTGGATTATCTTTTTTTCATTAGTGGGGGCCCCAATGAACTGATCACAGCTGGGAACCTGGCAGCTAGCATTCAATACCCCCTACTGGAGACGTGAAGCATTACATCGCAATCAATGGGCTGCCTATGTAATGCATAGATAAGCCAAATCCTCCAGATTAAAGACACACATTGTAGTTGTGCTACCTGTTCTGGCTAATATTTAGAGGGGTTTTCCAGCCCTAATTCATGTTTCATACTGATGCCCTAACCATAGGATAGGCTGTCAGTATCTGATCTCCAGTATCTTACTGGGTGTGCATTGTAAACTTTTAATGCACCCAGTAAGAAACAGCTGTACAGGCCACCCACAGTTCTGTGCCTATTCTGTGGTCCGAGTTATACGTTTCCTTCCTTGTGCTACCCTCCCAAAAACAGCAGTAGATGGAAGACCTTTTCCGTATGACACAAAAAGGAACACCGGTGGTAAATGAATCCTTACTACTTCTAATTCCTAGCTAACAATATTTACATCACTAGTGGTCAACTAACTGCAGCCCCTTTAAGGGTTGTACAAAGTCAAGAAAACAAGGTTGTCTTCCAAAAACGGTGCCACATCAGTTCACGGGTTGTGCGCGCTCCGTTAGTTCATCCCCATTCACATTAATGGAGTTTAGCTAAGCTGCCATACCACTCACAACCTGTGGCGGCGCTGTTACTGGAAGAAAGCGGCCATGTATTTCTTATCCTGTACAATTCCTTTAGCTCCTATGTGCGCCACATTAAGATAGGAAAGATGCCACAGTGCTAATACCAGATCACAAGCCTCGCTGGTCTTTACAGTCATTTTGTCGATCTTATGACCTGTCAGAAGTTGTGATTGGGGGGACAGAAACCCTCACCAATCCCTAAAAAGGAGCAGCAAATATGTCCAGCCGAGAGCTGTGCCCCCGCACCCCGAGCAAGCGGTATAGACATACATAGACAGCTGATAGAGACGATGCAGGACAGATTTCTAGAATACGCCCCCAGGCGTGGACATACAGGGTTAATCATCCATGTAAACTGATCAGCCGTGATCTGATAAGATCGAACCAATGAAATGTTACCTGTAAAAGTCATGCATGGGGTAGCTGGTGTAACTTGATATCTTATATAGACACTGGCCTCTATTGACTGCTTTTTCTATGGCATCTTGATTGTTCATTATTTTATTATCTGCAAGAAATACAAAAATAGGACGGGAATATTTCATGGCAACATTCGCCTAGTGCAGACTAGAAAAATATCCGATCACAGTACGCAGATCTGAACAATCTGGATGAACGGGCAATACTTTAGGCCAAAACGAGAGACCGGTCAGAGGAAAGCAGGAAATGGTGTCCAGACTTTTCCTTGAGAAAAGACTTCCCCCGCTGTTCTCTGATGGCAGCCAATCCAGTTCTTGGCATAAATTATGGGCCGTTCACATTTAATGTGGCCGTGTTCAACGCGTAGTTACTCAGCACCCAGTGTTCTACCCTGCCAGGGGCCACAATGTAGCTGGATGACCACAAATGGAGAAATCTATAAAGTCTTCCACCAGCAGCACCTTACTGTCTTCAAGGCTTCTTGGACATCACTAAAAGGTGTCCAGGATTTGGGGTTTTATGGTGTATCCTTAGGATAGGCCATAAATATGTGAGCCAGCCCTGCACTGATCAGCTATACAGGGCCATACTATACACAAGGGACTGGTAGCAGATGTGCCGAGTATAGTGGCCAGGCACAAGCACTGCAGTTCAGATCCTATTGACTTCAATGGGAGATCAGCAGTACCACCGCCGGCCACTATGCAGGGCCCAGAGCTATCTGCTACCGGTCCCTTGTTGTGTATAGTACAGGTACCACAAGTACCCCCTCCCCCCACACTGATCAGATACTTATGGATTATCCTAACAATAGGCCATAAAAACCTAAATCCTGGACAACCCCTGAAAAACCTTATTGGATATCCAGCTATCTGGGAAATTACTAGGGGTCTTAACTGGTGAAAACCTGTGATCCAAAAGTGTTTGTAAATAGTGGCTGCCGCCTAACCAAAAACATGGCTGCTTCAAGTGGGTGATGTGTGGTCAGATGAAATGTACACACACTAAATTACTTAACCCAAAATGTTAATTTTTCCTATGATATATGGAAAACAATCCCCCCAAATAAAGCACATGACACTCATGCCATTTTTTTTTATAAGGATTGTCTTATTACACACAGTGGAAATCAGTAAAATAAAGGCACCCCCGTTTGGTAGCATTCATTCTGTGGTATATCCCATGAGCTGCACATACCTTTCATAGTAACGTTAACACCAGATGCCAGAAATAGCCCTCCAAATCGGTTGTTGAATATCTGATTGCCTTCTAGGGTCGCGGTCGCATGGTTTGTAATTTCAATACCTGCAAACAAATAAGACATTCGGAAATGGGTCATTGCAAATCCACTGAACAAGTATTGCAGAAGTTATCAGTCTCCACACCAGCTATGGCTAGGTATGTAAAGCACAGGCTTCAGGAGGAGCAGGGCATGTACTCCGAACAGGGAAAGCTGCTGATGATCCTGAGTGTAAGAGAAATTCCCCAGTCCTTATCTTCCCTCACATCTGCATTCATGGAAGAGTCAGAATGTGGACTACTGTATATGGCAGCCACTGCAGCAGACGCACACTGGACTCCAAGTATGAGGAATCATAGTGTGTAAATAAGGAATTGCTGGACATGCACTTCCCCCCACAATAGACTACAGTTGTATCATCTCATCATTAAATCCATGACAAACAATGATGCCCAATCAGAAATGGGTAAAGGGGTTTTCTGGCCCGCAGTGTTTTTTTCATACTGATGACCTTATCCAGGCACCAGAAGCGGCTCTGCTCCTATTCACATAGATACAGAGCTGTAGTACCCTAGTGCAACCGCTATACAGTGGCCAGGGCTGCCGACCTGCTCCTATTACTAAAATAGAAGCAAAGATGCTTCGGGCTCTTTCCTTCCTCTGTAGCTTCTGCCAGATCAGCCGATTGGTGCACAGTCCAGGAGTCAGACCCCTCACTAACCCGGGACTGATGACCTATCTTGTAGATAAGTCATCAGTATGAAAAATTCACAATAGCATCATAACAGAGCCATGACAGCTAGGCTGGATGTGCATTCAGGTACACGCAAATCCAAATGGCTCCAATGACCAGCATTGGGTCCATATGAGTGACATTTCTTATGTCCATATGTGTGTGACATTTCTTAGATTCATTCTTGCATTTATTTCTAGTGTAACTGACCTGCAGCAAATCCATCGAATATCCTGTTTTTCCTTAAGACGGGGTGACTGTTGGTACTAATGAGGACGCCAGCCTGAGCGTTCCTGAAGATGTCATTTTCTTCAAGCAACCCTGCCACACAAGAAAATAAAAACTTAATCTATGTTCTGAGCTAGAATACATGAACACATTTAGCAGAGCATTAATTAGGTCCACCACTAGGTGGCACTTTAGCTGAATAACACTGCTTGCTGCTCCATAGGCTTCACATTTTATTGTGTGCACTACATAAAAGAGCAAACATTTTACCTCTTCCGCCATTAAATATACAGATGCCTCCATCTCTTCCATCATGGATTTTGTTTCGTCGTAACGTTGGGTTACTGTCTGTTTTGATCCAAACTCCAGCCATTGCATTGTCAAAAATCTCATTGTCCTCAATGAAGCCAAGTCCTGTGCCAAGGCCATTATGGTTAATACAGGGGTGCAAACAAAACACACAAGTGCCATTACCCAAATGGCAATCCAGAGCGAAAAGTCAGTTCAGACAGATTTCTCGATCTGAACCTAGTCAGGACTGTTCTATGATAGGAGTCCCTGCCCGCCCACGTACTGTATATACTGCATACAATAGAGCCGTGAGGAGGCAGCGACTCCCAGCATCATAGGTTCAGAATGGGAAACCCAGCCAAAGTTTGCACTGGATTTTCTGGTCTGGATTGTCCTGTGTGCTGACGGCCTTACATCTATAAGACTCACCAGAATTGTAGACAAGTATTCCACCGTTCTGACCACCCCAGATCTTGTTGCGTCGGATTTTAGGATTGCTTCCAGTTCTGGAGAACAATGAAGTACAAGGAGTTGAACATATCATGCTATACATTTACCTCCGTGATAATCCACTATACATTCTTAACTCTTAATCTTACCGTATCTGAACACCCGAATACATATGGTTATAGATATCATTGTCTTCTAGTACTCCATGCCCATTGTCATAGAAGTAAACGCCAACCTACAAAAGTAGGGAATAGACACACACTTTTTATAGGTATACAATGAAATCCACTGCCCACAGGCACCTGATGTAGAAACATATGTAGTGCAGTATACGTTTTATTTGCCTGAAGCCTCTATGCAATAGCACAGCAGACTGCAGAAATAAGGTATACCAATGTATAAAGGAGACTGTGGGTGATGTATGCACATACGGCTAGTAGACAGCATGAAACCTTCAGGAGATTTATCAGGACCAGAGCTTTATGCAACAGTCTTGATATCCTCTGTACCAGAGTAAAGTGCTCTTAATTTATTAAAGGGGTTTTCCAGGCTAAATAATTGATAGGTCAGATCATTAAATAAAGGTCTGACATCCGGGCCCACAGCCATTCAGCTCTTAGAAGATGCTGCAGCCTAAACACAGTGCCATACATTTGTGCAGCGGCCATGCTTGGTATCACAGCTCAGCCCATGACCGATGAATATGACATCACATGGCCTGTGAAGTGTAAGCAGAACTCAGAGCTCCAGTGACACTACAAACTGCGGGATCCGTGGGGGTTCCAGGTGTAAAGGGGGGGGCGGGGGATTAGGAACCCTTGTAAGAGACACAAAATATTGGGTGCACCTCTTCCTCTCTTGGCACCAAAATATCAAATCTACACCAGTAGACAGCTAACATGGCTTTGAGCTATAATTTATGTCAGTTTCTGACTTGAAACCTAATAAATTTACTTTTCAGACAAGTGATGTGAACAGAGAAAAGGTGCTGAAAGTCACAAACTTTTCAGTTTGCACAGATATCTGTACTCGCTTTATGGCAGAAAACTAGTGTAGGGGGATGAGATTTCCTCCCCAAGTTTCAAGTATATAAATAAGTGCAAAAAAAAGATGGCATTTGCTACTTTTATTTTCAGACCTGAATATCTATGGATGGTTTGGAAGAGCCATCTTGGTCTTGAGAGGAGGATAGTAGATGGCGGTTTGCTGCGTACCTGTTTTCCACTGTGTATCCTGTTCCTCCGTAGCACTGGAGTACTTCCTGTTGTCACCCACACACCAGCCAAGGTGTTGCTATAGACTTCATTCTCTTCAATGACACCCTGCCCCTTTTCATGCTGTGGGCAGAAAGCAGAATCATATCATAAAAGCGCATTCAGTTTTGCAGATCCTTATACTTGTCACTCGCTACCCCCGGGAATACATCATCATGTAGTGAGGGGGAAGGAAACTCCTGTATTTGTCAGGCTAATAATATGGTAAAAACGTCCTACGTGTATGGCTCACTTTTAGAGGCATTTTACTCAGAGAATGGTGAATTGGCCGAGAGACATTTATTACTCGGGTACGGTTTGTTGGCTATGGCTCCATAGGCCGGCAAGTAAAAAATCCCTTTAACACTGACTTCAGCTGACGTGCCGTGTATGTATCAAAACTAGTGTCATGTAGTGTCCATTTCCTGCTAAATGCCTCTATTTTGGCTAGACACCCTTAGAAAAAAAAAGGGTGTTGCATAGCTACACTGTAGAGAGCAGTGGGGTCATGCTTAGCTAATATATGTCCATTATTTTATCATTTCTGTATAGTATTATTGTAAATGTCAGATTAGCTACAATAAAGACAAAGCTTATAAAACACTCACCACATAGATGCCGCCGTGCTGACCGTCATGGATTTTGTTGTGTCTGACAATAGGGCAGCTGTTTGTGCGGATCTGAATGCCCGCTAATGCATTGCCTGTAGACAGAGGCAGGTAAATCAATAGCGACCATAATAATACAATATGGAAGACAAGCAACATTACCAAGCAACGCTGCTTACCATAGATGTCATTTTCTTCTATAAGGCCTCTTCCATCACCAAAGATATACACACCACCTTGGTTTCCATTAAAAATTGCATTTCCCCTGTAAAAGTAGGAATAAAGAATTGTAAAGTCAAAGGGTGAAATGTAAGCCAAAGAACGTCAAAATAAAGCCATGACCTGTAAGAAAAACAGCAGATCTACAATCTTGTGCTAAAGAGGAGATTATTAAAGTGTAAAAGTTAGTTATCCAGTTTCTAATATTGACATCCTATCTTTAGGTTAGAGATATAGTGCCGCACGCCGCGAGGAGGTCCAGAAGAGGTAAAGGAAGGGGAGTATGAATGTTTTATTTTTTCCCCTCCTCTGGGCCTCCACCTATTATACTTTGGAGTCTGAAGAGACCGCAGAGTATAATAATGTCTCTTCCAGTTTCATCTGAACTTTGTTTGTTTGACCCAAAACTAAAATCAGGGACCCGAGTGGCCCGAACCTGAAACTAAACAAATCATGAGAGGTTTGTCCATCTCTATGTCCATTATCCAGGAGCCGGGTTGCTCCCGAACAGCGGGTCTCTGCTGTTGGATCCTCGCAGATCTAATATTGATAGCCAATACTAAGGATAGGCCATCAATTTTAGAAACTGGATAACCCTTTTAAATGATCCACATTTATTAACCACTTTCGTACCACCTATAGAATATATATGTCCGGGAGGTGGTTGTCTATTTCTGCAAGGACGTACCGATACTGTATGTCCAAGCAGAATTCAGCAGATGCACAAAATCGTGCAGCTGCTGTAACAGGGGAGCCGGCTGTAACTTCAGCCGAAGCTCCCAGAGAGAGCACAGGGAATGTTTATTACCTTCCCTGACATCCAGATTGCTGTATACAGCACTATGGGCGCCACCATGTTGCGTCTCCCCTCTGACCCGGCAGTCACGTGATCCACCAGGATCAGAGTCTGCTAGAGCTGCTGGATCCTACCCAGATCAGCTCTATAGTTATGTGCAAGTAACGTGCAGGAGGCTGTATTCCTCCTGCAACTGGGGCTAAATGTACCAGCCCCAGTTACAGGGGAAATCAGCCTCCCCAACAAAAAAAAAAACTGATCAGATGTCACCAAAGATCTATTATGACCTTATGGGGACACACTGTAAAAAAAAAATAAAATAATGAAAAAAATAAAATAATATGCGAATAAAATGCCCTTATTACAGGTTATAGCCCCACTCCCCACAACACCATACAAAATAAAAATTACCGTAATGGAGAGTGAAAACTATTTTAAAAAAGTTTTTTAGTAGCACTTTGTGTTATTAAATTAAAAAAAAAAAAAAAAATATGAAAAGTGAAAAACAGACCCATTTTCCCTCCTTTTGTTTATATTTTCCTGGATATAAAAAAAAAAATTAAAAAACATGCAAAAATAAAAACAAAAATAAAGCCCTATGTGTCACCGAAAAAAGACGCAGAAATTAGTTGAACAACGCAAATGATAAAAATGTTACAGTCCTCAAAACCGCACATACAACAAAAACCCAAAAAGGAGTCTGGTCTGGAAGGGGGGTAAAGCATCTGGTATGGAAGTGGTTAATAATGGCTGCAAACGCATCTATTCTACAAGCTGGTTCACCCCACCTGAAGTGTTTAGCAACTTTTTTGCTCCCCCTTTTCTCCCTACTGTCTATCTGATCTCCAGAGGCTTCTTTCTTCCAAAGTATCCAGGGCTCAGGGATGCAGGATATGGATTTTATATTGAGGTGGGGCGTCTTGGAAGGCGTTTGTTCCCATCAAACATAAAACCACAGCGCCCCCTATGATTTATAACCAGGGAGGGGAGGCAGGTTTCCTCTCACACGTTACAAAGCACAGGAGTTGCGAGTGCCGTTGGCAAGAGCCGCTGACAGCTAGTGCTAAGCCTGGAGCTCTGTGGTCTCTGATCGGTGCAATCTGTGGATGAGATGAACCAAAGAATTGACATCACATAGGACCCAACTTCCAATAAAAGTGAGGCAGGCAATGTGGAAGGATCTTCTTAAGAGGGTATATTAGTAGTTATATCCTCAGATAGTCTAAGGGACCAACGTACCCTAAAACGTGTTATGTTCACATCTGCGCAGGAGTCTCCGCCGCAGTCATCTGAAAATCGTCAGAGGAAAAATTCCTGCACAGACTTTTTTTCCCCCGCCAACAGCCGACAGACCCCATTATAGTCAATGGGGTCCATAGGAACTGTAATTTTAATGGTCCCTCTCTCCCGTTGCTCTGGTCCTCTAGTGGACCAGAACAACAGAGATGCAATGCTAGTGTGAACCTAGCGTCAGCTAGATTAGAGTATAAAGCAGTATACAATATATAGTAAAAAAGACCAAGCAGGTGGAGCTAAAGTGGAAAAGTGTACAATATATAGGAGAAAAGTCAAAAAAAAGAGAGGGGGGGCGTGAGAAACCATATCCTATAGTTCCCCGGCAGGTGTAGTAACAAGGCCCTGGGACAGAATTTGAGTGAAAACCGGACAGAAAGAAGAAGCCTCAGGAAATAAGTATGTCATGTATGATTTTACTTGCAATGGGTAATACACTGGTATCATAACCAGGATAGTACCAGGGAATAGTTTAATGGAGTTGTCCAGGAGTATGATATCATGTTTGTTCCTCACACGGCCATAATGCAGTTCAGTCCTATTAAAATGAATGGGACTATGCTGCAATTCCAAGTACAGCCATGATACAATACAGGGCTGTAGACTCAGTAGGCCAAACCACCAACTCTCACTCCTTTGTAAATGGCTGACAGCCCTGGTCAGATGGAAGCACTAAAGATCCTTGAATTCATTCAACTAGTGGTTGATTCCTATGTATGTATATTCCTAAATATGTAACACTATATAATTATATGATATTAACTCTATATTATAAAATAAGTTAGAATTTTTTTTTTTCCCAACTCCACCCAAAATTGGTCCCAACTGACTACACAGCCCTGATGCAATATATGGTGCTGTGCTTGGTAAGTAGTGCTGAGGGTGCAGAAGTCACTGAAAACCCCCTAAAGTCTGAGGCCCAACGTTGCGGAAAAGCTGCTTCTTTTTGTTGCAGATTTTGCTGCCATTTTTTGAGCAATAGCCAGGAACAGATTTAACAAAAGGGTGACATATAAGAGATTCCTTTATCATTCCCATTCTTGTTGAAGCCATTCTTGACTTTGGCTCATAAATCCACAGCAACTTTTCCGCAACGTGTGGCCTCAGCCTCAAAGTATGCCGACATCTAGTTCTACTTAATGGAGTCCTAGGACTTGTCATGTATGCTGAGAATGAGTCCCAGGTCTTCACTATATGCAATAACTCACTAGTCCTCTATGCGTTGCACACCCGCTTATGTTCTATATACAGTGGGGAAAAAAGTATTTAGTCAGCCGCCAATTGTGCAAGTTCTCCCACTTATAAAGATGAGGCCGGCCTGTAATTGTCATCATAGGTAGGCCTCAACTATGAGAGACAAAATGAGAAAACAAATCCAGAAAATCACATTGTCTGATTTTTTAAAGAATGTATTTGCAAATTATGGTGGAAAATAAGTATTTGGTCAAGAACAAAAGTTCATCTCAATACTTTGTTCTATAGCCTTTGTTGGCAGTGACAGAGGTGAAACATTTTCTGTAAGTCTTCACAAGGTTGGCACACACTGTTGCTGGTATGTTGGCCCATTCCTCCATGCAGATCTCCTCTAGAGCAGGGATGTTTTGGGGCTGTCGCTGGACAACACGGACTTTCAACTCCCTCCAAAGGTTTTCTATGGGGTTGAGATCTGGAGACTGGCTAGGCCACTCCAGGACCTTGAAATGCTTCTTACGAAGCCTCTCCTTCGTTGCCCTGGCGGTGTGCTTGGGATCATTGTCATGTTGAAAGACCCAGCCACGTTTCATCTTCAATGCCCTTGCTGATGGAAGGAGGTTTGCACTCAAAATCTCACGATACATGGCCCCATTCATTCTTTCATGTACACGGATCAGTCGTCCTGGTCCCTTTGCAGAGAAACAACCCCAAAGCATGATGTTGCCACCCCCATGCTTCACAGTAGGTATGGTGTTCTTTGGATGCAACTCAGCATTCACTCTCCTCCAAACACGATGAGTTGTGTTCCTACCAAACAGTTCTACTTTGGTTTCATCTGACCATATGACATTCTCCCAATACTCTTCTGGAACATCCAAATGCTCTCTAGCAAACGTCAGACGGGCCCGGATATGTACTGGCTTAAGCAGGGGGACACGTCTGGCACTGCAGGATCTGAGTCCCTGGCGGCGTAGTGTGTTACTGACAGTAGCCTTTGTTACGTTAGTCCCAGCTTTCTGCAGGTCACTCACTAGGTCCCCCCGTGTGGTTCTGGGATTTTTGCTCACCGTTCTTGTGATCATTTTGACCCACGGGGTGAGATCTTGCGTGGAGCACCTGATGGAGGGAGATTATCAGTGGTCTTGTATGTCTGCCATTTTCTAATTATTGCCCCCACAGTTGATTTCTTCTCACCAAGCTGCTTGCCTATTGCAGATTCAGTCTTCCCAGCCTGGTGAAGGTCTACCATTTTGTTTCTGGTGTCCTTCCACAGCTCTTTGGTCTTCACCATAGTGGAGTTTGGAGTGTGACTGTTTGAGGTTGTGGACAGGTGTCTTTTATACTGATAACAATATCAAACAGGAGCCATTACTACAGGTAATGAGTGGAGGACAGAGGAGCCTCTTAAAGAAGAAGTTACAGGTCTGTGAGAGCCAGAAATCTTGCTTGTTTTTAGGTGACCAAATACTTATTTTCCACCATAATTTGCAAATAAATTCTTAAAAAAAAAAAAAAATCAGACAATGTGATTTTCTAGATATGTTTTCTCATGATGTCAATTACAGGCCTCATCTTTTTAAGTGGGAGAACTTGCACAATTGGTGGCTGACTAAATACTTTTTTTCCCCACATTATTAGGACAAGTATTTTCCAGCTTGACTCCTTGCTAGACACCGCTGATGTGAAGCAGGGGAATGTTAATACCCAGATAAGACAAATACACAATATGTATACGGACAGACTTACCGTATGGTTGGGTCACTATTTGAGGTAATCCAAACACCAGCAAAATTGTTTGCATAGATTTTATTCTCCAGGAACTGCCCTCTGCCTTTTTCATGGACATAGATTCCTCCAGTCTGGCCATGGTGGATTTCACATCTGACCACGGTGGGATTGGCATAGGCTTTCACCTCAAAGCCGGCTATTCGATTTCTATGTATGTTGCAGCTTTCAAAGTAGCCCTGGAATCAGAATGGCGGTTTTCAATATCTTAAAGTTCATTCCGTAGACTTCCACTTCATGAAAAGTTTATACATAATGTGCGCAAAGGTCAGCATAGTGAACGGACTCTGGCTCTGACTCCACCTTGGAGCCATCTTATGGTTACAGAAAACCCCTTTAAATGATATGATACTGATGACCTATCCTTAGGTGCAGAACCAGACAGGAAAGAATTTAAAGGAAAAGCTGCTAAGAGGAATATTTATGTAGAGAAAGTACATATGTACTGTGTGTAGGAGTAGGCCATTAATGTAAAAATAACCAAAAATCATCCAGTATAACTGATGTGATTTTTTTAACGTCTTATTACAATACTTGCGAGGTTGTACCTGCAGTTTCGTTTGGACTGAACACATCTGAATCGAAACGGCTATAGTATTATACTCTGGGGTCTCTGAGGGATTGGGCCTTAGCAGGTCACATGGTGTCATGATGCATAGATGCAAGTGTCACAACGCTGTGTGACCCATGTGACTGCTGAGGCCCAATCACAGGTGTGCTCATACTGTGAAAGAGGCGTGACCTAAATAATCATCATCATTAATCATAACCAAGGTAAAATACCTGATTAATTTAGGTCAAACGCCCAGCCCTAATTATTTGTAGTGTATAATACAGTCGTGCTATGATCCGTAAGAAACAAATCATTTATAATGGCTTGTGTCAGAAAATATAAAGTAAGGGGATGTACACACGGTGGAATATGGAGCACACTGAGGATTCCGCCTCAAAATCAGCTCCAAATTCCACCTTAAATCAGCCTGCACTCACTTCAATGGGAGGCAGATGCTGACTTTTTCCCCTGTAGCTGATTTTTTCCTCACACTTTGTGTATTACACCTGAGAACTCCCATTCAAATGAATAGAAGGCAGAAAAATCCAGCCTAGCCAGCTCAGAATTTGACACACAATATTCCTTGCCAGATTCTGCAATGCCAAAAACTTCTGCTTTTAAAACCCTTGAAGCAGAATTTTTCAGCTTCTACAAATTCCGCCGCGTGAACCTAACCTAGGACACCAAGAACTTACCATGCCATGGTCAAACGTGAAGACGCCAACATCCCGGCCATGGTGAATATGGTTTCGCCTAATGATTGGGTTGCCGTGATTTTTAACCCATATACCAGCTAGAGCGTTATTGGAGATCTCGTTGTCTTCATAAATACCCTAAAGAAAAAAAAAATGCGTCAAAAAAACAAAAAATCTATAAAAAAAAATACGGAGAGATTCAATGCACAGTGGTTACCTCTGCGTGATCCGTGATATACAGGCCTACATTTTCGCAGTCACTGATGTTACAGTGTTTGATGGTGGGACAAGCCCCCTGCCCGCTCACACATACTGCTGAGCCAACTGCAAGACAGGAAAAGGAGGAAACAAAGATTACTATTAAAATGGACACAAGGATGTCAGGGGATGTGCAGCATAACAGGAAGCAGGTCACATACCTGTGCAAGTGCTGCGAATGATACAGTGATCGATGACCGGACTGCAATTCACTGTGATCTCTAAGCAATGGTGGGCATTATGGTGCTGGGCAGATTTATCATCAGGATTAAACTGGGTGAGAGGAAAAAAAAAAAATGATATATTCAGACATATATTACTATGCTACTTTATATTTGATTCCTATCTAAATATGCTCATACAACAATTATTTGTACTATCGTAGGTAATTGATACACGCAGGTATGCAACTAAAATTGTGCTTAGTGCCACCTCAAAAAGTCAACATCCAATCCTTTAACAGGCCTTACAACATGATTTAGGATATAATCCCGATTCTCCTCCTTAAAGAAATGACCCTGCCATCTGCAGACAGCTGTTTTGAGGTTGATGTGCCTTGTCTTGCATTTCAGGCTACTGGCTGGCTAGGTGTAAGTGATAGCACTGGTTGACATAGGCTGTCTGATATATGCAGTACCTCTCACTTTTCCTCGGGTTTTAGGCTGCCGGCACATGACTTTCTGGCTTTTGTCAGTGTGCTATCTGTATTAACGGCTTGCATAGTAACCCACTCTTTCCTATGGCCCCATACACACAACCATATATTATCGCATTGAGCCCAGAAACATATCCTGTGTATCTGCAGTCAGAGCTGATTTACTGCAATGTATGGGTGACGTTTTCTCAAGAACCCATTCATGAAGATGTTTGTGTGCATGTAAGTGATATGATAGGATATCACTTTTTGGAGTCAGACCTCTGGCAATCCTGGAAACTCTAGGGAAACCGCAGCACAGCTGTACTACAGTTAATGGGGCTGGCGGCAGCTCCCCGCAGCACCAGGGAGCCTTGGAATACACCTGCTAATAACTTTGTTACATGAAGGTACGCCACACAAAGCAAAACATTTCCCAAAATAAAAATAAATCTTACCCTGATTGTCATATACCCAACGTAAGCATCTTCTGAGCCTTCCATGAAAACAAACGTGGAGTCTCTAGTGTTTTCGATGATCACTTTGTCAGCAACTTTTCCTGGTGCTGTTGAGACCAACATGAAAATCATCAACTTAAAAATTTTGTGCTTATGCCAATAGACACTTTATTAGAGACATCCATCCATCTGTAGAAGTTTATTGTATAATAAGCAGGTATCATCCACATGTATGGAAGGTCCCAGGGTGTGCCAAAAAACAAAAACACACACACACACACACACACACACACTCTCCCCATACCATCACTCCCCCTATTGGCAAGGGTTCATCAATTTGTGCCACTTGCGCCAAATATTGCACCTCCCATCAGCAGAAATCTGGATCCATCTGACCAATATTTTTCCACTGCTCAGGGACACAATTTTTGCCCTTTAGTCTCACTGGTGCCTTGTCGGTTTTCCCTTGGACAGCAATGGCCCCTGAACTGATCGTCTGCTGTAAGGCCCATCTGTGTTAAGTAACAATGAATTGGGCGTTCAGAAATCTTAGTTGGAGCACCAGTGTTGTATTCGGCTGTCTATCACCTGTTTGCAGACTTGATTTTACTCTGTACTCCAGGATCACGTATCTTATGTCCATACAGGGAAGCTCCAACCATGGAAGGGCAGGTGTCTCTAATAAAGAGGCCACTTAGTGCACCTTTACAGGTTCACAGAAGATAGGCAGTATATGAAACAATATACTGTTTGTTTTTTTTGCAAGGCTATGTTCACATCTGTGTCTAGGTCTCTGGCTCAGAGTTTGTTAGAAATCCCAGACGAAAGTGTCCTACAAGACCTGTTTTTTCTTCCAGAGGTGTGTTAAATAACAGACCCCATTATAGTCAATGAGGACCCTCAGAATCCGAGGCTGTCAGTCATTTGGTGACCGACTCCCTTTAATTCGCAATTGTCTTATTATGAAAGGCAGTGGCGTAAGTAGGAATGGCTGGGCCCCAATGCGATCATTTGACATGGCCACCCCCCCCCACCACACACATAAACCCCATTCCTACACACACTATTATGCCCCATAGTGGCCCCTACACACACAATTATGCCCCATGGTGGACCACCTATGAACAATTACTATACTCTAGGGTCTGTTGGTACAGACGTCACTGAGCCAGGCCCACATCGCGATGTATGACGACGCAGGCCCGGCCCACGTGACGTCTGGGACGTCACCAAACAGGCCCGAAGCCTGCTGGAGTGCAGGAGAGGTAAGTAACAGTGTTTATGTTCTCTCACTTCCCTTGGGTCTGAAAAGATCCCAGAGTAAAACGATAGCAGTGTTTGTGGAGTTCGCAGGCCCGCAGCCTCACTTACCGATCCCCGCTCCTGCTCACAGCCGCTTCCACAGAATGGGAAGCGCAGGCGGCCGTGAACAGGAGGGGGGGGATTGGTAAGTAAATAGGGCTCGTTACTCCAGCAGGTAACGGCCTATTAAAAAAAAAAAAAAAAAAAAAAAAGTCAGGGGCCCACCGGGCCCCATTGCAGCCGCTACTGCTGCTACCCCGGTAGTTACGCTCCTGATGAAAGGTGTGAATCGGACCTAAAGAGAGGCAAAAAACATAGGATGCTATACCCTATAGAATACATAGACTTTGTAAGTGATTCAGCGTTCATACAGGTCTCCTGTTAGGCTTACGTTACACAGCTATACGCTTTACATCTAGCTACAACCTATACACAATCTGCTACTAACTTGATCTTCCCATTATCAACCACAGCTGCAATAACAATTCTGCAGAATAAGGTCACACCTTTCAGAAAACCCTGCACATTCTGCTGACTTGCATTCTTGGAGGAGTTAACTTGACACAAGACAACCTACAGAAGACCATGTGTGCCGCCATACGTGAGCCTGCTCTACACAGAGATCCCCATGAGTAATACTGCTATAAAATATATGAAGCTATAACACGTTACCTGCACCGATCATAGTAATTGGAGACTCGATGTAGATCCATTCATCTGTGTAGATGCCAGAATGCACAAAAATGAGTCCATCAAAGTGAGCCTCCTGTACACCACCTAATGCATCTTCTATGGTGTCGTAATACTAGGCGAAGGGAAAAACAAAATCACTTAACTCCCATCCAAACACGACTTTGGTACATACGTAGACAGATACTTACCAACATATTTTCCCTGCCTTTATATCTGGTTGGGTTGCTGTAAAAATGTTCTGCAAAACCTGGTTTAACATGTGCTCCTTTATACTGAAAGGGAAATCCACACCTTAGTCATCTTTGCCCGACATATATTCGTATTCAAGTTATTCTAGATCTTATTAAAGAGCACCTAGCATTTTTACAAACGCGTTTTGATCTTTGAGGGTCCGGGTGCAGACACTCCCACTGTTCAAGAAAGAAAAGGGGCTTCGTGCCCCTAGACTTCTGTTTGGTCTCTCTTCGGAGCATTGTATAAATCCATATACAGCAGAGCATTTCTGCCTCTCTAATACTGATCAATGGGGGTCTCAGCACCCGGGCTCATCTAACAAAACTTGTACGCCCATGCCATGTCAATAGTTTGTAACTTGTTTAAAAAAAAGCATTAAAACATATTAACCAAAAACATCAAGGCTGGTTCAGGAAACGGGGACAATTAGAAAGGTGAAATTATTTCAAAGCTAAATAAAACATAAATCAAAATCCCTTTAAAACTGTTTTGATATTATCTCCTAATATTAGGATAGGGGGATAATTCAGTGGTCAGCTCAACCACTGGGACCCCAACTAATCCCAAAAATGAGAGCATTTCTCATCCTGACAGAGCAGCAGGTCGAGCATGTGCTCTTCTGTACTTGGCCATCTCACACGCTCTCTTACAGAATGAACAGAACAGCAGGGCACTTGCTCGGCTGCCGAACCATCAAGATAGGAGAAATGGACCCCCTATGCCAAAGGTTTTAAACTCAGCCAGGTAAACAAGACGCAAAAAGAAAAAAAAAAGAAAAAAATTGAAATTGACGGGCCGCATTCCCTACAAATGCTATACAATCATTGTTAAATAACCACAGCTGTGGCCCTGTAGAGTTTATTGTCCCCCAGTCAGTACTTACCTCACTACTCCTGGGTGTGCTCCCATGACGCGGACAGGTAAGTATCTACATGCAAGATGCCCCAATGCTTGTAGGTCCCAGGCCCGGGTTAGGGGTCCTTCCTTCCCCCCCCCCCCCCCCGTTTCAGCTGATCCAGATGGATTGGCATAAATTAGGAAAAAAGCCGTGGGCCGTGTGTTTGAGACCCCCTGCTCTATACCATAATAGTATGATGTGAAAAATCAAGTAGTTACTGCACCGGTCTATTTAAAAAGGGGTTTCCCATGAAACAAGTTATCCAATATTCACAGGCCATAACTTGCAGATCAGTGGACGTTTAACCACTCAGACCCCCAGTGATCAGGAGAACAGGGGACAAACAGTTCCCCATTCTCCTGATCAGCGGGTGTCCCTATTTTTGTTTTTTTGAGAGTCAGAATGACCAAAAAAAGTGATAAAATAATCCCAATAATAATAACTCTATAAAATACATAGGTCATAAGTCTTGGAATGTGGGGACACAAAAAGTAAATTTTGTAAAAGAGGGAGAAAAAAAAAATATTATGCTAAAGTAGTAAGCGCCATATAAATTTGGAAGCGCTATAATCGTAACAACCCATTCTGCGAATGCCGAAAAAATACCCAAAAACACAATGGTGAAATCCTTTTCTTTCATTTCCCTTAATATTAATGAATCCTTTTCAATATATTATAGGTACCTTAAAATGATGTCATTAAAATACAATTCATTCTACAAAAAATAAGTCCTCATATGGATCATAATATCAGCCAAACGCACAGCGCCGTACACCATAGTGGCTGTGCCTAGTTACTGATGATCTCTCCATTCGCTTAAATAGGGCTAGGCTACAGTGATCACATACCACATTTCCAGACTTTGGCACCCCCCAATAAAACAGATCCCCACAACCATCTATCCGTTATTTGTGATACCTGTAGAGTGCGTAGCGTTAGCCACTATTGGCGAAATACTAGAAAACAATGGGACCGGCTTATAAATCTTTTCAGAGATGTAGGCTAACCCTAAGAAACATCTACCGGTCAGCCAAAATATACACATTGATTTCTAATAAGTGATATCTGCGAAATGCAGTTACCAAAATAAGGGGGGCATGGGCAGATATAGCCTGAAGAAATGAGCAAGCTGCAGAGACAAAGTTCTTTATGTAAAAGTTGAACCCAATGCCCTTCATTTCCACCCAATTCTTGCCCCACCACAAGCGTTCAGTTCCTACCAGTTGCTGGAAACTCTCCTTCCATGGATTTGGATGCTCGTACTCCTCAGGGTTAATCTGATAGAATTTGCCAGGTTCTGGGTGCATCATGGGACGTGTATACTCAAACACTTCCATGTATAATCGTTTCCTGCAAATAGAATTGCTGCGTTAGTCTGGGCCGCCAATCCATCTGAAACGACTCCAAAGTAATACATAAAACTAGGGCAAGTCCCATCAAAGAGATTGCACTAAGAGGAGCATCACTGGGGGTGTATAACGTATACATGTACTGGGGGTGTAGGGGGGGTACGTTACAGCTGCGGGGTGTATAACGTATACATGTACTGGGGGTGTATAATGTATACATGTGCATATATAAGTAACGTTTACCCACCTTGACTGTCACCACTTTGTTATAGTTTGCCTTGTTAAAATGGAGATCCTTAGCCAAATATACAGGACGAGCATGGGGATCATTTGCTATGTAAGAAAATCCTCGCAGTAAACAAAGACTATGGGTAAGTTCACACAGCGAAAATGGAAGAGGAATTGGAGGGAGACTTCAGCCTCAAATTTCTCTTCCATTTCCACTCCAGAATCTGCCTCAGAATCAACGCAAGCCCCTTTTAGATGAAGTGGACACTTGCAAAACTGCAGTGTGTGAATCAAGCCATAGGGAAATTTGGGTAGCCTTAAAGCTGCAGTTTTTGGATTTTAAACAACAAAAAAAAAAAATCCTCCTGTCTGATCACAAGTCGGGCATGGAGATGTGCAGGGATGCCGAGACAACCAAATGACATCCAAAAAGTGTTACACAGAGCTAATTTTCTAAGGGAGCCAAGCAGGAGACTTTGGGGACTTGCATGGCAGCCATAACAACTGCAGCACCTAATGTCAGGCAGGGCAGGAGAGTGAAATAGCCTTCAATAATATGGATATTAAAAACTACCATAAAAGAAATGGGGCGAACCTGTTTGTCAACAATTACATTGTAAAGATTGGTCATGAATATCAAAATTGGTGGGGGTCTGAGACCTGGCACCTATACAGATCAGCTCATACTGGAAGTCATCGGCGCCATAAGTCAGCGATGTACATTGTGTAGTGGTGGGAGCAGAACACGGCCACGACACAATGTACATAGCTGTCTTCTGGCTCCGTCCAGTGAATACTTCCAGCATCAGACACTCCCCATATCCGCTGACCAATGGTGGTGCCAAGTACAACAGGGTGAAAAAACCCTTAAATTTAATTTCGCCAGTGATGATATTGGTAGCCGCTAGAGATCTCCTTAGTACCAGTATTACGTAGCATCAATCTTGTCCAATGGTCATATGTCTATAAGTGCTAGGAAAAGAATATATATCTATATGTTACTCTTGATGGAAAAAGGGGACCTTGCTCTAGCGCGTGCTTTTGGAAGGTAGCTCTCTATAGATCAATGCCTGTTTTTTTTTTCATCTCTAGTAGCATGATCTGGGATTAAAGCCAAACGTAGCCAGCCATTTCAGTAAATTTAAGCCTTAAGGAAATTTAGTACCCCTTACAACCCGTGTCTGTGACACCTCACCTAGCCAAACCAGGACCCTGCTTCATACTGATGCAGGACAATAACCCCATGACAGTCTTTTGGAGGAGATATTCTGGTTTGGCTTATTAGGTTTCTGGAAAACCAGGCATTGATCTATAAGGAGCTAACTTCCAGGAGATGGCGCTAGAGCAAATTTTCCTTTTTTCCTTCAAGGATGACTTATTACCACATTCTTTTCCCAGAACCCTTAGCATGGCCCATATTGTCTAAACCTCTATACCCAGAAAGGTGGCTTGAAAAGGAAATCTCCTTAAGCAGTCAATAGTACCCCTTCTGAACCCCATCTATAACCGCTAGCAAGGAATTATACATAAATCATCCAAATGTCCTTCTGAGCATTTTTCACATGTGCAGGCCATTCCCGAATGTGCACTCCTATCCTAAAATAATCTCATTACAGTGTTCTTCTCTTATACTTACCATAAAATAGGATCATTAGCAAGTTCACTAAAGCGCTTGCATACACAAGCTGCTCTACAAAGGTCCTGCTCCAGGAGGTACGAGAAGATCTTCAATACCACCTCATCTGGCAGCTTTTCTTGAAGATACTGTTCTGCCGGCGCTGCTGCAGTATTAAATGAAACCAAAGTCAGTAGTGTATCATTATAGACACGGGACTCACAAAAGTCAGGCATAAGATTCAAGAAAAAATGAAGGCTCTCACCCAGCGGCCTCGCTGGTAAGAAACCAATGACATTGAGTGACATCATCGGTCCTCTCCAGCGACATCTGGGACCACTGAATGGTCTCAACAGTCACATGTGGTGCTGGACTTCCGGTAATGCGGACATGGCACAAGACCAAATGGACACTGGCAGTGAACAATGGAGTACTGGGAAAAGCGAGTTACTTTGTTTTTTATGCTACATTTTCCCAGCCTCCAGAGGGGTTTGTCCAATTACTGGAAAACCCCTTTAAGTTATAAGATTTTAGAACCTTAGTTTGGCATAGGCAAACTTAGGCCTGGTTCACAACTACGTTCGGGTTTCCATTCAGGGAGCCCCCAAACGGAAACCTATACACATATAAAGCGTTTTACCTGGGAAACCCGCAGACCCCCTAGACTATAATGGGGTCCGTGTGGTTTCCGCACAAAACATGCGGAGAGGAAAGTGCTGCTTGCACTTCAGGCTGATGCCCAACAATAACAGGGCCGTGTCAATCATGGTGAGGTTGTGATTAAAGAGGACCTTTCATGTCCTCATGTATATGCGGTTTTACATACCGCTAGAAAGCCGAAAGCACACTGAATTCAGCGCACTGCTGGCTCTCCCGGTATGTGCCCCGGGGCTGGAGATATCGGGGTCTTAGTTTCACAGTTCACCGTCAGAAGGGCGTTCCTGACAGTCTAGCTGCGCTGTGAGGAATGCCTTACCTGACTGTTCTCGTTCATAGACTTGTACTAGGGGAGCGTTCCTTACAACTCAGTTGTCATCACTGGGCTGTAAGGAAAGCCCCCTCTCTCTGTACTGGTCTATAGCGCTGTACTGTCAGAGGGGGCGCTCCTTACTGCCCCGCGATGACGCTGATCTGTGAGGAACGCCCCCCCCCAGTACAAGTCTATGAACGAGAACAGTCAGGGAGGGCGTTCCTCACAGCGCAGCTAGACTGTCAGGAACGCCTTTCTGACAGTAAACCGAGAAACTTACACCGCCGATATCTCCAGCCCCGGGAAAGCCGGCAGCACGCTGAATTCAATGCACTGCCGGCTTTCTAGCGGTATGTAAAACAGCATATACATGAGGACGTGAAAGGTCCTCTTTAAGTGCGATGACTGCATGACTATCGCCCCCTGTGGCTTAGTTAAGGTAAATTTGCATACGCCAATCTAAGGTTTCAAGGTTCAAGTAAGGTCAATACTTGAAACTTCACATACTGGAACTGGTTGAGGATGGAAAAAACACTTGACAGGTTCCTTTCTGTACAAATCAATTAACAGAAAAAAAAAATGCAACCTTACCGGGCAAATCTTGGGATTTCCCAGATACTCTTGCACGTTTTGCTCTATGGCCAAAGTTCTCAGTTGTCGACGTTGAAGCACCCTAGGAAATAGGAGAGAAGTACATGGTGTTACTGTAATGCAAATCGGAGCTAAAACTTGCATTTATAGTCAAATGACATCATGTAAGTTTTCTAACAAAAAAAGGAATCAGATTACCTCCATTTTCAGTAAATCAAATATGTGAGGCAAATAGGACCTTAGTACTGTATCCCAAAATATTGCACCAGCTGGATTTACTGAGAGCCAGCCGCATCAAAGACATTGGGGCAGATTTATGAAGACTGATGTTATTAACACCGGTGAAGGGTGAGCCTCACTCATATATGAGAAGGCGCTCCCTCCAGGAGCCGTGCGCCAAATTTGTGGCATAAATTACAATAAACTGTTGGTGGGGGTAATGGCCCCGCCTCCTGCATGTCCCCTTTTTTGGGAAAGTGGCAAGGGCGACAAGAAATGAAATCACAATTTTTTGCAAAAAAAATCCTAAAACTGCAACTTTTTAAACCTTGTACGCCAGAAAACTGCCAAACAACGCAGAATAAAGCTGAAACGCCAAGTCAGTAACATCAACTAGAACACTGTGTTAGGCCCGGTTCACATCTGCGTTCAGGGACCCCCCGGACTGAGACCTATATGCATGACTGAGACCTATATGCATAAAAAACGGTTTACGGTTTTACGTGTGGTTCCTGCACGAAACATGCAGAGATAAAAGTCCTGCAAGCAGCACTTTCCTCTCCACATCTCTCCACATGTTTCATGCGGAAACCACATGGACCCTGTTATAGTCTATGGGGTCCGCGGGTTTCCCAGATAAACCGCTTTTTTATGCATACAGGTTTCCATTTGGGGGGGGGGGGTCCCCAAGCGGACTCTCCGAACGCAGATGTGAACCAGGCGTTATTGACTAGGGGTTTGAGGACTGGACCCTTCATCAGGTCCTGACCTAATATGTCAAGGTGTTCCTGTAAGGCATCAAAAAAAATCAGGTTTTGCAATCTAATATTGTAGGTCTCTCTTGAGGATACATCATCAAAGTCAGTATCAAAAATCCCCTTTAGGCTGAGGCCCCACGTTGCGGACACGTAGCTTTTTTTTGTTGCAGATTTTTGAGCCAGGTATAAGAACTTCTTTTATATTTCCCATTCCTGTTGAAGCCAATTTTGGCTTCGGCTCAAAAAAAACACAGCAAAAAAAAAAAAAATCCGCTTTTCTGCAATGTGGGGCCTTCAGCCTTAAAAAACCATCTAATTTGGTTGGCACCTGTTGTATTCTGTACTACAATATGGAGTTTCTACAAGCTGTTGGGCTTAGCAAAGTCCTAACCAATAAAGGACCGTATAGGATATAGGTAAAGTAAAATACCGAAAATTAGAGGTGGCGGCTCAGGTGCTAAACAGGTATTAGTGGTTGAAATCCTTCCGTACCCGTGACAGCCAGTGGTCTCAGGACGTTGCAGATTAAACAGAATTGTCAGCCACAACATTCTGTTGCCATCGGCCGCTGCCACTAGGAGGCGTTGGCTACGTTACGGCCATTATGTGTGCAGTTACCCTCATTCATCAGGGACATTGACCTAAAAATCAAAGACCCCCCCCCGTGTATATACCACTCCCCAAAACACTTACTATATAAAAGCAAGAAAAAGAACGAAAAAACTTGCTTCTACTTTGGGTGTGGCCACACTTAGCGGCCATGATGGGGCGCCTCCATTCCACTACTGTCCATTACACAGTTAATTTATTAATAGTCGCTACTTGGTAAACGGCCATGTGGTTTTGTTAGTAAACCAGCAAAAATGTGTGGCGGATAACAAGTGACATATTGTGTAACAGAACAGGCACGGTGTGACCCCCCGCTAGGTGTGTCCTCGCCTTTACTGACCAGTACACTGCAACAAATAAAAAAATCAAGTGTAAACTAGAAAACCAAGAGGACAAATACAAGGCCTCAATTCTCCCCGTCCGGGCCATGATGTAACAGCAGCATGTGGCCTTTAGCAGTCAGGTGGTGCGAGGACAAAGCTGCCATAGTCTTCATGGAAGTTACAACAGATCAAGGAGAGGTTGCTAAATAATCCAGTTACGCCGGACATACAGATTTACAGGCTGACAAACGTGCGAATATAATCTACAATCATGAAGACCCATTGTTGTTCTGGGGTAAAACACTGTATACAAAGAAAAATATACTAACTAGTGACTCCACCAACACAGATATACTGATAGGTAGTCAGTGTAAGCCTAGACAGTGATATCTCTGGCGTATATTTACACTGTATAGTCTACCTTTACACCACCTATTAGACTTTTAGAGTTTTACCACAATTTTGGTGCTTTGTGGCACAATTAAGCCACGACCCTTTTTGAGAATCCACACCCATGTCTAACAAGTCCACAAAGGTTTAACCCAAACTAGATGCTTCATGTTTACGCCACTATCTGAGCACCGACCCAATTGTCATGTCCAACGGCACCCTAGTAAAAAGCTCTGGCAGGTCCAGCACTACAGTGGGGGAAAAAAAGTATTTAGTCAGCCACCAATTGTGCAAGTTCTCGCACTTAAAAAGATGAGAGAGGCCTGTAATTGTCATCATAGGTAGACCTCAACTATGAGAGACAAAATGAGAAAACAAATCCAGAAAATCACATTGTCTGATTTTTAAAGAATTTATTTGCAAATTATGGTGGAAAATAAGTATTTGGTCACCTACAAACAAGCAAGATTTCTGTCTCTCACAGACCTGTAACTTCTTCTTTAAGAGGCTCCTCTGTCCTCCACTCATTACCTGTAGTAATGGCTCCTGTTTGACATTGTTATCAGTATAAAAGACACCTGTCCACAACCTCAAACAGTCACACTCCAAACTCCACTATGGTGAAGACCAAAGAGCTGTGGAAGGACACCAGAAACAAAATTGTAGACCTGCACCAGGCTGGGAAGACTGAACCTGCAATAGGCAAGCAGCTTGGTGTGAAGAAATCACCTGTGGGAGCAATAATTAGAAAATGGAAGACATACAAGACCACTGATAATCTCCCTCCATCAGGGGCTCCACGCAAGATCTCACCCCGTGGGGTCAAAATGATCACAAGAACGGTGAGCAAAAATCCCAGAACTACACGGTGGGACCTAGTGACTGACCTGCAGAAAGCTGGGACTAACGTAACAAAGGCTACCGTCAGTAACACACTACGCCGCCAGGGACTCAGATCCTGCAGTGCCAGACGTGTCCCCCCTGCTTAAGCCAGTACATATCCGGGCCCGTCTGAAGTTTGCTAGAGAGCATTTGGATGTTCCAGAAGAGTATTGGGAGAATGTCATATGGTCAGATGAAACCAAAGTAGAACTGTTTGGTAGAAACACAACTCGTCGTGTTTGGAGGAGAGTGAATGCTGAGTTGTATCCAAAGAACACCATACCTACTGTGAAGCATGGGGGTGGCAACATCATGCTTTGGGGCTGTTTCTCTGCAAAGGGACCAGGACGACTGATCCGTGTACATGAAAGAATGAATGGGGCCATGTATCGTGAGATTTTGAGTGCAAACCTCCTTCCATCAGCAAGGGCATTGAAGATGAAATGTGGCTGGGTCTTTCAGCATGACAATGATCCCAAGCACACCGCCAGGGCAATGAAGGAGCGGCTTCGTAAGAAGCATTTCAAGGTCCTGGAGTGGCCTAGCCAGTCTCCAGATCTCAACCCCATAGAAAACCTTTGGAGGGAGTTGAAAGTCCGTGTTGCCCAGCGACAGCCCCAAAACATCACTGCTCTAGAGGAGATCTGCATGGAGGAATGGGCCAACATACCAGCAGTGTGTGCCAACCTTGTGAAGACTTACAGAAAACGTTTCACCTCTGTCATTGCCAACAAAGGATATAGAACAAAGTATTGAGATGAACTTTTGTTCTTGACCAAATACTTATTTTCCACCATAATTTGCAAATAAATTCTTTAAAAATCAGACAATGTGATTTTCTGATTTGTTTTCTCATTTTGTCTCTCATAGTTGAGGTCTACCTATGATAACAATTACAGGTCGGCCTCATCTTTTTAAGTGGGAGAACTTGCACAATTGGTGGCTGACTAAATACTTTTTTTTCCCCACTGTACTTTAGTACACGGCATTGTCAGGTCCAGCAGCTACTCTGGTACAAAGCAGTGACAGGATAAAAGCGCAGCACAGGCTATTAAAGTAATCCCATCCTGATGCTACTACAGGTGCTCATTCTCATTCTATATGTCCTTTATGGTAAATCGTATAGAACCATTGGCTGAATACTACACAACGTCAGTCTCATATCTGCTAAGGACTGTCCAACAAGGGTATACAATTGGTGAACACTCTGATGGTCATAAACGTTGAAATCTCACACACAAAAAAAACCCTACATGTGAAGGAAGCCTAAAGATATATACGGGCGCCTTCACACACTGCAGATTTTCATGCACAAATTTTAACAACTGAAATTTAGTTCCAGTCACCTGAATGAGTCTTGCTGAAGCCCATGTTTTTTCTGCCAACCCAATTCAGATGAATGGAACTTATTTAAGAAATTTCTGCATTAAAATCTGCAGTGTGTGAATGCACCCCAAACAAGTTTCTCAATAATGAATAACCATCTATTGAAGGGGGTGGAGAGAAATGGTTAAACACTGACGAGCTCACAAAAAGTATTTATGAATCATGGCCGTACCTCCATACTGTTTTTTGTAGGACAAGCCGTTCTTTTAGGGACGAGAGTTTTTCTGCGAAGTTGATATGGACTATTCTGTGCGCCAGGACCTGATTCTTCTGCAACCATGTCTGCAGGCACTTCATCTGAAGAAGAAGAGACATAACATTAGGTTATTACAAGTAGCCAGACAAAAAGCGCACAACCTACGCTGCCCAATAAAAGGCTCAGCATACATCTGTACTAGGGATAGGTAGGATGGAAAATTCCAGCACATTTGCTCACTTTACAAGTGGGATCAGTTCCAATAACAGAGCAGGGTACTGATGGGAAATCCAAGGTTGCTTTCCACCCTGTATCATTGGCACAGTTTTTAGTAGCCTGTAGTCTGGCGTTATCACTAAAGGAACGCCAAAACACACTTAAAAAGGGTATTCCCATCTTGTAAGGGGTGGCATAGTGTGTTAGGATGTGCCATCTGCGACGGTTGTATCTCTAGGACCCTCTCAGATTCTGCAAGTGAAGACTCCTCACCCAGTGTCCCCTACCCAGTGGCTCTCCAGGTCCCCCAGCTGTGCAGGGTACTGCGTGTGGCCCCATACACTGTAACTGGGCTGTCTTGTAGTTCCCTACACAGTGAAACCCAGGCTAAACCAGCACTGCAGCCCCTTCATTCTCCAGAAGGGTGGGGGTTCCAAAGGTCAGACCCTCCCAGATCATAACATGACGACATAGGCTAGTAATACGCTATCGCTTTAAAGGGATTAAGTCTTTAATGGGACAAACATACTGATGGCCCATCCTCAGGCTAGGTCATCAATATGTGATGGGGGCCAGACACCTGGGATCCTCACTGATGAGCCACTTGGGAGCGCTGCGGACTCTTCCCTGTGCCAATGACATCACATTCATCGGTCACATGCTACAGCAGCAGCTCAGTCCCATTCAAGTGAACGGGGTTGAGCTGCAAAACCATCCACAGCCTTTACGATATGTACAGAGCTGTGCTTAGTATTAAGCACAGGGGCCGCAGAGCTCACCTGAACCACTGTGGCCTCACCCCGCAGCTGACTAGTGGGGGTCCTGGGTGTCAGCCCCTCACTGATTAATATGCAAGTCCTGGTAAAGCCCTTTAGTATCCTACTATTAGTTCCAATTTCTTATAAATTCTGGCAGCACTGCTGTTACATCTAGTGCACTCGTCCATCAGTATTTGTGTAAGCGTCTGCTATGTCCGGAGATAAGAAGTAATTAAGATATCAGAGCCGTTCTCAGAGCAGCGGGGGACGTCTTCATATGAAGAACCATCACAAAGCACGCGCGCTGCCGGCGGGATCTGCTCATTTACCAGAGCCGCGGACGGCGTCACGTCGGGAGTATTTTAATTATTAAAACAGAAATACAAACAGTGCGCTCAGGAATACACCGAGATTAAAGGGAATAAAGAGATGCCTTTTTTTTTCATCTTTTCTTTTAATCTAAGTGGGTCCCAAATTCAGTCCCGATTACTTACATCATCATAATATCTGTCCGAACTAAGTAGCGATCCAAGTTCTCTGCTTCTGTTCAGAGCGCTGTAACATCGCAGGGGTCGCACTGGATTAGGCTGGATTTACACAGCGCTTTTATATTTTTTACCGCATGCAGGTTTTTATTAAAAATGAGATCATGCCAGTAAACCAGAGGGTTTCATTGTAAGGCCTTATTCACATGTCCGCATTTTGCGAACATGAGATCTCGATTTTTTTTTTTTTTTTTGTTTACGCGCTGAAATCTGCAAAATGGACCAAAATGGTCTGCATGTGGCTTGTGATTGCAAAATGTGGATGTGTGAATTAGGCTGTTTTTGGTAAAAACTTCATGTACAGTATTTCAAAAAGCATGCAATTTATATATGAAAACACGTGCTTTTTTTTTTTTTTTTTCAGCAAAACTGCATCATGTAGACCCAGCCTAAGGCCTAATGGCCATTACCATACAGCTGAAATACATAACATGCCATGCTCATTACTGTCATTAAAAACTGCAGGCAGAAAAGCGCTGTCTAAACTCAGACTTAGAAAAACGTGGCTGCTCTTTTCCAAAAACTGTGCTTCACCTGTTCACAAGCTGTATGTGGTAGTGCAGCGCAGGTCTAGCCAAAACCTCAGCTCAGTGGCGTATAAATAGGGGATGTGGCACCATTGCATTTATTCTTTGTCTGGATCTAGTGAGCAGGAGGAACGGGAGATTGGGGATCAGTCGAGCTAGGTTTGGGTCTGGTATCTACCAGAAGTTTATGCTATATTGTATAGATATGCTATAAGTGTTGGATAGGAATATTGCTGTAAACCGCACCTGCAGCTATAAACAACTTTCCATAAATGAATAGGACGGACGACTATAAGGCTCGGGGTCACATCTACACATGGATCTCCGACAATAAAACAGTGGTTACCCGCGGACCCCATGGACTGTAATGGATTCCACCAGGTTTCCAGGCTTTTTTATACTGAAACCTGCGGAGAGAAAAAAGTCCTCTGTGCCGCACTTTTCTCTCCACCGATTATCGGTGGTTTCTGCGGCGGAGTCTACAACGAAGACTCTGACGCAGATGTAAACCTAGCTTAAGAAACTGTAATATATCTTAAGGAGATCTGTTTCCTTCACTTCTGCTCCTTACCTTCAACCTGACTGCTTTGTTACTTTAGACTTGTCTCCTTATTCAGCCTCACGCACAGAGCTCTATGGAGCAGGGAGAGGTGGAGTAGGATTCTCATGCCAGCTAGTAAATTGATTTACTGCCTCATTCGGTGCACTAGTAGCCTCTTATCTACAACTTAATGTTAAAGAGAAGAGTCTCACTGCAGCAATTTGAGTGTATTTTCTAGCGGCCTCCTCTTCCTCCCTCCCCTCTTTATAGACTAACCTGTAGAAATGACATTTTTCTTATAAGATATATTGCAAAGTTTCATATATTATAACCTGTACTATTCGTTTATGGAAGGTGGTTTACAAATAGAGGCACACTTTATAGAGCACTTATGGCCTAGCACGTGGACATGGAATAGGTATCTGATCCCAGAGAGCCAGAGTTTCCAAGTTCCCTATATGAATGAAGTAGTAACATGCACAACCCATCAAACCCATAGTAGTAAACGGACTGGTGGCCAAGCATGCACACTGCCGCTTCATTCGCAGGAGACATGCTCTTCGGTGCCTGCTGGAGGTTCAGTGGTCGGTCCACTGGTTATCAGGCACTATCTACAGGGTAAGGGAAAAGTGCTGTTTTTTGGAATATCCCTTTAAATACCACTATCTATGCATTCTTACTACCTGGCGGCCCATCCTCAAGATGGCGGTTTTTCAATGCCACTTCACAGAATAAACAATCTATAGAGGATGCAGAGGGTACTCATGGACCCCCATCTACAATCCCCTCTGCTAGGTGAATACAGAGAACCCCAGCCATTTACAACTTCACATAGTTTTCCCTATTGTGTATGTACCAGATAAAGCCGATGGTTCCCATATAGTAATGCCGCTATAATTATCCTACGCTCAGCCGCGTTACCTCGGATAATCCCAGCTGCAGTCAATGCCACAAATCCTGAGAAAACGCAGAGAAAAACCTGCTGTCTATTATAAAGGCTGCGCTGAATGCAGTAAATACATTCGCTTTTAAGGTTGTAAATGAAGCCGATGGCTCAGGAAAAATGGCAAAATATAGAACATAAAGCAAGACGACCAAGGGTGTCATGGAGGTAAAAGACACAGGGCTGGTGAGCGGTGCCGCAGAAGGACATGAGCTCATGCCAGCTTATTAACCTCCCGTCTGCCGGCTTACACATTCCCCTAGATGACTATAGACTACAATGGGTAGCATTTACCCCGCAAGCTGTAACATTTAGGTTTGCAACTACAATATATTGTATGACAGTATCCGGGGAAATGTCCGACAACCACACTCTGTACACATTGAGCTGCCGCTGAGATTTATACAGACCCCGAGTGCATAAAAACCTGCAATGTGAGCTGTAATCCATTAAGGGGTCACCAGATGGCGACATCTCACAGCACAAACCAAGGAATGAACCTGATTTTCATGTGGAAAAAAAAAAAATTCCTCTAAGAAGAAGAGAACTTTACTTGTAAAAATAGATGATATTCATTAGTATTGAATCATTCCCAATCCACATGAATAAAGGTCAATATAGCTTGATAAAACGATCAATTATTGACTATGTCTACAAAATAATCATCTCCAGATTGTTCAGTATCTGCCGCAGAAAATTGTGAATTTTCCACATCTGAAATCTGTGACAATTTAAAGTGTTCCTCCACTTCTAAAACAACTTTACATAAATGAATAGTGCAGGTGAATATAAGAAACTTTGTAATAGATCTTATTAAAGAAATCTGTTTCCTTCTCCACTTATCAGGCTGTTATATTACACAGAAGTCTATGGAGAGGGGAGGAGGCGGCCATTGGAAAAGACAAAAAAAAAAAAAAAAAAAAACAACACTCCCGCTAAACTCTACCGTACTGTGAGTGAGGTCTTCTGACACTGCAGTCTCTTCAAGATAAGAGTCTACCAGTGCACAGATGAGGCAATAACTAAATTAATAGCCTCCTCCACCCCCTCCCCTCTCCATAGACATCTGGGTGAGCTGTATACAGACACGCAGTCTGAGTGCAAACATGAGGAGGCACCGGCCAGTGCCAGAGGATGTGAAAGGTCTACAGGAGATGTGGATGGGGTTTCCAAACCACACCTTGCATAATCCACATAGGTCAGAATTTCCAACCAGATATGTGGACGTAATATCCGCACCAATCAAATCTCATCTCATACTGAAGGGAGGTCCACAGTGGAAATAAGCCTGCGCTCAGGGATTTTAAGTCTGCAGAATGTCACTTTATGGTGTGGAGTTTCAACATGGATTTTACACTTTGCAATGCGTTGGTAGGTTCTGTGGCAAATTTGAGGCAAAACCCGCACATACCATGTGGCTTTTGCAGCAGCGACTTGTGCAGGACTTCAAAAACACGGCTGCTTTCTTCTTCTCGGGGAGTGACATCATGTATGTTGGTCACATAGCCGTGCTGAAGCTCAGTCCCATTCATTTTAAGAGGATGGAGATGTGGCACTGCCGTGTGACCAACAGACAAGATGTCACTTCCTTAGAAGAAGAAAGCACAACCCCTGTAAATAAGATACCACTTGTGGATCACTGGGACCACCACTAATATAGTGATCTAGGCCCCGGTTTCCATGTATACATGTCACACTGGCACATTACTGCTCTATTCATCTCTAGTGAGACTACCAGAGGTAGCCGAGCGCTGTACTGCATTGTACTTCGGGATGTGACGTAAGTGGGGAGACTGCTGCAAAGAAAACCCCTATACAATTGGCAAGTGGCATGGAATATATATATCTCATCTTTAAAACTTGATGTAAAAAAAGGGGTCATATTCTGGTGACAATTTGTGAGAGTCAATATCCAGGTTATTTTTTCTAACTATGAAACAGACAGCCGGCCATCACCTGATGCCAGACAACAGAGAAGCTGCCGACAACCTTCATGCACTTTGACCTCACATAACTCGGTTTCAACCACAGACAGAGACAGAAAATAACATCTGTATAACTTCACTGAGAACAAACAGAAGCAAAACTTGGAGACAGGAACCATGGCCACGTCCATTCCTGTCCACCCCAACCACATGAGCGCAGTGAGGAGGTGTGAGAAGGGAGCGTGCTGCTGCTGCATTCACTCTCTATGGCGGTGACAGAGCTGCACTCCTCCAATACAGGGCACAGGCGATGAAGGGTTTTGGATGGAAACCCCCTCTACAGATACTTTCTTTAGGCCTAATGCACACATAACAGAAGTAGCTCAGCTGCATTTTTGTGACAACTGAGGATCTTACGTACAGAAATGCATCCAAAACTACTTCTATGGAAAATCGCAGTTGCATGTATTTTTTTTTTTTTTCATGAATTTTCAATGCCCCTCACTGACATCAATAGCGAAATAGTATGACAAAGCAAAACAGTAACCACCTCCCCCTGCCCCAAAACTACATCATGTGCCACATTGTTTGGCATCACTAATATGGTATAGGGCTGTAAGGGCCAAACTGGCAAAGAATGTGTTTCCACCCGGGACGAATGTATTACTGTAGAATTTAAGATCCAGTTAAGGCCGAGGCCTCCCATGGTGTGAATGCCGCGGTTTGGCCACAGCGTTTTACAGTCCCTGCAAAGTGGAGGGGATTCTAGTGAATCACATCCACACATTGTGGAAAAATACGCACAGCTGACATGCTGCAATTTTCAAAACCATTGCGGTTTTGGAAATCGCAGCATGTCAATTATACCTATGGAAATGTTGGCGGTTTCCCTATTAGGTATAATGAAAGCAGAAAGTCCACAGAGAAAACCTCTACAGACTTTCTGTGAAAAGCGCTGCGGGAAAAACCGTGATGCGTTTCTGCTGGGGTTTTTCCCACAACGCTTTTTGCTGTGGCCCGCTACGTGGAGCCTTAGACTAAAGCAGTTTTCAAGGACTTACATATGCGTGGCCTATGCTTAGGATAGGTCAGTAATACGATATTAATGGGGGTCTAACACCTAGGGACCCCAGAATCCTGTGTTGTCGGTAGACAAAGCCTTCGACTCCTATTTTTCCACAGCCCGACTCTGACTCCTTCATAAATGGCCGACAACCATGGTCAGACAGTAGCAGTAAAGATCCTCTAATTCATTAATAGGCCGGTGATTGATCCTACGAACGTAAATATGGTACAAAATGATACATCTAATTATATAATTAAATAGAATACATTTTATTTGGAATCAGAATCTGTAACTTTTTTTCCAACCAAAACTAGTCCCGACTTATTCATTTCCAAAAAAGTCCCATCAATGCTGAGGATGTAACATCCGGCCCCGGTGGTAAAGTGTACCAGCGGCCACCACGGAGCACAAGCACTGCGGGAACGGATCCTAAGTGTTGTGCTAGACATCTGCTTTTTTTAATGAAGAAAGAAGAAACATTAAGAATGCTAAAAGTTTAAAGCCAATTACAAGGAACAAGAATATATACGAGCCCAGATGTAAATAGATGAGCCACGAGAGAATAGAAATGACTGGCTAGATTAGGACAAATACTCCAGGGAGCCAGCAAGGACGGTCCGTGTTATGGAAACTTGCTCGGTTTATTCATGAAGGGAATGTAGGCAACAGTTCAAGAATATGACAAAACTCGGCCTCGCAAGGGACTCGCAGCTCTGATAGCAGTGCTAAGGCTCTCCGCATAGATGAGAATACCCAGCAAATAAGAAGATGCTGCTCTAATATGTATGGAGATGTCCAAACGTCACCCACTATAGTAGATATAGAGGGGGAAGCAAGACTGGGCATAATGGATGTCTCGAAGAAGATAAGATGGCCACCAGAGGTGTCTGGCAGTGACTTATTCCACTCCACAAACCAACAGCTCTCTAAGGCTAGGTTCGCTTCTGCGTTGCAGTCTCTGTGGCAGACTCCAAAAATTGGACTTTCCTCTGCCGATTTCAGTTTAAAAATGACAGGCCCCATTATAGTCAATGGGGTTCTGCTGGTGTCCGCTTAACCAGTTTTAGCAGTCCGCCTGCCAGTGCTAGTGTGAACCTAGCGTAAGATATACGGTCATCTTAATAATAATAATAATAATAATAGTCCTTTAATAGTCCCACAATGGGGAAATTCAGTGTGTTACAGCAGCAAAGATAACAGGGAAAACAAGATATAGGCAATGGAAGTGAACTTGCCGCACACTGGAAACACTCCTTTCCCCAAACACTAATGGAGCTGGGGCTGTGTAGTCGGAGTCAGTTGTGGGTGGCATCAGAAAAACATGAGACTCCGGCTTCAAAATAGAATGAGTCGTTACAATATATTACAATATACAACTACGCATATTAGATGTACAGTATGTAACAGATTTACTTTCATAGGAATCAATCACTGACTTTTTCGTGAATTAGAGGATCTTTACTGCCGCTGACTGACCATGGCTGTCAGCCATTTATGAAGGAGTCGGAGCCAGGCTGTGGAAAGATTAAGGAGTCGGAGGTTTGGCCCACCGACTCCAAAACCTGGACTGGAGCATACAAAGGTTAGCCCCTACTCTACAGGGCTGAGGAGCTGGAGTCATGGGCAGCTTTGTGGGGAGTCGGAAAGGAGAAGTTACTGACTCCGGCTACAAAATACAATGATTATTTTTACTTCTAATTAATATATATATATATTTATTATATAATTTAAAAAAAAAAATAATATAAATTTTATTAAACAAGTCACTCTGAGCAAACATGAAGACGCGAGGCAGAAGTCATCAAGTCTGTTTCACACAACTGTATGGGGGAAGCACATTACATCGTACATGGTTATGGACAGAAAGTTGCTTTATTTTAAGCCTATATAACCAGCCAGATGTCCATCAAGTGAAGTAGCTTAAATCTTGAACGCATATGTACAAGGCTTGGTAGGAGATCTTCCTCCCAAAGCTCATGGCATTGACCATGTCAGTCTTGAAGCAGTGATGTCATCGGCATCACAAATAAAAATGGACATTTTCCATTACCAGATTTTAGCCTTTGTGAGTCACTAATCACATCTGACCAGCAGGGTGTCTGGAAATAGCTGCGGAGGTGGAAGCAATAACTAGCTGCACCCATTACAACATAAAATGACTACCTTTACATGTCATACGCTGTTTACTTCATGTGTATCATTCACCTCACTAGTACAAGGCTATGCACAGTCACTGAGCCGCCACATTAAGGAGACACTTTCCCCGGCACCGCACACTTGCACAATATAAGTTGGCTCCTACAGCAGCAGGGTCTATAATACGTCACTGTTTGCATGTTCCATTTTACCCTACAGAACATCAATGCTCCAAAAATATGCTAAAACAAATCAGCTGTCTGATCTGAGGGTGAAAACATACCTGCGAGAGTGCGCAAAGCGAAAGAAACTCCCCTGCAAGGGTCAGTCACACCTGCCGGCCATACAGATACTTCTGCCTAGAAGCAAAGTCTGTAAAGCGGAGAGATCTGAGGACATATCGCTATCATCAGGCTTACAATTTTATTTTTTTGGATATGTATGGAATCTGACGGAAAGCCCTCTTTTGTCTCCTAAGTTCACATGGGAGTTTTTCGCATTCAGATTTTAAGGCAGAACCCGCCTCCCAACTCTCTCACTCATTTCAGTGGGAATCAGTGACAGAGAGGGGGGGGGGGGAAAGCACCATCATGACCAATCTTCAGGAGTGGATTTTGCAAGAAAAATGCTAGCTTTTTTTTTTTTCCACCTGCCATTCATTTTCATGGGGTTTGCAAGGCAGAGGATAGGTCCTGAAGCCGCTTATTTTTTTCAGCTAAAGGAAACCACTAGTGCAGGGGTCAGCAAACTTCGGCGCTCCAGCTGCTGTGAAACTACAACTCCCAACATGCTCCATTCACTTCCACAGAAGTTGCAACAACAGAAGAGCAAGTAGGCATGCTGGGAGTTGTAGTTTTAGAACAGCTGGAGTGCTGAAGGCTGCCTAACCCTGCACTAGAGTGAACCACCAACGCTAGGTGTTGTGGTCTACATCGTTCGGGTCCATCGGGTGACCCCAGCGATAGAGGCGGACCACGCGGGAGGGGGATACTGCCTCTTTACAGTCCCAGCGAAGTGAATGAGATTTTATTTACAGTGTGGGAAAAAAATGATACAGAAAACTCCGCATTTTCCATGTACAGGGAAAGCAAAAGTGCAAAATGCAGTTTCAAAATCAGTGACAATTGCAAACATTTTTTGGGCTTGGCCATTGCCTTTTTTGCAACGTTTCTTAACACTATTCTGCTATGTGCAGCCATAAAAAGTCTCTCTAGTGACTGTACATTACATGGGTAGCCCAATGAGCACTGTGTAACATGCAAGTCCTCAGCAGCTACAATAAAGGTGGCCATACACATTAAAGACGACCGAAGGCTGAACATTGTGTGCCAGCAGAGGATCTCCCTGATACATGACAAGGCACGCGCCCCCTCATAATATCACACACGTCCTTTACCTGGCACTGCGTCTACACTAAAATCTACACCAGCTCGTAGCAGGCATAGAAAACTGGTGTAAATGATCATGAATTTGGCTGAGCCTACAGCCCTGCCCTCGGCGCAAACCCCTTTTCACAAGAGAGGCGTAAAAACGACACCCAAACTTTTATGAATCTGCACCAAAATCTTTTCAGGACCGTTCAAAAACTCGGACAAATGTTACTAGAGAATACTTGTAGGCGGCTGCAACAATTGTTATTAATGTCTATTACGGTCGAAAACCTGAAATCAACAGATTTAGTCTAACGTGCACGGGCACCTAAGAAGTCCTTGTCACACAGGTAGGACGACCCTTTTAATAAAGCCGTATCCACCAATAACGCCCTTCCCCCAATAGCTTTGGATTATCAGCAGCTGGTGGGATAATTCCTAATGCTAGGACGACTTGGACTAAACCTTCCATGGAGAAGGCTATAAAGGCAGATTCATTTGACTAGGAAGGATTCCAGGACGCTGTTCACACTGGATAGTCCTCTGACAATACAGTCACTTTATATAGAAATGAACCGAAGACAATCTCATAGAAAATGAAGCCCAATCTAGAAAACACCGATATGGACAACGGACACTAAACGCTTTCATCGATACCGACTACACGTTACAATCGCGACGTTTAACCAATAATGGAGGAGAAACATTTCAGAGAGCAAAAAAAAACTTTCGATTTGGTACAGAATCTGAATGGACGTCTGTTCTAGTTGTATGCAGGACCGTGGCGTCGGAGTCAGAAGCGGAGTGGGGACCAATTTTGGTTGGAGTTGGGGGAAAAAAAAAAAAAAGTTACCAAGTAAAAATATTCATTTTTTTATTCTATAACAGAATGATTAATCTTGTATAATTAGAGGTTTAGTTTGTTACATAGTTACTTTCAGAGGAATCAAATAGTTCTTTAAATAAATTAGAGGATCTTTCCTGCGTCTGTCTGACCTGTGATTCCGGTCCGAGCAGGAGTCGGTGTCGGCCTGTCGAAAAACAGGAGTCTGAGTCGGTGTTACACGGCCCTGGCTGTATGGCCAACCATGATTCTCTGTAGGGCCGGGTTCACATCTGCGTTGCAGGACCAGACAAACGGAAAAATGGTCAATCTTCACAGACAACAACGAACCCTGAGGAACCCTAAATGACTACAGCTGTGCCCATTGGGTGTCCTTTTTTATTATTAATATTTTTATTATTATTTTTTTTTATTAAAGACATCACCAGATGAAAAAGCCAAGTTTGCAGGATTTTTTTTCCGCCCCGGGGTCTTTCTCCACACTATATTTCGGAGACGCCAGCCCAGGAGTTAGTTACTTAAGCCTATAGGTGTGAACGCAGCTCCCAAAGTAAATATGCAGAGGCGCAAACACACAGCAACAAAAAAGTCACAGCATTCCCAAAGCCAAAAATGGCAATAAACAAACACAAGCCCTAAGACTGCACGAAGACATTGCTAAGAACCACTACAACAAGCCACCGGCGGCTTCACAGAAACAGCATTATATGCAATAAAAAAAAAAAAACAATGCTATACATTACAGGAAGACAAAAGGGCAAACTGCATAGCAACACAGACATTAGAGGAGGCCAAGTGGCGGGCACACGCAGCGGGCACCTCTGTAAGAACCAGGATTACCAACTCACCAATTTAATGCTTTACCAGATATTAATCTCTCTCCCTCCGAGATGTTAAGGCCACATAAGGTTTCTGGGTTAGCTGTGCAGGAGGGCTAGGAAGCAAGAAACTGTGTGAAAAGGTGAAGCCAACCCCAGTGTAATCCAAAATCCCTACTAGACAATGGGGCATTGGACAAGAAACTCACAGGGGTCTGAAAAGACAACACGACGAAGGCCAAGAGTCTGTGGGGGATGGGAGCGCAGCAGAATACAGACAACGGGAGGCTGGAAAGACATTTGTCTCAGCAGGTCATTGACAAAAGCCCAAAAATCTCTCAGAATGAAACGAAAAAAAAAAAAAATAGCTGCTGTCCAAAATTAAAAATTCCTGCACCTACATAAACGCACAGACAGTAGATGTGTAGATAGATGCTTGTAGCCATGTATAGACTAGACTGAACAGCTGTTGTGCTCCTGAACTACAACCACCATTATTCCCAGACAGCGACTGGCCGAGGAAGATGGGGGATGAACCAAGGACAGCTGGAGTGCAGATGGTGGCCCAGTCCTAATTTAGGAGCTCTGACACTCCACATTACTCATCCGCACATCCTTTACACATTGAATGAAGATTTATAGAAACAAACCTTTTGTTACTGATGTAAATTAGCATTTACTTACGCAAGTGACCAAAACTTTGACGTGAAGATCCTCAGGCCCTCAAGTTATCTTTATCTGGTGGGGCTTCCTAAACCAACCAGGACTGGTCCTTAAGATGGTCAGGAGTCCTGGTCTGAAGATGTGGATACTAGGAGGGCTAGTGTACGGATCTTAAGTACGTGTCTATAAAGTCCCCCGGGAACACAGAGGTTTTCTTCCTTTACACATGGTCTTTGATCAGATCACAGAGCTTCATGTGGGACTATACAGAAGCACATGGAGGTCCCAAAATACATGTTTATATTGCAAACCAGAAGTCCAGTTAAAAGGATTTTCTGTCAGGCAGTAATAATAATTTTTTTATATATATATATATATATATATATATATATATATATATATATTATATAGATAGATATATATAGATGTGTGTGTGTGTATATGTATATATATATATATATATATATATATATATATATATATATATATAGCTCTATACTATTATTGTTTATATAATATATATAATATAAATAATATAAATAATAATAATAATAATATTATAGATATCTATATCATATATATTTTATAGAGAGAGATATACATATAGATATATATATTTTTTTATTTATTACATACACTTAATTGACATTAATTTTTTTTTTTTTTTTTTTTTTTTAAATCTATAAATTCATTCTAAGCCTTTGAAAAAAAAAAAAACTAGCCCAAAACCCTTAAAGACAAGGCCTTAAAAGTAATGAAAGTCCTAAACCAAACATATACCTAACGTACGGACATACAATACAACGTGGGTCAGACTGATGTGAACACTGCAGCGGCCCCATTGTAAATACAGGATCTAAATCGGTCCGTGTGACCGAAATGTTAAATAACAGCGCTGGTCATGCTTTACTTGCACGACCATGCCGTGAAAAAGTACTTTTTTCACGGCGGAGTATACACCTGAGGGCATCGTAGATTTAATCTATTGAAGGAACCGTGAAAATGACCTAATAAATTCTATTATTTAACGGATCAGCCAAACGGACTGGCAAAACAATGGTCATGTGAATGGAGTCTATATTTACAATGGGACCACATGCTAGCCATTATATACCAAAAAAAAAAAAAGCTATCATGTGGCCGAAAAACACTGAAGTGCGAATAATCGCTCGTATATTGGGCTATTTTCAGGGATCCCTCAGTAAACTAAAATCTATGAGGGATCCGTGAATACTGGTTACCCTTGGGTGTACACAGCCATAAAAGTACTTTTTTTTTTTCCAGACCTGAGTGCATAGGATAGACGTGTCAAAATGACCACTTTCTTTAGGCCAGGTCCACACAAACATTTGGCAGGGAAAGTATCACTTGTAACATGGCCATTTTGATACAGACTCTCAGATCTCATATCTACTATAAGGCTGAGGCCCCACGTTGCGGAAACACAGCTTTTTTTGTTGCAGATTTTGCTGTGGTTTTTTGAGCCAAAGCCAAGAATGGCTACAAAAGGAATGGAGAATATATAGGAAGTTCTTATACTTCTCCCTTCTGCTCAATCCACTCCAAAAAAAACTCAACAAAAAAAAAAAAATCTGCGTTTCCGCAACGTGGGGCCTCAGCTTAAAATGGGTGAAAGCCAGAAACAGTAAATGACTTGCCACAGATTTAAAGGTGTCACCAAACTGGACAAGCCTACTTAATGTATGTGCCGATCCCAATTACCCCCATTCTTAAGTTTGCAGAGCACAGCGGGGACCACAAGTCTCACTCCTCTGCTGCAACTGCGACAGTCACTTGACCGACCCCGCTCTACTCTATGTATAAGCAACAGCAAAAGAGCAGAGCTGGTCAGGGAAAAGAGTCAGAGCGTCAGCGGGGGAACAAGACCTATGAATAAGATTTACTATCCACCTGCTTGGTATTGTAACCAGCTGCAGGTTTTACCTGCAAAAATCCACAGCATTTCCATCCCGTGTGGCCCTCACCATTTAGTTCCTAGTCATCCATGTGACTCTTTCCGTTTTACTCTAGAGACTCACAGGGATCACTGGCTTCTGCGATCATGACCCTACTAGTGTAACATGGTACGTAGGAGAAGACTCCACACCAATGCTTACAAAACTGAGAGCAGAGAGA
This sequence comes from Leptodactylus fallax, assembly GCA_947044405.1. Lineage (NCBI taxonomy): Eukaryota > Metazoa > Chordata > Amphibia > Anura > Leptodactylidae > Leptodactylus > Leptodactylus fallax. The sequence continues at coordinate 10,961,760 of CAMRHE010000006.1, forward strand.
AATGTAAAGCGCTGCGTTACGTTCTATAGGTGTGTGCAGAAGAAATATCTGGTTGGACTGGAGTCGCCACAATGTTATAATGATGCTCTGGAAGAGTACACACCCTGTATACGCCACTTTAACAACCCAGATGGGCACAAAATCTCTACTCAGCTATCGACATGAAGACAAGAAAATGGCGTGTAGGTTAAGTGAGGATTATTTAAGGTTATGATGTCACAAGTAAAGACTCACAAAGACAACAGACTCAAATGCATAAACCAAGTGCAGTTTCCCCAGGTAATGCCTTAGTACGTCTGGTCGCACTCTAATTTTCTATGGCATGTGTTATATGTGGATTTGTCACAGATGTGCATAGCAAAAGTGTTGAACCCGCTGTGAAAATCGGCAACGTAAATTGACATGTTGAGGACATAAAATGTGTACAGTAGGTAACTTTCCACTTTTCTGCTGCGTGTGGATTAGATATGATGAAATTTCATCTACTTCATTGATGCTGCAAATCTGGAGGAAAAATGGACATTCCCTGAAATTCCCCAATACACTCTAGACATCAGTGCTAGGCTTGTACAAAAGGGGGTTTTGGTGATCCATAAAATATTGTCTCATACTGTAGAGACAGAACCTCTGTCATACCCCTAGTTTTCCCCTTGACTGCTTACACAATGATCCATATTCTACCCCATATTCTTCCCCAATATACTCTAGACATCTATGTCTAGCGTAGAGTAGAGCAGTCTAGAGTATATTGGGGAAGAATATGGGGTAGAATATGGATCATTGTGTAAGCAGTCAAGGGGAAAACTAGGGGTATGACAGAGGTTCTGTCTCTACAGTATGAGCTCAGAGCTTATTATTTATTTATTATGCTTACTTATATAGCGCCATCATATTCCGCAGCGCTTTACAGACAATAGTCACTTTCCCATATAGGGCTCACAATCTACGTTCCCTATCAGTATGTCTTTGGAGTGTGGGAGGAAACCCACGCAAACACGGGGAGAACATACAAACTCCTTGCAGATATTGCCCTTGGCAGGAATCGAACCCAGGACTCCAGCGCTGCAAGGTTGCAGTGCTAACCACTGAGCCACCGTGCTGCCCTAGAGCTGACTATGGACACTATTTTATGGATCACCAAAACCCCCTTTTGTACAAAGCCTAGCACTGACATACAATGGACTACTTATAGAATATCTTGCATGCAGTGAATATAAAGTTTGGTCTCCAAAATACTGAGACTGCAGTAGTAGGCAAGTAAAGTAGTAGATGACGCTGAGCTGTGACGAACGCCCCCCCAGTACAAGTCTATGGATGAATACAGTCAGGGGGGGTCCGTTCCTCGCAGCTCAGCTAGACTGTCAGGAACGCCCTTCTGATGATGGGCAGAAAACTAACGGCACCGATATCTCCGGGAAAGTTGACAGTACACTGTCGGCTTTCTAGCGGTATATAAAACTGCATGTGTCTGAGGACATGAAAGGTCCTCTAACATTTAGATCCTCAGGGGATCTCTATGCGCCAAACCTAGGGGGTTCTAGGCTGGTTTCAACGCTGGGTCATGTGATCGGAACCAGCCCCGGGCCCTCAAGTCGCTCCACCTCCTTCACAGGTAGTTCACAGATAGTTACCTGTACTATGAGGACTGGCAGACTAGACCATTATAATAGTAAAGCCAGCCCGAGTACAGGCAATATCTGTGAACACACAAGTGGAGGAGGAGGAGCAACTCAAGGTCCGGGTGCTGGTTCTTATCATATGATCCAAGGTTAGAAGAATCCCAGAACGTTCAGCGCACTCCCTGGATAACCCCCTCTAGGCTAAAGCCCCATGTTCAGGAAATGAAGCAGAAAAAAAACTATGTTTTACAGTACCAGTAAAGTAAAGGATTTCATTTAGTCTCATCCACACATTGTGATGGAGAAAAAAAAAAAAAAAAGCTACGGAAAAGCTGCATCATCAAAAACACACGCATTTTTGTAAGTCGCAGTATGTTACCTGCAGATTCATAGGCAATTTCCCTATAGAGTTAGAAAAATCGTGCAAGAAAATCTATTCTTCAACAGATTTGATCACACACCAGCTCCTCCCACCCCAGCATGTCCTTCAGCTCCCCTCACCACAATGACTTCACCCCATTCACCCCATGTGGCTACTTCCCAACAGACCAGTAAATCCAGAAATCTATCTTTATCTGACCACAGTCTGACCTTCACACGGGCCCAGGTGAGGAAGGAGATGAAAAAGATCAAGGCGAGGAAAGCCGCAGGGCCAGATGACATCAGTGCAAGGCTAATTAAGACTTGTGGGGACCAGCTGTGTGGTATAATTACATATATGTATAATATGAGCCTGAGGCAGGAAATAGTCCCTGAATTATGGAAATCTTCTTGTGTGGTACCAGTTCCAAAGAAACCTCACCCTATGGACCTCAACGACTACAGACCTGTAGCACTGCCATCCCACTTGATGAAGATCTTAGAGAGATTGGTTCTCACACATCTCCGCCCTCTAGTGGCCCCACTATGGACCCTCTCCAGTTTGCTTATTGGCCGGGCATTGGGGTAGATGATGCCATCATCCACCTTCTGCACAGGGCTCTGTCTCACCTGGAAAAACCAGGGAACACGGTGAGAATAATGTTCTTTGATTTCTCCAGTGCTTTTAACACCATACAGCCCAGGTTACTGAGAGACAAGCTGGGCCCTGCTGGAGTGGACCACCACCTCTCCACCTGGATCCTAGACTACCTCACAAATCGACTGTGTGTCAGGTACCGTGATCTGTAATACGGGGGCACCTCAGGGTACGGTTCTCGCCCCTTTCCTCTTCACACTGTACACTGCAGATTTTAGGTGCAACTCATCCAGCTGCTACCTACAGAAGTATTCTGACGACTCTGCAATAGTGGGTCTCATCACAGACGATGATGACAGGGAGTACAGAGAACTGAACCATTTTTTTGTGGACTGGTGCCACCAGAACCACCTGAAGATTAACGCGGGGAAGACCAAGGAGATGGTGGTGGACTTCCGTAAAGGCAGATGCCCTCCTAAACCAGTGGACATCCTGGGGACGGGCATCGAGATTGTGAACACCTATAAGTACCTGGGTGTGCTCCTTAATAATAAGCTGGACTGGGCAGATCATATGGAGGCCCTGTACAGGAAGGGCCACAGCAGGCTCTACCTGCTTAGGAAGCTGAGAGCCTTTGGAATCCGGGGGGCACTTCTTAGGACTTTCTTCAACTCTGTAGTGGCATCAGCCATCTTCTTTGGAGTGGCCTGCTGGGGGAGCAGTATATCAACCAGGGATAGGAATAGACTCGACAAGCTGAAGGGCCAGCTCTGTCCTGGGGAGCCCACTGGACCCAGTGCAGGTGGTGGGTCACAGAAGGATACTGTCCATGGTGAGCTCCATGCGGGAGAAAAACTCCCATCCCATGCATGAGACTGTGATCGCGCTGGGCAGTACTGTCAGTGACCGACTGCTCCACCCTAGGTGTGAGAAGGAGCGCTATCGGAAGTCTTTCCTCCCCACCACGGTTAGGCTGTACAACCAACACCGACCTAAGAGGAGATCATTACACACAGAGAACTGAAATATCTTTCTGCCTGTTAAATCCCCCCCTCTGCTACGTCCTATCTGTCTGTCTACTATCAAAGTAATGCCTCTCACCTTGGAACATTCCTGTACATGTTGTATTTGTATTTGTATCTGCTTATCTTATCTTTGCTGCTGTAACACACTGAATTTCCCCATTGTGGGACTATTAAAGGACTATTATTATTATTATTATTAAATCACAATGAATCTTCCAGAAATAAACGCAACAAGTTTCTGCTGCATTTTTTAGCTCGGTTTCGCTATACGTGGTCTTACCCTTAAGGCTGAGGCCCCACGTTGCGTAAACGCAGCTTTTTTGTTGCAGATTTTGCTGCGGTTTTTTGTACCAAAGCAAAGAATGGCTACTAAAGGCATGGGGAATATATAGGAAGTTCTTATACATCTCCCTTCTGTTCAATCCACTCCTGGTTTTGACTCAAAAAACCGCAGCAAAAAAAAAAAAAAAAAGCTGCGTTTCCACAACGTGGGGCCTCAGTCTAGAGGAGTTTGTTTATATGGATGAACTATCCCTAGGAGTAGGGGACCCCCACAATTAGCTGGTTTAAGAGGCGAGGCGGCGTTGCGACCTCTTCACTGAATACCAAGCGCGGCACTGTACTTCTAGCAGCGGTGCTTGGTATTGCAGCTTGGCCCTATTCGCTTATATGCGACTGCCCTGCTGCCGTGCCATGTGACAGATGAATGTGACATCATCAGCACAGAGAAGAGGCTGCAGCCTCCAAACAGCTGATCGTCAGGGGTCCCAGGTCTCAGACCTCCACCAATCACATACTGATGGTCTAATCTAAGGATAGGTCATCATTATATACATGCTATAAATGAGTTGGAGGTCTTCTGACATCAGATCTCAGGAGTACAGGATCAGGCATGCTGAAATTCAATATGCCTGATCCTTTAGCTCTTGGCTTGATAAGCCACCAGAAGTCTTGTAGTGTCTTCCTTCCTTCTTCTCATTCAGAAAACTTGCACACTCAGCTAAGTCAAGCATGCACGTGTCTGGGGGGGGGGGGGGTGTTGGAAGAGACAGGCAACAACAGTTTGTGTAGATCATGACACATCAGAGATTTCAGCAAAGTATGACACAAACAAAATGACTTCAATAATCCCCCGTGACACCCGATAGCGCTCCCAGCGGATGACGCTAATTATTTTGGGACTTGCCACTGTTGTCTCAAATTGTTCCATGCTGCCAAATATACTTCGTATCCGAAAGTGTCAACCTCAATGCAATGCCACATGGTAAGGCTGAGCCGCAGCAGTTTATAACTATACTGCCGTATCAGCCAGCTAAACATGAGCTCATCCTACCCGAGGCAGAAGCGTAACCTCAGGCCTTTCAATCCAGCTCTGCAAAATCTGGGCGTAAAAATTCTGCTGCAGCGCACGACTAATAGGCGCTATAACCTCATTCGCAAAAACTAAAACGTTCACTTAAAAAAATTGTACAACTAACCCGATGTGTGTGACAAGAACCTCAAGAAACAGTCTAGAAATCCATAGGCTGTTTCGCTATTGTGGGGCCTTAGCCGTAATGGGGTTTTCATTTGAAGATCAGCGGAGGTCCAACACTGGGGATCTCAGATCAGCTGTTTGAGGAGGCCGTTGCAGCTCTTTACCAAGCACAGCACCTTACACTGTACAGCAGATGGATAATACATGGGGGTCCTGGGTGTCAGACCTCAACGCTCTTCAATGGATAGGTTAACGATTGATACGGAAAACCCTTTTACAATGTACATATCATTTTCACAAACGTAACATCTTATCACATAAGTGCTCAGCAGAGGGGTAGGTATACACATTTATAGAGGTCTATGGACTTTCTATGAATCCATACATTGCTTTCTCAGAGAAACAAGCAGTGCCAAATAGAAAGTTCTCAGCTGAAGGATTCTGGCCCTTTGTGTCAGCCATCAGAGGGGTCTCTGCACCCTTACCGTAACAGGTTAGAAGTCTGTAAAATGATAGGTACCCTTCAAATGGAAGAGGTCAGCAAACTCCTGCTGACCTAGCCTCGGGTAGGAAGACTTAGTGACAGGTCCCACAAATGCTTAATTTATGAAAGAAAACTGTGTTAACACTGGGTCATGGGCAGTATGACATCCATCTGGTTCCCCCTGCCAGGCTCAGCCTGATGACAGGTCTCTCCTATACACATGGGTGCATGGCCAGCTTTAGCATAGAAAGATATGCACATTCACAGCATAGACAAAGATAACATGGAAGTCGCCACTAACCCCAAACTATAAGAAGCACTGGCCCGCAGAAGCAACATATCCCCATCCATATATTAGTTATATAATATATATCCATATATTATATATTAGAGAATCAAGGCATTCCCAACTCACTGTAGTAGCAACCACTCCAAAGCACCCCCAATTCTTGTTCTAGATGGGATTCCCAGAAGCTGACCACCACCAATCTGCAACTGGTCCCCAAAGAATAAGTTCACACAGTGGAAAGTGAAGAATTTGAGGCAACACCTCACCACTTTCCAGGCCTTCGGCTTTACATAATGGCCTTTAGGCCTCATGCACACAATCGTGTGTAGTGTCAGTGTACTAGCTGTGTTTTCCATTCATTTCTATGGCCTCATGCACACAACCGTGTATTATCAGGCCATGAGGCTGGGCGGCATCCATGTCCCATCATTGCCGTTCAGTCAGGGCCTGGCTACATGCGCGGTGTGGTGTGTATGTAGCCTTACCCATCGATCAGGCTCATGTGAATGGGGCTTATCAGCAGAGTGACTCACACAGCACGGCAACATGGAGCAGGACGGTTATTTTTTCGGCCTCCTCATTCGGTCTCTGCCTTGAGTTGTCCAGTTTTTTTGGGGGGGAAGGGGTTGTATCGTTTGTTTTCAGCAGCACAGTTCGTTTATATGGGGAAATGCTGTTGACCAATGGCTTCACTTAGGTGGGCATAAAAAGGCTGCCAACAAACAAGCATTGGCTCATATATAGAATCATGGCTGGCATGTTTACACTGGGCAATGATGGGAAACAAGCAATCGAAATTCAGGCATTAGCAAACAGCCCAAGAGGAAACCACCTATTGTGTAAGTCACTCAGGTGGACTGCAGGATTTTTATTTTTTATTTTATTTTTTTTAATTATATATATATATATATATATATATATATATATATATATATATATATATACACACACACACACAGTAATACCTCGTACACTCGCGTTTCCGAATTCACAGATTCGCGATATTTTTTTGGCAACTAACATATATAGATTTTGCTCTTTTTTCTCAGATCTGTGAAATTTAAAAAAAAAAAAAACAAAACACCTTCGCTATTGGGTAGTAGCGTCCTGTTCGTTACGTACCCGGTAATTAGTTTCATTTTACTGTGAGTGTATAAGAAAAATGAATGAATGTATTAATATACAGTACTGTACAGTATACTTTAGTATACTTTAATATACTGTACAGTACTGTAGGGTAAAGTTTATTGATATTTAGGGGTTAAACATTAGAAACCGGCATTGTAAGCCCTTGTACCAAACATTCGGAATTCCTCGCGATCCGCGACCCGCTCTGGACCCTAACCTCGCGAATGTACGAGGTATTACTGTATATGTATATATATATATATATATATATATATATATATATATATATAAACTGGAATGTAAAAAAAACTCTATTTTTTTAAAAAATATGTTAACATAAAACTTGATTTTTTTATTTTTATACTTTGTACTGAAAGGTAGAAGTTTGCATTTCGTATACTTTTGAACAATTAATGTTCACTATTTACATTGCATAGGATCTGTTCTATAGTGACCGTGCAATGTTATTACAGCCTGTAATAATATCACATGTCTGCTATAAAACAGATACTGTGTGATAAAAATAGTGAAGGGTCCCCACACAGTCCAAACTGCACCACAGTGGCCCCCACACAGTCCAATCTGCACCACAGTGGCCCCCACAAAGTACAATATACTGCAAAATGGCCCCATACAGTATAATCTGTTCCACAGATGGGTGCCCACAGAGAGGGCTCTGAGTGCCACGTCTGGCACGCGTCCCATAGGTTCACCACCACAGGTCTAAACCTTTCCTTTAACACCTACTTTCAAAAGATTTCCTTACATTTAGAATACAAAGGTTTGCATTTGCCCAACATACCTGTATAAGCCGTTCAGCTATCAGTAGCAGATTTCTACTTATTTTACGCATTTATATAGCGCCATCATATTTCCCGCAGTGTTGTAAAGATACAGTCACCACTGTCAATGATGTTTTTGGCGTTTAGGAGGAAACAAACAGGAAGAACATACAAGCTCCCGGACAACGTTGCCCTGTCTTGGATTTGAACCCAGAACTCCATCGCTGTAAGACAACAGTGCCAACCACTGAGCCCCCCCTGTCTGTGCATAGGCCCGCTCTAATCTATATATGACATGGAGTTTTGTGCACCACCAAATAAATCATTACAGGGCTTTGGACAACTCACAGAAGCCAGGGAAGGTGAAACAAGATGCTCACCTGTCCCCGGCACTCCGGTGTCCACCACCACTCAGTTCAGGCAGTGGGAGTACTGCGCCACATGTGACCACACATGTGAGTGACATCACCGGTTCCTTTCCAGCCACAACAGTCAATTCCTGGACAACCCCTTTAACAGGCCTGAACCTAGGACTATCTGGAGTCGGATTTATCTTAAGGCCTACATGTTCCAAAAATCAGTAGATTTGGGATATGTACCACAGCTAAAAGGTCATGGCAAGGTCAAAGGTTTCCCATAGACTTCTATTCTACAGTACTTGGTAAACTGAAGACCTTTTAGGACCTGTTAAAACTCCGGAAAACAAAGAGGAATTTGTGGGGGACGTCTGCCTCATTTTCCCCCACTGATTAGGCCCAGATTAGTGGGGAGTTTAGAGCCACGCACTCTGCGGCAGAATTAGCGGCCACACCTATAGGACACTTATTATTTTCAGCGTCCTATTCTGATCTGTATTCAATGGGAGACAGAACCAGGGCGGAATCCGCTGCTGTGAGAACATACCCTTAATACTCTTTGTTTGTGAAGCAGACATCGCTCAGTCTAGTCCCCCTTTAAATACCCATCTTTACTTTTACTGACAACTCGCCTAATGTAATGACAATGTACGTTATATCCACGGGATGAGACTGAGCCATGAAGCAAGGACAGACATCAGCACCAATGAATCTGCATTAAACTCCTTCAGAGCGATCAATAACAGATTAAGCATTCTGAGTCTGCAGCCCGGCCTCGACCGAACATCGAGTGCAAACATTTCCCCATTACATTACCAGAACTCTAACACCGTCTTAACCCATAAACCTCTATATCATTTGAGCCCTCGTGTCTAACATGCAAACCACTTACTACTTGTGGTAGGTGAGCAATGCAGGAAAAATGCAGAGACCCGTCATAAAAGCAGCAAACCAACCTGTGACTAGTAGTCCGTCTCTAGATGTTACACGCTAGACGGCTGCCGTCACTTACATCACAGCTCCCTGTGCCTGAACACTATTGTGTTTGTTTCCAGTTGCCTCTGGTTGTACAACACAAATCACACTGTGTCCCCAGCTCCCTGTGGCTACTACTCCCATAGCAATGCCAGGCTATAAACAGTTACTAATAAACTATGATGCTAGGAGCTAATGGCTGGCAGGGAATTTCTAATTAAAATAAAAGTGATCTTATAACCATTGTATCCGCCGTTCTACAGGCTACAAAGCAAGTCACGAGAGCTAGTTTATACAATGTGGACATCACTGGAGTCAAGACAATGGCACCTCTCGTGGTCAAGCAGTAAAATAACCTGAACCACCAGGGAATCTTTACATATTATATAATATATATTTACATATTATGCGGAGAGCTTGCAAGTACACATAGCACAACCTGTAGGACTAACTCCCACCTGTCCACCCACGTTTAGCAATAGGAGGCCACAAACACCAAGATATTATTCAACGTCGCCAAGCAGGACAACTACCGGCGGTCATGGAAGACTTTGGGCGCACAGTACACTGACTAGCCTCAATGAGTCTTCTTCAGGGTAGATTCACATGTTAGGGTTGTAGTAGTCCCAGGTGTAAGATCCTCACCAATAACCCAAAAATAGGAAAGAAATAAGTAAGCAGTGGAAAACCCATTTAAAAATAGCATAAAAAACCTGAACCTTCATGTGTGAATATACTCTAAGGCCCATGTGTGGGCTGCTGGCCGTGATTGAACGGCACGGCATCCATGTGCCACCCCTTCACCGCCGTGGTTCAGCGGCCCCATTCATTTAATGAATAGGGACCGCAAAACTGGACAGGAATAGGAACCTGTCCTGAGTATTGCGGCCCGGACTGTCAGCCCACACAGTTCTGTGTAATGCATGGTCTGGAACAACCCAGATAGTACACGTGTGCAAGGGGCGTAAGGGTCCAGCCACACAAGACAACTCTGTGGCTAAATTTCTCACGGTCTTCCACCGCCTTCAATCTTAGCACTGCAAAAGTTGAAGGGCACAGTGAAAACCTGCAGCATAAACAGACACTGTATGGATTAAAAACCTGCAGCATAGGTCAATTTCTGCCGCTTGTGTGAATATGCCCACCTGGGACCCACATCTGTCTCCAGAACAAGGGTCTTCAGATAAACATCGTGTTTGATAATGCGGCTACCTGGGCAAAGAATGAATGGAGAAATGGCTGAATGTATCTGCACCTCTATGCATTCTCTTCTGTAAGAGGCACAGGTCAGTCACAGACGTCTACAACTGAACGAAGAGCTGTGGGCATATATAGCCATCGCTCCATTTATTCCTGAAAGAAATGGTCACCACACCAGGCATGACAGGGGAGAAGGGGGTCTGCATTCTGGAGATTAGAACCCACATCTGTCAGAGACTGATGGCGTATCCTGTCTCTTTAAATATAACTTACTTTCCATAGTTGCAGATAAAATGGAGCAAATGAAGGCAGCAACCAGGATCAATAAGCTATGGGTAGTTTAAAAAAAAAAAAAAAAAAAAAATCATGCCCCCTAAACACAGAAACATAAGTTATGTCAAAATATGGAGATTCCAAAAGTTTTATTATTTAATTTAGTTTTTGTAATTTTTTGTATTTATTTATTTATTTATTTAAAGGTGCTAAAATGTAGCAAAAATTATTTAAGTTTAGTATCGCCGAAGTACAGTTTGTCCCGCAAAAATTAAGCCCTCCAATGGCTCTGTGAATGGGAAAATAAAGTTATGGCTTTTGGGGAATAAAAAAAAAAAAAGTCGAAAGCAGGAACAGGTTAAAGAGCATGAGTAATATTTTGCCAATTTACCCATCAGAATATTTTTGGAGAGTGGGAGGAAACCGGAAGAAACTCACACAAACACGGGGAGAACATACAACTTGTTGCCTTTGATCGACTTTGAACCCAGAACCCCAGCACTGCAAGGAAAGAGTGCTAACCACTGAGCCACAGGGCTGCTTTAATATCTGAAGACAATTTAATAGTCTAATACAGGGGTCGGCAACCCCCAGCACGCGTGGCAGTCTTGGCACGCGAGGCATATTTCCCTGGCACGGCAGCGGACTCCTCACCCAGCAGTTTCGATCAGACCAAACACGGCCGAAACAAAACTGCTATTATTATACTGTGGGGTTTCTTCAGACCCCCGAGTATAATAAGCGGAGCCCCGGGGAGATGATCAAACATAAAAAACAATGTTACTCACCATTCCACGCTCCGCAGCCGCTCTGTACTCTTCGGGCGCTTCTGCCTGAAGTCAGCTGACAGGGCCTCAGGGGTCGCGTCTGCGTCTGACGTCATTACGCATAATGACGCAACGTGACCCCTGAGACTCAATGAACGGTCGCTGACTACAGGCAGAAGCGCCCGAAGATACAGAGCGGCTGCGGAGCGTGGAATGGTGAGTAACGTTTTTTTATGTTTGATCATCTCCCCGGGGGCTCCACTTATTATACTCTGTGGTCTGAAGAGACCCCACAGTATAATAATAGCTAGTGAGTGGCACAAATTGGAATATTATAAAAGTTAGAATATTATACCGTGTGCAGGGGCTACTATGGAGGATAACAGTGTGCTGGGGCCAGTATGGGACATAATACCGTGTGCAGGGGCCACTATAGAGCCTAATACCATGTGCAGGGGCCACTATGGGACATATACCGTGTGCAGGGGCCACTATGGGACATAATACCGTGTGCAGGGGCCACTATGGGACAAATACCGTGTGCAGAGGCCGCTATGGGACAAATACTGTGCAGAGGCAGCTATGGGACATAATACCATGTGCAGAGGCAGCTATGGGACATAATACCGTGTGCAGAGGCAGCTATGGGACATAATACCGTGTGCAGGGACCGCTATGGGACAAATGCCGTGTCCAGAGGCAGCTATGGGACATATACAATGTTGCAGGGGCCGCTATGGGACATTATTCTGTATAACGGTGTGTTTTCTATATTAAGGATGAGTTTTTGCACAGAAAACTCAGGCTTTGTATTTTTTTTTTTTTTTTTTTTTGGGCAAAAATGCACCAGTTTTACACCGAATGAAAAAGTTCCAGTGGCCTAAGAATATAGCTGCATCCAGATACATAGTGTGTATTCACCATAAGGATGCCGCCATATGGTGCTCCGGGACACATTTACCACTAATTGGGGGCCGCACATGGACTTTCATTGCTTCTAATCAGAAAGTACAGGGGCATCCCAGGAAATAGCAGTAAACGCATGTGTCCTAAAGCATCTGGTGGCAGCACTTCTGTGTTATGGTTTGTGGTATATGACTTTAGTTTAGGGGTCGTCAGACTTACAATTATTGACCGGCACTCAGAGTACCTCATCTTTGATTTTTTTTTTATTAAAATCGGCACGCCGAACAAAAAAGGTTGCCTACCCCTGGTCTAATATTATTTTAACCTCTTTAATATCTCAGTTAGTCCCCTCCGGTTGCTATATTCAACCGTTTTAGTCACTATTTGTAAGGATATAGACACCAATAGATAACACAACCACAGGTTAGGTGCACTGGCTGCCTAAATCATGATTCTTCCAACCAGGGTCAACATGGTCAATTCCAATCAGTAAGGTACATGCGCAAACCGGTAACTCCCAAGCAGAACTACAACATTATTGACCTGAGCTACTCAGACCAACTCACCAGTACACAGTAGCGGTGACCAGAGACTGGATCTCCATTTTAGTATAAACCAGACAAAAAAAGACAAAGGTTAATATAGGAAATGTGGTTACACAATCTACAATGCAAAAAACTAGCATGGGCTTAAAAAAAACAAACCCATGTTTACTTTTAGAAACATGACAAAAGAGAAGAGAGTGTTTGCGTGCATGACTACGGAAGGCGAGAAGCATCTCCACGTTTTGTGCTGCTGCCCCCGGTTGTGCTCCGATTATCACAACATGGCGTTATGCAAAACAGTTATTTGGTTGCCGATGTCCTCAGCTGCCCTGACAAAGCACAGAGACGAGAAGTGGTGTAATAGAAAACAGCATAAAGCGCCTATCTAGTACTTCAGAGATAATAAAAACCCAACAACCAGAGCACAAAGCAGAAATGTACTTTCAATTTTGAAAAACTAGAAAAAAAAAAACAAAAAAAAAAAAAACACAAAAACAAAGAATGAAAGTTGTTGAACTGTCCTCTTCACTAAAGTTATCATCATTCTAATTACATGGATGACATATCATATATATAATAAAGTAGTACCATGTTGGCCAAGCCACGGAGCAAACCTGGCCAGTGATTTCTGATAGCAGGATAGGAAAGAGGGAGAGAAGCTGAGCTCTGTGATATATAGGGTTATATGATAGAGGAGAGAAGCTGAGCTCTGTGATATATAGTGTTATATGATAGAGGAGAGAAGCTGAGCTCTGTGATATATAGGGTTATATGATAGAGGAGAGAAGCTGAGCTCTGTGATATATAGGGTTATATGATAGAGGAGAGAAGCTGAGCTCTGTGATATATAGGGTTATATGATAGAGAAGGGAAGCTGAGCTGTGTGATATATAGGGTTATATGATAGAGGAGAGAAGCTGAGCTCTGTGATATATAGTGTTATATGATAGAGGAGAGAAGCTGAGCTCTGTGATATATAGGGTTATATGATAGAGAAGGGAAGCTGAGCTGTGTGATATATAGGGTTATATGATAGAGGAGAGAAGCTGAGCTCTGTGATATATAGGGTTATATGATAAGGAGAGAAGCTGAGCTCTGTGATATATAGGGTTATATGATAGAGGAGAGAAGCTGAGCTCTGTGATATATAGGGTTATATGATAGAGGAGAGAAGCTGAGCCCTGTGATATATAGGGTTATATGATAGAGGGAGAGAAGCTGAGCTCTGTGATATATAGGGTTATATGATAGAGGAGAGAAGCTGAGCTCTGTGATATATAGGGTTATATGATAGAGGGAGAGAAGCTGAGCTCTGTGATATATAGGGTTATATGATAGAGGAGAGAAGCTGAGCTCTGTGATATATAGGGTTATATGATAGAGAGAGAGAAAGCTGAGCTCTGTGATATATAGGGTTATATGATAGAGGAGAGAAGCTGAGCTCTGTGATATATAGGGTTATATGATAGAGGAGAGAAGCTGATCTGTGAATATAGGGTTATAGAAGAGGACTGTGATATATAGGGTTATATGATAGAGGAGAGAAGCTGAGCTGTGATATATAGGGTTATATGATAGAGGAGAGAAGCTGAGCTCTGTGATATATGGTAGGGTATGATAGAGGGGGGGGGGGGGAGCTCTGTGATATATAGGGTTATATGATAGAGGAGAGAAGCTGAGCTCTGTGATATATAGGGTTATATGATAGAGGAGAGAAGCTGAGCTTCTGTGATATATAGGGTTATATGATAGAGGAGAGAAGCTGAGCCGGATATAAGGGTTATATGATAGAGGAGAGAAGCTGAGCTCTGTGATATATAGGGTTATATGATAGAGGGAGAGAAGCTGAGCTCTGTGATATATAGGGTTATATGATAGAGGAGAGAAGCTGAGCTCTGTGATATATAGGGTTATATGATAGAGGAGAGAAGCTGAGCTCTGTGATATATAGGGTTATATGATAGAGGAGAGGAGGTGAGCTCTGTGATATATAGGGGAGAGAGGCTGAGCTCTGTGATATATAGGGTTATATGATAGAGGAGAGAAGCTGAGCTCTGTGATATATAGGGTTATATGACAGAGGAGAGAAGCTGAGCTGTGATATCTAGGGTTATATGATAGAGGAGAGAAGCTGAGCTCTGTGATATCTAGGTTATATGATAGAGGAGAGAAGCTGAGCTCTGTGATATATAGGGTTATATGATAGAAGAGAGAAGCTGAGCTCTGTGATATATAGGGTTATATGATAGAGGAGAGAAGCTGAGCTCTGTGATATATATAGGGTTATATGATAGGGGGGATAGAGGAGAGAAGCTGAGCTCTGTGATATATAGGGTTATATGATAGAGGAGAGAAGCTGAGCTCTGTGATATATAGGGTTATATGATAGAGGAGAGAAGCTGAGCTCTGTGATATATAGTGTTATAGGATAGAGGAGAGAAGCTGAGCTCTGTGATATATAGGGTTATATGATTTGGAGCAGGATTTGTCAGTAAAAAGCACAGGACTCCTAGGAGTGAGAGTGTCCTGGCCACACAGGATGATTGACAGATCTCCCTGTATCAGTTTGGACACAGAAGGCTGTCAATCACTTTATGTGGACGGGATAATCTGGACTCTGCCTCTCCCAGGAGTTCTGTTAGGTTTTAGACTAGGGCATATAAAATTCAAAATGAAGACTGAAGAAACACTGCAACATTGCATCTACTGGCTGTCAATAGAGTTGCATTGTGACACATGACATTAAGTGACCATGACACAACAAATGCAAAAAATAAATCCCAAACACTGTTGGATTTTTGGCCACAGGTCCTAAGTGAAAGTGTAATTATAGACCATGCACCTTGTGTAATATGCCTTCAATTTAGTTTATTACAGTCAAGTCACAAGTCTAACAGCAAGTCGCAAACAAACCGCGCAAATGTTTTTTGTCACACAACAGGCCTGAGACTTGCTGTCACGCAACACCCTACGCCATGTAGTCAGATTTTTACTCTGAGCTCAGCTTCTCTTCCTTTATCATATCCTGCTGTCAGATAGAGCAGCAATTTGCTCTATATTGTACATCCAGCCTTGCAACCATTATTTTTATTAATACAATGCATCAAAAACGATAAAGTAGTAAATTTTTAAAGCCACCCGAAGACCATCCCTGTCTATAAGGACCTATTAGTACATTTGGATGCCATAGAAGGGGCCCCATCACGTCCCCCCAAGCTCTATAAGCTAATGTAGCCAATGCTGTGGTGGACTCAAGCTGACCATGTTTATAAATATCCTCCTGCTTTACCCTGAGTGTCTCCATGGTAACAGACTACAAACACACACGCTGTAGTCTGATCCTATACTCATACTTCCATTACTCCATTAGGTTATATTCACACAATCATGGATAAAAAATAGCTGTGAAAAATGGAGTAAACTCTGATTTTTTTCCACAGCCATTTTGATTTTGTAAGGCAGCCGTTTTCACAGATCCCTCAGACATGAGGCTATTGATGATTTGTGGAAACTGACAATAATGAGACATGTTAAACCGGACCATAAAAAAAAAACAGACATATGAATAGCCCCACCGAAATGAAATGGGGCAAATTTATTAAGACTGACATAGCGTATGTACACCGGTCTTCATAAATGACCTGAACGGCGCATTATACATCATGCCAGAGGGAATGTTGAATCTGCCCCGAAGTCCTTTAAAAATGTCCATCAAACGAGACGTTCTTCACATTTGTGTGAACAAGGCCTTACTGTGGACATACATTTGTTAGATTAGCTATAAATAATGGATAGATGACTGTAGGATCAGACAACAAAGTCTGTCTGTAGTTGGTTACCATGGAGACACATAGGTCCTCCTATGAGCTGTAAACACCGAACAGCAGAATATTTAATGAAACCTAGTTCCATTAGTTATGCTGGATGGACTATAGATCTAAAATTGGAGGATTAGGGTGCCCCCATATGATGACCGCTTGTCCATGGCTTAAGGCCCATTCACACAGTGTAACCAAGACCTACGGCTGTTCCCAATAACTGGTCAGTGTGAATTTGCTACCACTTGTTTGTCAGGAACATCTTTTGGGGAGGCCGATTCAGAGTGGAATTTGGCGCTGAATTTGACACGGAATCTAAATGGCGGATTTGGAGCTGCAAAGGAATTTTTACCTTAAGATGAGAAACGATGTCTTGTACCGCATGTGAAGCTTTGTCTTCTGGATCAACATTGCAGGACAGACTTAAGCGAATGGTGTCCCACATTTTACTGGAACTCACGCTTTACTAGCACTACAAGCTGCGGTATTTTTACCAGCAAATATTGCAGAATCTGTGACTAAGGCTCCAAACAGTGTCCAATACAGCTTAGAGTGGGTTCACACCTGCGCTTCAGTCCGTCCGTTGCCAATCTGAGTGAAAATCACGGCGAACGGGATTGGCATCGGATACAGACAGGTCAGCAACGCATTGGTTAAAAACCCATTCATTTGAATGGGTTTTTAAAGCAATGCGAGGGTGTCCGATTGCACCCTCTGCGCTGCGAATCCTTTTTTTTTCGTCGAAAACAAAGTTGGACATGCAGGACTTCGTGTCCGATGAAAAAAAAAACGGCTTCGCAGCGCAGAGGGTGCAATCGGACACCCTCGCATTGCTTTAAAAACCCATTCAAATGAATGGGTTTTTAACCAATGCGTCGCTAACCTGTCGGTATCCGATGCCAATCCCGTTCGTCGAGATTTTCACTCGGATTGGCAACGGACGGACTGAAGCGCAGGTGTGAACCCACCCTGAAATAGGCAGGGTCAATTCAACAAACGTTGCATAAATTAATAGTACTAACGACTAAATATATATATATATATATATATATATATATATATATATATATAAAAAAGCATTATATCTCAGAGAAAAAAATGCTTTTCTGCACTTATCAGTACTCTAGACTAGTATTTCAGAATTCATCTCTTAAAGGGGACATGTCACCAAAAATGTACAATATCCTATTTTCTCTGAAGCCCGATAGTCTAAGGGTACGTTCACATGGAGAAATCTGCCACAGATTTGGCATATTCCGCCCCGAATCTGCCTCCCGTTGTTTTCAATGGGAAGTAGAGATCGGTAGCAGGACGCTGAAATAAAAAAAAAAAAAAAAAAAAAAAAAAAAAAAAGGGGAGCATCCTGCTTGATCTTGCAGCGGATTCCACGGCTCGGGAGTCCCTGCCGATTAGGACCATTCGTCTGGGCCTAATCAGGAAAGGAAAGCTGCAACGGAATGTCACTGCACTGCATTGGCATTCCGTCGTGACAATCCCAAGGCCGAATACAGCGGCAGAAAATGAAGAGGAATTTCTCTTTGTTTTCCACCGTGGGAACTTAGCCTTACACTTGCTCATTCTGTAGGGGTTTTCATTGCAGCAGTGACCTCATTTACATCACAGACAAGACAAAGAGCATCACAATAGAAGATAACACCTCTACAGACAAGGCACACTATGACCCATCATCACAACCATTACTGACAATAGATCATGTCACAGCTTATTTACTTCCTCTCCATGCAAAAACATGGGGATACATTCCATTTAAGTAACCCAACAGATCAGGATGTGAGGATAGCCCAAATAACTGGAGCAACTCCCGATGTACTGAGGCCACGTTCATACAACAGAAATGGAAGAAGAACTGCTTGACGCAGATTTCCGCCCCTCTGGGTTTCCATCGCAGTTTTTACTTGCAGATGAGGGCCGAGTGTCTCGCGACGCAGGTTCTACAGTTGAATCAGCCACAGAATCTGCCGCAAGATACAGCAGGATGCTTTTTTTTTTCTGCGTCCTGCTTCGATCTCTGCCTCCCATTGAATATGAGAGGAAGATTTAGGTCATGGTTGGCATGGATTTTGAAGCAGAATCGGCCTCATAAATCAGCACCAGATTCCTCCATGTGAACAGGTCCTTACAGTTCTATCACCTGTGCAATACTAAGCACATCCTGAAAACATGACATGCCAGGTGGCACTTAAAGAGTGTCCTAAGAGTGAATCTTGTCACTTATCCACTGGGGTCCTATAGAGTACATGCTCTGCCACTACATTCATCTTTAAGAGACTGATGAAAAAGAGCCAAATACAGCGCCAGTCTCTGTCAGTCCTACTGAATGGAGCAGCATCTATCACTTTATTGAGATAGGAGAACTATCAGGCCAACAGTTCCCTCCCAGACATTGCAGATAGACAAAAACTCTTAGGACAATCCTTTTAAGGACTATAGATAAGACACTACTGTATGCGTACTCTCATTATATGCACTTGGCCTGACTCACTATTTGCTGTCTCAACACAACACCTCCAAATCTACATTACATTTGCATCCATAAACAGTATTTAGCATTGAAGAATTTCAATAGGAAATGACTGGTAAGAGCAGGGTATTGTAGGATGACTCAAGGAGTCATTAGGTCACATGGAACTAGCTGTCATCTGAAGCATTTTGGCAGGTAAACAATATGCAAATGCTCGGACACAAGTCAGTGGACTATGGAGATTGGACGGGAATCTTGGTATAATCTGAACCGGTTCAACACAGATTAGATCATCAGTAGTAGAAGCCACGTACAGCAGGCGGCCAAATACTGCAAGTAAGGCCCTGGCACAGGGAATTAAAGGAACTCTAAAGAGGAAGGCTGCATGTTTAGGATCCATGGGGGAATTTACCAGCTCATCTATGCTGGGCGATAACGTGGGGCATCTTTGGCGTAATACCCTTTCAGAGAACTTTCCGCAGCAGAAAGAGCATGTGGGGTCTGGATAACCCCATCTACATTAGTATTTGGTATTTGTGGTGCAGAACTGCTTTATGTCTACACGTGGTGTCACTTATGGTACATGCACTCAGTCATGATTTACAGGTAGGAAATGTGCAGCGAAATCCGCCTGCACATACATGGAAATCCGTACCAAATGGCATGGACTTTGGTGTCGATATTCTGAAGCCACTGTTATGCTGCAGATTGTAAAATCCCCAACATAGGTCAATTTCAAAATCTGCATCATGTGCAGGCGAAATAGAATTTCTTATTGACTTTAATACTTATGGATTATGGCGCAGATTTACCGCATTGAAATCAGCACATAATCCTGAATATGAGCATGTATCCTCAGGGATCCATCCACATTATGTTTTTTGCATCTATTTAATGGATGCAGAAAATGGATTCTAGAAACAGAGGCAAACAGAAAGCTGGGTGACTACTGTTGCAGAAGGGGAGATAGATGCTATAGCGGTTGATACACAGCTTTCCCAGAAAAAGAAACTGGAATTGGCTGCATTTAAAGGGAACCCGTCAGGTGGTTACTTTTCCACTGGTGCCCTCTGTAATTTTTTATATTGCAGCAAATTAAAGTTATAATTGTTTGAAAGCCGAAAAAGCCCCATATCAATGAACCTAAGTATTCATGGCGGGCGGGGAGGGGCTTCAGCCTAGTCGTGCTGTCCGTCTGCTAATCACTCCTCCTTGTTGTGACTGACACCTCCCAAGTGTCAAGTCAGGGGACTGTAAGGGAGTTGTCAATCACACAAAGGAGGAGTGAAAATGGTTGTGACTAGTCAGAAGCTGCTCCCGCCCTCCGCGATAATGGGCCGCCTTTTACATAGAAGTCAATGTTAGAAACTGATCTATTTTTTATTTTCCTAGCAGTTTTTCAGATGGACACAAAAGTACAGATTTTTGTTTTCCCCAACATGAACTCTATGAAAATATATGACCATCCATTTGCGTCCATTTTTTCGATCCGGATGTGCTAACCGAATGGAGCCCAATACTCGCCTATAGGCACACAAGAGTAGCAATGTACAGAGTTACTTAGCTGGGGCTCACGGTTCAAAACAGAGCAAAAAGAAAAACTACATTTTTGATACTGTCCAGTTTAGGACCCAAATCCCATCTATATAACTACATGCTGATAGATTAACGGCACCGAACCTGATGCCAGGTTCCAGGACTGTGGGGTTGGAGGCACAGAGGCAGAGGTGGAGGCAGGATCAGTTTTAGGTGGAGTTCAAAGAAAAGTACTGACTGCAACTTAAAATTATTTAAGGTGTTACATCTGCAGGGGTACGGCATCCGAAACCCATGGAGATCACCGGGACCGAGCTCTGCTCACTCTCTGTAGAAACTGTAGCGGCAAGTGTAGGTGCTGCAGCGCTTTCCTAGTCTTCAAAGGCAAGAGCCACACTGCCTCAGTATGAGTGATCTGCTGGGGTCCCCAGGATAGACCATCAATTGTAGAAAGTGGATAACCCCTTTAATCAGCTTGGCACAGATGGGAAAGCTGAGGTGCTGCCCACCGTGACTACCTGAGGATCATTTGCATAATAGCTACAAGAGGTGGTTGGGGGTCCTAAAATGACCTGACCGGATCCCTTGAAATGCGTAACGTAATATCCATTTACTTTCATAGGAATTTTGGAATCTTTAGAATTTCAATCATAACCTTATCATCCCAAGACCCTATTTATCAAAAAACAGTCAATTACAAAGGAGACGGAGTTTAGAGAAATACACGATCCAGAGGTTTACTGGGTTATCAACGCCACATCTCTAAGTGTAATTTACTTAAAGTTCCTTTTAAAACCATTACCATGTATGGCAGATGTTCTCTTCAACCCATGCAATACACTGAATAGGATACGACTGATTGTCTTGTATGATTGACAAGATAACACGCTTGCACTGTCAGGTACTGTATATGCGTATATACATATACATGCGTATATACACAACAGAACGGGCAGCACAGTGGCTCAGTGGTTAGCACTGTCGCCTTATAGGGCTGGGGTCTTGGGTTCAAATCCGGCCATGGACAACATCTGCAAGGAGTTTGTATGTTCTCCCCGTGTTTGGTGGGTTTCCTTCTGGTACTCCGGTTTCCTCCCGCACTCCAAAGATACACTGATAGGGAATAATGCTGAACAATACTCTGGCACTGTATAAGCAAGAGAAATAAAACAGCAGAAAGAACATCTTTAAATACATATGTGGCAGAGTTAAAGGGGTTGTCCAGGAATTACAGATCTCTGGCAGGAGGAGGTGAAAAAATATAAATAAAAAAAGTACTCACCTGTCCCCGGTGTTCAGTGCTTGTTGGAGTCTATGGGGCAGCACTGCAGTACCTACTATTTGCTGTGGCTCACAGGAAAGGACCCGTGACATCACCAATGACGTATGCGAGTGGAATCCTACGGGCACCACTGAACCAGAAAGGGGACACAGGAGCACCGGAGACAGGTTTTGTTTTGTTTTTTTTCCCCACCTTCCCCAGCAAGAGATCAGGAATTCCTGGACAACCCCTTTAACCCGAACTTCTGCAACTGCTTAAACTGCTGCAGCTGATATCTTATCACAGAAGACAACACAAGCCAATCAAGTCACTGAAAAATGTTTTGTCAATGACTTTTCATTGTTGCTTGTTGTCCTCAGTGATAAGATATCTCAGCTGTTTGGTTAAAAGGGATTTATCCAGTTTCTAAGATTGAAGTCTATGGGGCGGCGCTGCAGTACCTACACAGTACCTACACTTGCTACTACAATTTGTATGTTAAGTGGGCACACGCTGCCTTGGTACTAACATTGATGACCTATCAGTCTTGATAATCAGATAACCCCTTTAAACTCTGCTTATCTCTATATTATACGATTTAACCTCTCCAAAAGACCACCTCTTAAAGAAGAACGTACGTAAAGAGACCACTTTTTTTGGAAAATTTTGGTTGTTCAAAAAGGTTCCAAATTTAAAAGAAAGAAAAAACTGCAAGCTGTGTATAAGATACATTTATGCCCTCTAAAAATGTACAATATCAGACAGATTTACATCAATATCACCCTTTACCCTCTCTACAGCACAAAGGAATCCCATCCCGTACCTCTTTATACAATGTGCCACTGTTCCCATGACACCACATGCAATGCCCCTGGCACAAGGCTCTGCCTGCAGTGGCCTCTACTCATTAGTATAGGATAGTTACCCACATGACACTTCTTGGGATTGTCGCCCCTGAGCTGGAGACCCCCTGGGTTATGACAGATATGATCAGGAACCGCTCACTGACAGACACCATGCCAAAATCACATACCAGCAAGAATACAAAGGTCCCAATACAAATTTTGGCTAAAGCTTCCACCAGACACACAAACTTGGTGCAGATAGCAAATGTCCCGATATGACCTCTTGGAGTGACTACCTGTACCTATACCGCAGAAGACATCTTCCAAAATATCTACATAACAATCCATTGTTTACAAGTAATCACATGAGAATCATCCCAAAAACTAAGGAAAACTTTTAGGAATGTCTAAGAGATCGATTCCACGTAGGAGATTTTCATCACCACAAACCCGCGGATGGGTCTAAATCCCTGGAGTATGTTCATACTACCGAAACATGACAAAAATCCACGTCAAGGAAACGGATGCGCACATGGATCGGCCCCATTGAATGCTCACCATTGTCCGCCACAATGCACAAGGGCCCATAGCAACAAGTGACAAACCCACAATGCAGAATCCCATAAAATTTGGCACAAGCCCTGGCGTATGTGCACACTACCCAAACGTTAAAGAAATGTGTGACAAGAAACGGATCCGCACATGGATTTAACCATTTATCGCTTGTGGTCATCAGACACGATTTTTGCACAAGGACCCATGGCAACAAGTGACAAATCCACAAAATTTGGCACAATACCCACACTGGTTGGTACAAGCCCCTGGAGTACCGGAACATCTGAAAAATCCACGACAAGGAAACGGATCCATACATGGATTAGATCCAGTCAATGCTCGCCATGATTTTCGCACAAGGACCCCTAACAACACGTGACGGATCCGCACAGGGCTTAGCCTCATTCAGCCCTTGCCGTTATCAGGTACAAATTTCACAACAACAAATCCATAAATTTTGGCACAAAATACGCACCGAAATCTGTGTTACAATGACACCGTATGAACATCCCCCAAATGGTGCGTCTACCGGCTTAACCCATGCCATGCCACCATCAAAGGCCATTGTGTCAGAACAATGGACACCCCATAGTCAACTCTAGACATTATATACCAAAGCCACATTCGCCACCATTGTCTATGGCAGGTCCGCAACACGTATGACATCATCAGCGACCAGCGAGGCCACCAAGACACGATGACACAAGTCAAAAATTGCGCCCGATACGTATTTTGACCATACCGTAGACTGTCGTTGCGGCGATTATCGCCATAAAAAAAAAGGTTATGTCTACAAACGGCGGACTGGATTGGTAGAATAATCGGGGGCACCGATCTAGGGGGGCAATTGTCCTGGTGTCACCTATAATAGGGGTGCAGGTGCTGGCAGGGAGCTCATTGTGTGCTGCCCTTTGTATGCCTGGCTCTGTGTTACGTGGACGCTGTTGCTATTCACACGCTTGCGGTTACTGGGCCGCGGTGTCGAGCAGACAAAGCGCGGCCTGAGGCCCAGCACAAGCCACGCACTTTCCTGGCAGCGCCCCCCGAGGCTGCGGAGGGAGTAGGCCCGTAGCTGACGGTGCGGCCTGGGACTGAGCCTGTAATCCACCCCCTCCTCCCCCCTCCCCCTCCCCCGTCGCCCTCCTCCCCCCGCCGCCCCCGTCTCTTACCCCGCTCCCCGGCGTTGTTTCTCTCCGGCTGCACCGGGCGCGGCCTCGACACTCGCCTGGGTCTTCTGTTCGCTGCTCTGACCGAGTTCATTTGCTGACTGTCGGGGGGAGGAGGGCCGGGCTCCTGGCTGCTCTCAGAGCTGGGCTCGCCCCTGTTTCGGTTGCGGAGTGAGAGTGCGCGACCTGCGGTTGCTTCACAGTCCAGCCGCCGTCGCTGCTACTGCTTGTCGGCTCCTCCTCACTGTCCACAATCCCCCTCCCCGTCACTCCGGTGTCTGGAGCTCTCACAGGAGCCCCGATAAGATCCCCTCCCGTAAGCCCCGTCTGTCCGCGGCAGGAGGAGCCATTGACACCGCCAGAGACACAGTCACACAGCTGAAGGGGAGGGAAAGACGCGCAGTCACAAGCCTGCCCCCACCTCGGCCAATCACAGCCCTCGACACAGCGCGCTGACAATCCTGCCACCAATCACAGCCCTCGATGCAAAGCGCAACCTTCTCTGCGGCCAATGAGAGGCGGCGTCTCTCTCTCGCACTCACACACACAGAGCACAGCCGCTGAAGGAAGATGGTGGCTGGGGTGGAGTTGTGCTGGGCGCTCGCTTACACATAACAGGGACGGCTCTATGTATTTATAGACGCTTCCCAAAACGCTACAGCCCGGTACTGCTGTGCAGACTGAGGTTGCGGCATGTACACGGTGTAGGACTGCCCTCCCCCCTTTAACCAGTAATGGCTGGCAGGGTGAAGGTCTTGCTGGTGACGCAGTGCCCTAGGACGTGACTCTCCTCAGTCCTGAGCACAGCCGGCTGTCACCAGTACAGTGGAGAGCTGGTAGACTGACATGGAGGCAGGCAGGGGGATGCTTAGTGGAGGGTGGAGGGGATTTGGAGCTTTTGGCTGGCTTCTAAACTTCATAGTTGCCACTGATATTTTATTTAGGTTATTGATTTATGTAGCGCCAACATATTCCACAGCACTGTACAGAGATCAATATCAGACACCATTCACATTGGGGATTCCAAATTAAAGGGGTGTTCCTTCCAGTTAAAGTTATTTTCTATGTATAAGATACCAGATAACTGATGGAGGTGCAGCCACGATCACAAGGATGGGGGTCCCATGTGAATATAGTGGTGAGGGGCACGATCAGACACAGGTGCATTCACTTCTATGGAGATCGACAGGAAGGGAATAAAATGGTGGCCAAGCATGTGCAGCAGGGCTTCATTCATAAGAGCACTCAGGCCCCTGTACTTGTGATCGGTGGGGGTCTCAGAGATGAGCGAAGTATTCAAAAATTCGATTCGGCAACTTCGCCGAATTTCGCAATACGATTCTATTCCATCCGAATTAAATCGCGGTGCATTGTGTAACAAAAACAGCTATTTATTGGCTGCAGAGAGCCGGGGTGGGCGGCAAAATGGCGGAACCCCTTGGATGCCACGATCATGTTTAACCGCGGCATCCAAGGTGTTAAAAACCCTCCAATCGGTTATGGAGCAGGGTGTAGGATATTAGCAAGGTGTTTTAACACCTTGGATGCAGCGGTCATACATGCCGTGGATGCTCATGAAGGGGTTAAAGGGCTGTGACATCAGGGCTGGCTGCTGATTGGCTGCACGCATAGCATTGTGGGTGATCCTGCATTCCCAGAGTTCCTTGCCCCATGTCCTAACATGTGCAGCAGCCATTTTGAACTAAATGTGATTCGTTACCATGAAGCGTGAGGAAATTCGGATTTGATGCAAATCGAATATTTCCTGAAATTCGGATCGAATTCCACTTCGTCAGCTTCGATTCGCTCATCTCTAGTCTCAGTATTTAGACGTCCAGTGATCAGATACTTAGGCTAGGGCTACAGAGTGAATTTGACCGCAACTCCTGTCGCGTCACCAAAGATCACTGGTTCACCCTGCAAGTCCTTTACTAATGTAAGTGCATGGAGTCGCAATGGAACCCTAGTGTGCCGCGACACAACTTCAGGTCAAACATTGCTCGACTTCTTTGCAACATGAAGTCGTGGTCGCGGCACACTTGGAGTTGTCATGTGACTCCATTGACTAACATTAGAGAAGGAGTCACAGGATAACTCTGCAGTCGTTAGTCATGTGATGAGAATTGCGGCCAAAATCGCTGTGTAGCCCTAGCCTAATTGAAATTGCCATAAAGTAAATGGATTAGAGGCCAAGCATGTGCACCAGAGCTTCATTCACAAGAGCACTTGTGATCGGTTGGGGTCTCAGCATTTGGACGTCCAGTGATCAGACACTTAGGCTAGGGCTACAGAGTGAATTTGAACGTAACTCCTGTTGTATGACCAAAGATCTTCGGGTCGCCCTGCAAATCCTTCACTAATGTAAGTGCATGGAGTCACAATGCAACCTCTAGTGTGCCGCGACGCAACTTCCAAGTCGAACATTGCTCAACTTTTTTGCAACTTGAGGTTGTGGTCGCGGCACACTAGGAGTTGCAATGTGTCTCCATTCACTAACATTAGTGAAGGAGTCGCAGGGCAATCCGGAAATCTTGGGTCACGTGACAAGAGTTGCTACCAAAGTCATAATGTAGCCCTAGTCCTATGGAGATTGCCATGAAGTAAATGGATCAGTGGCCAAGCATGTGCACCAGAGCTTCATTTACTAGGGCACTTGGAGACCAGTTCTTGTGATCAGTAGGGGGTCTCTGCATTTGGACTTCCAGTGATCAGACACACAGGCTAGGGCTGCAGGGTGAATTTGAACGCAATTCCTGTTGCGTGACCAAAGATTACCAGTTGGCCCTGTGACTCCTTCAGTAAAGTAAGTGAATGGCATCATATTGCCACTGCTGGGGTGCCGCAACTGTGATTTCGAGTCACAAAAATGATTGAACACTGCTCAATGTTTTTGCATCTAGAAGTTGGGGTACCCTAGGGGTCACATTGGAACTTCATACACAAACATTAGTGAAGGATTTGCAAGGTGACACGGCAATCTTTGGTTGCGCAATGGGAGATGTAGCCAAAGTCACCATGTAGTCCTTGCCTTATTCCCTATACTTAAATTGTTTGGGGATCCAACATCCCCTTTATGAACTGACGATCCTCAGAATAGGCCATCAGTAATCAGTGGGGGACCAACACTAGGACCCAGCACTGATCAGCTGTTCCACTGGGTTGCCAGCTATTCCTGCTGCTACTGGGTGTCAGAAGGGGACTGTGTCAGATGCAGAAGGCACCACCCACTATATAGTGGCCTTGATGGGGTACTGCAGCTCATCTCCTTCACTTTAATGGAGGCAACAATGCTACACTTTCTACTCCCAACACAGTCCCATGTATAACCTGGAGGCAACCAGAACAGCTGATGGCCTGCCAACCAAGCAGATACTGATGGCGTATCCTGAAGATTAGGTGAACAGTATGGAAATTGCCTGCGGGCATGAAAACAAACCATTAAAAAAAACATAAGCAGCCATATTGTCCCCTATTGTTGCCCCACTAAGCATCACCAGGGGGCTGAGATGGGTTTCCATGAGAGTCAGGAGCCTTTTGAAGGTTCACAAGGCGGACATTACTAAACCTCTTTTATACAATGTGTAATAGAAGTGAATGGATTTTACAATATACTGAAATAATGTGCAGTATATTGTGAGCGATCAAACTACTTATGTTCTTTTTTTTTTGTAATGTAGAATATTTAAAAGAAAAAAACAAATATAAAAATTGAATTATCCTATTTCACATCTAAATAACATATAAACACTTTAGGTATCCCTGGGTTCCAAAATGCCTGTTAAACATTGTAGCGGGAAAAAAAAAATAAGATTGACGAATTGCCATTTTTTTGCCACTTCACCTCCTGAAAAAAAAATTTATAAAAAGTGATCAAAACATTAGACATTCCTCAAAATGGTGTCAATTAAAACTACATCTTGTCCCCCCAAAAAAAACACCTTACACAGTTCTGTACATGGAAAGAGGAAAAAGTTTCGAGTGTCACAATATAGTAATATAAACAAATTTTTATATTTTTTTCAAGTTTTTAATTTATTTTTATGATACGAAAACAAGAAAAGTTCTCTATAAATTTGGTATTGTCTTGATCGTACTGACCCACAAAATTTAGGCAACGCATCATTTTATCATACAGTGAAGACCATAAAAACTAAACCCGGTATTCCGGACCAAGCCCCCCTCGGACACCGGCCTTCTATCTTCAACACCTCTCTGATCACTCCCTCCACCTCTACCACAGGAAACCTCTGCGGAGCTTTTGTGATAAGCTCCATGGGAAAAACCATGATGTGTTTCCACCTGCTATGTGGAGCCTTGGCCTAAAAGTATCTTCTTTGCTTAATGACCAGCAGACCTGAGTATGCGGAGCTCCCAGCTCTCCCATGACAGAAGGTGTGAAGGAACGATGGGCCATGTTGAATTTTATTATGCCTGATCCTTTGCTTCCCTGGGGAAAACACCACTGCCAGAATAGTGTATGGTGGAGGCTTTGTTTCTTCTCATTATGAAGATATGCAAGCTTAGTCAAGCCAAGTGTGCATGTGTGTGAAGGAATCAGGAAGAGCGATAGTTGTTGAAGGTGTATTGGCACCTTTAAATAACCCTCCTGATGACAAGCTGATGACGTTCTTGCTATGTAGAACACCAGGAAGCTGCTGTAGCAATACACAGCACTCATTGAAATGAATGGACAGCCATGTAATACAGTCAATAGCAGTGTATAGTATATCCTGATGGGGCAGGATACAAGTAAGAAGTAGCAACCAAGGTCATTGTAATGTCCAAAAAAATTGAGTACTGGTTTTATTTTATTGCTCTTTGCAGATTTTTCCGGAATTCGTTTTGTTTAGTCAAAGCAACAATCTTCACACTGCAAGACTTGGACAGATAACTTGTGGGTTTGTCTTGTGCAGACCTTATCAACATTACTAGGATTTACAAGCAATTGTGAGAGTACATTTAAAAGGGGTTTTCGAGTAGTTAAAGGGGATATGTAAAAAGAAAATGACCTATTTTTAAACCATGTTTTTTGCTAAACATATTTTATATGAATTTTTAATACTTTTTTTTTTTAATTTGACGTTTAATTTTGAAAAGGTAATGTAATTTTCACATAGTCCACTAAGCCTGACACTTGAAAATTGTGTAGGGACTTTCTTTGCACCAATCACTTTGTTTGCATCACAGACAAGACAGATAGCATACCAATAGAAGATAACACCTCTAAGCATTACATTAGATAACTTCACATAACAACCATTCTTACATCCACTACTGACAATAGATGATGTCACAGTTTATCTCCTCCTCCTCCTTGCACTGGCCATGACTGTGCTGTAAAGTATATCACTAAATGCTGTTAACAGAGCAGAGAAGCTCAGGCAAGATGGCCGCCCCCCAAATTCTGTATGGAAATGAGAATAAAAATCTAAATAAATAAGTAAAACAAATTCCTTTTAAATATTGATGACCTATTCTTAGGATATGTCATCAATATCATATAGGTGGGGATCCAGCACCCTGCACACCCACCATTCAGCTGTTAGAAGAGATTGCAGCATTAGGACGAGTGCTGTGGCCACTTTATTGCTCACCAAGCACAGCTCCATATATTGCATAGCAACTGTGTTTGGTATTGCAAGTAAATGGGACTGAGCTACAAACGGAACATGGACTGACCAACACGATGTCACATTATTTATTTATTATGCTTACTTATATAGCGCCATCATATTCCGCAGCGCTTTATAGACATTGACAGTCACTGTCCCATATAGGGCTCACAATCTACCTTCCCTATCAGTATGTCTTTGGAGTGTGGGAGGAAACCCACGCAAACATGGGGAGAACATACAAACTCCTTGCAGATGTTGTCCTTGGCAGGATTTAAACCCAGGACTCCAGCGTTGCAAGGCTAATCACTGAGCCACCGTGCCTTTATCGCTTCTCACAGCTGATTGTGGGGTTGATGACCTATCCTAACAATAAGTTACCAGTATTAAACTCCTCAAAAGCTTCAGTAAGTTCTGAGGCCCCACGTTGCGGAAACTTTTAAATCAGCCGGGGACAGTGAAAAAAATGTAAAAAAAAATGCATACTCACCTGTCCCCGATGCTCCAGTGTCCTCTCGGAACATCCCGGTTCTTCAGCTCTGGCGGCTTCTCTGGCGGCCTCTCTTCCTGGGTTCCGCTGAAGCCGCTGATTTGGCCTCAGGAAGTGACCTGTGATGTCACAAATAACGCACCCAGATAGAAAGGTCAGATTACTGCAAAACTCGGCATGCAGTTATGTCTCAGGCAGATATGTAAATGGTTACAGATGGGGTCAGATTAGACATTGGGTCTTGCCACAAGGGGTCATAAAAGTGCTTCTCCTGCTAAAGATGGCCCAACAGGATGCTTGAGCTTCCTTTCAATTGTACAGCTTTCCCCAGTACAATTCCACTTACATACAGAATATCATCAGGTAAAAAATGAACCCTTACAAAATTCTGTTGATAGAAAAATAAAACAAAAGTCAAGGATCACATAATATGGTGATACAAAGCAAATTCTTTTTTAATTTAAGTAGTAAAACATAGCAAAACTATATAAAGTTGGCATAAATGAAATAATACCAACACCAGTTAACATGGCTTTATTTAACACCGTAAAAACAAAAAACAATTGGGTCTGCAATTGACAGAATTGCATTTTGTATTCACACCACACCACACCCCAAATAATTTTATAAAAGTTTCTCAATACATTATATAATACATTTAATGGTGTCACAAAAAATGTGGATCAATCCGCAAGAAACAAGCCCTCCTATGGCATGTCAATGTAAAAATTAAGTTATGTCATTTGGAATGTAAGGATGAAAAACAAAAATAGTCTCTTGGGCCAATATAATAGGAACATAAAACCAAATGAGTTAAATAAGTTGTTAAACAGAGTCTGGGGTGGCCAAAGGAAGGTCTAGGCTGTGTATTATCACTTCTGCCAAATCTGCCTCCCTAGCCCAGTACAACCCTGGACATTCCAATAGTTCTCCTTTTCAGTAAGATTCCCCATTCTTCCTTTCCACACCAAATCCCTCCCTGCCCCCATTACAAAATGGGAACACTCACCACCATCAAGACTGTGGCAGGGTGGGGCAGAGAGCGGGAGGGTCATGGTGGGGACTCCTAGGCCTGACATACTTATTAGAATTCATACCAGTTTTTTGGAGCGAGTTGTACAGGAAATCTTAGGGTTCCTAACTCGTGTAGATCTCCATGGGCATGGGCACGTGTCTGATTTATGAAGAGACTGAAGCCTTTTGAGAAATCAGGCATACCTTGCTCTTGTCAGGCCCTTTATTAAGAATGGCGTACGAAACGCCAGATGTAATAAATCTGCTCCATTGTGTTGTCTGTTTCTGTCATTATCTGGATCAGCACTGTAGAGTTATAGGTTGGGCTTGATGGAAATGTGTCTATATCCAACCTCATCTACGATGGAACTATGTAAGGCCAAGTTCACATCTGTGCTCCGCTGGAGTCTCCGCCGCAGAAACCTAAAAATCGGCAGAGAGGAAAATCCTGCACAATGAACTTTTCTCTCCTCCGCTTTCAGTTTTGAAACAGTGGACTCTTGACGGATACCTGGCGGACCCCATTATAGCTAAAACAGCGGTCCATCTCGCCATCATTCGGTCCCTTAGTGGACCTGAACAACCGAGAGACCGGCGCAGATGTAAACCTAGCCCTACTATATGTGGTCAATACACATGCACGTTTGAAAAGATCATCGGCATAACTTTAGGAGTCACAGAAGTTGCAGTTGTACCTTGGCCTTAGGGCCTCTGGTGACTGAACAGTGCACATTATATTTTATCTTTATGACTTTTTCTTTTCCTTTGTGCTATGACTATGTTGCTTACCTCTGTACTGTGACATCATTGTTTGGATATACATTAGTTACCTCTGTACTGTGACATCATTGTTTGTATATACATTAGTTAGCTCTGTACTGTGACATCATTGTTTGTATATACATTAGTTACCTCTGTACTGTGACATCATTGTTTGTATATACATTAGCTACCTCTGTACTGTGACATCATTGTTTGTATATACATTAGTTACCTCTGTACTGTGACATCATTGTTTGGATATACATTAGTTACCTCTGTACTGTGACATCATTGTTTGTATATACATTAGTTACCTCTGTAATGTGACATCATTGTTTGTATATACATTAGTTACCTCTGTACTGTGACATCATTGTTTGTATATACATTAGTTACTTCTGTACTGTGACATCATTGTTTGTATATACATTAGTTACCTCTGTACTGTGACATCATTGTTTGTATATACATTAGTTACCTCTGTACTGTGACATCATTGTTTGTATATACATTAGTTACCTCTGTACTGTGACATCATTGTATATACATTAGTTACCTCTGTACTGTGACATCATTGTTTGTATATACATTAGTTACCTCTGTACTGTGACATCATTGTTTGTATATACATTAGTTACCTCTGTATTGTGACATCATTGTTTGTATATACATTAGTTATCTCTGTACTGTAACATCATTGTATGTAATGTACAATTATAATTCATTAAAATGCATTGTTTATAAATCCTGTGCTGTGACATCACTGTGTGGATGACCTCATATATTCTAATGCCTTTTTTTATTATCCTTGCTGTGACATCACTATTGCCCTTACCCATTGTTTCTGACATCACTGTTTATTCAACTTGTTCTTTGAAATGTTCTTTTTTCTCTGACATCACAGTTGACATTGTTCCCATACTGTGACATGTAGAGTGGCTTGAATCACTGTGTGCATCATCTTTGCATTGTGGCATCACTAGTATTGTGATTGTTTATGATCACTAAATTGTGATGTCACTGTGTTTAATATATTGTACTGTGACATTACTATATAAAAGGTATCCGTGTCCTGTGACATCACTTTGTGCATTTTCAGGGGTGGAAAGGTTAAAGTTCTACCTCAGAAGGAAGGCCAATGGTTCCTCCTCCATATAAACGCAGTACAATAACTTGAATGTAAACTTTGTGGCCCTGTTACATATTTTGAATTGGGACTCAAATACTTACATTTTTGTCCCTGGCATAGATTAGCCTCAGCGGTCATGTGTGAGAGGGGCCTACGCCGGAAGAGCCCAGGGGAGCCGCAGGACAGGACAATGGCCTGGGACACTGGAGCACTGGGAACAGGTGAGTTTGTTTCTTTTTGTTTATTTTTCACCTTCCTTGGGCCTTTCTGACATATGTGTGGTCCAGGGCGGGTCTTGAGTAGGCCTCAGCCCAGGTGTGGGTACTGGGCTCATTACTGGCCCATAAAAGGCTGCAGAGCCTGCACTTCAGGGCAGATCCTGGCAGTGAGAAAAGGTTCCTGGGGTCTGGCATGACATATGGAGAGTCTGGTGAGACTGTACTGTGTTTATTTGTGTGGTTGGTAGTAAGCCACATGTATAGTCAGATTTTTTTTTTTTTATTTTTTTTTACTGTTTAGTTAGTGCTCTGACGAGCAGGGTTTTGTTTGATGTTTTTTTTTCCTGAAGTTAAGGCTGTATTTGATCTTGCTTATTCTGTGCCTGAGGTGAAGGTTTATTTATTTTTGCTGTTTTTCCCAAATAACCCTCGTTGCACAAGACATCGTGTCCCTTTCTCTGACTGGTTGGGTCCGCACCATTGCTGCTATCGAGCTACTTTCCCCACATAAGTTAATCAGGACACTGTTAATAAGCACATTGTACTAGACCTGAAAGTAAGGTGCTTAAATAAGAATTATACATATTAGTATGGTTCATAACAATGGCATGTATTCTACACTATTATTAAACTGCCTCCAAGGGGGTACAAAAT
This sequence comes from Leptodactylus fallax, assembly GCA_947044405.1. Classification (NCBI taxonomy): domain Eukaryota; kingdom Metazoa; phylum Chordata; class Amphibia; order Anura; family Leptodactylidae; genus Leptodactylus; species Leptodactylus fallax. The sequence continues at coordinate 10,996,086 of CAMRHE010000006.1, forward strand.
AATTCAATAATATACCAAGTTATCTAGTGAGGAAAGTAACAGATCCAAAAATGGCCACTTCTGTATATGGGAATATTAAACAATCATCTGTTTGCCTCATTATGTGTGTATTTACTTACTGGATTGGAGGATGATTTTTGACTCGTTATCTTTATTTATAGTAACTGGGGGTTTATCTCGTGATACTGGGTATTTATCCTTGTTTTGTTTGCTGTAACTTTTTGTCTTATGATGAACTCTGACTTGGGCAGGGTTCACACTACCGTTGGATATCCGTTATGATAGGTGTCGTGTTTTTTTTTTTTTTTTGTTTTTTTTTAATGGACACTATCATAACAGACAGCAACGGACACAACATCAGTTGGTGTCTGTTTTTATATATATATTTTTTTTCTGCTTTCTAATCATGTGCAGAAAAAAAAAACCTGACAGCAGAACAGATGCCTGTCTGTTACCCATAGACTTTAATGTTAAAAAATAATGGACACTTGTCGTCCATCATGAAAACATGGTGTTTTTTGTCCCCCCCCCCCCACAGAAAAAAAAAAAAAGACGAATTGGGTGCAAAACGGAAACAAGATAAAATCCCATTGAAATGAATGGAAATTTTTAACAGTTCAGCTAGTGTCTGTTGCTAAAATCTTGTAACGGACAATAGCAACAGACGCTACTGATGGTCACCAGTGGTAGTGTGACCGCCCCCTTACACTAGGTTCACACTGGCGTTCGGGTTTCCCTTCTATGGTCCACTGGGGACCTGATAAAGGAAACCCGTCCACTTAAAAAGTGGTTACCTGCGGACCCCATAGACTATAATGGGGTCCACTGAGTTTCCGCCTGGTCTAATGCTTGCAGGACTCTTCTCTTTGCATATTTTAAGCTGAATGGGGGGACGGAGTCCCCAAATGGTCACCCAACGGTCGTGTGAACCTAGCCTGAGGGAGAAAGGCATGGAGCTGTATTATCTTTCCAGTAGTTTAATTGTTTCACTTGGTGGTCTATGTTGTGTATCATGGGTATCACATGTTTTAGAGAGTCATATTAAAGGTTCTGTTTTAAGGGATTTAATTCTGTGATATTGTCTAATCTTTACACAGAGTGGCTACATATGCGTCTTGCATCTTTCAGTTTTTGAATTCTTAAACCAGGTGCAAGTAGCATCTAGTACGAAAATCCTTGTAACATGCAAGAGGTTGTCCTACAGTGTCAAATTTGGGGCAAAAGGCCCCTAGTGAATTTAAAAAAAAAAAAAAAAAAATTCACTATAATGTTAATTTAGAAGAACGCACAGACTGTAAGAAGCTGTTTTTGTTTTTCAATTGAATGTGAAACCCGAAAATTCCCAGAAAATGTCTCCTTGTTTACAGCAAGGATTTATCCAAAACTGGAGAAATGAAGCTGCCCGTAGCCAGTTCTGCCATATCTTGTTACAAGCATCAAATAAAAAGATTGTCAGAAAGCAACACTATATGCTCAAAAGGAGGAAAAAAAGTCCAATTTATCACCTGTTTTTCTTGGTCTTTTGAAAACAGCTGCCCAAAAATAGAAGTCTCATGTGTACCCCAGGATCGCGGTGCTGGAGCTGTCACTGAAGAGCAGGGGCTGGGGGATCAAGATTGTTCCATGTATAGGGCCCAGGCCATTGCACAGGAAAGAACCAACCCAGCCACACTTGCAATTCCGATTCCACTGCAAACATGCACACTTGTCTTGGTAAAGCATGCATGTTTATTTCAGTTGGGACAGGGGTGTAGACCACTGTATGAAATCCTACATGCTTTCCTGTGTGGGTCCCATTCTCATTGGATAATACCTTTGATATTGCAGTTTGTCAGACTTTTCTCTCCCGTGTATGGGACCATAGACACTAGATAAAAATCAGATGAGTGACCAATTGTAAAAGAAATATGTAAATCATAAAGTCATTCATGTACAAACCACAAAGTCTCCTAAAAGATTTCTAGATCAATGCTTCATGAGTTTGACTCACCCTTGTTAAAGATAGGGGGGTCAATTCTATAACAGCTCACATACCCTAATACAGCTACATCTTCCAATTCCTGAACACATTGCACATGCGCATTCTGACAGACACCGCTGATTTCCCCAACTACAAAAGGAGCGGGCATGTTACAATTCCACAACCTGATCCTCACCTACTCCCAAATATCTGCCCTTGGAGAGTTGGAAGGTCCCCTTACAGATTAGTTGAGACCTATTCTCTACATATTAAAACTGTATTCAGGATTCAGCACACTGACAGTTTTACCCGTATGTGCTTGGGTGATGGAGATATCGGTGCGGTTAGTTTCGGCACCGATATCCCTTCATTGTCAGAAGGGAGCGTCACCGCCAGACCTCAAGTGCCAGGAGCACAAGAAATGAGTCTGATTCGATTCATCAGACTCATTTCTAGGTCAGTAAAAATATATATATATATATATATATATATATATATATATATATATATATTGCAGGTGCTGACAGCTTTACACCAGGGCTATTTAGGACACTAAACCCCTGTCTGTCCATAAGGACCTGTTGTCGGTTTAGTGTCCCAAATCCTGACTGGTTCCCTTTAAGCTTATTGCCTGTCTGAGTTTTTAATATGGATCTTCTACTTGATGTTCAACTGTAAAATAATGTCCGTAAACTGTAAAATAGTGTACAATTGAATGAAATCCTTACTCACGTGTTGACCCCTAAGGTAACATTATTGGAGGACTCAGCTTCTTATAAAACGTGGAGATTTATTGAAGCCTTCATGGAAAAACAGATACATGGAAAACTTCCAGAATAACAGAAACATCAGTCAATGTCTTACATCATAGGTGGAGTGTAGGGTTAGGATTCTTCAAGGTGGTTCTCTTGCATCATCTTGGCTCATGCTTATTCATCAATGCGTGTTGGTCTTCTGCAGGACGATTCTGCCATAGCCAGGTCAGAAGAGAGAGACACCCAAAGTGAGGGACAGAGACAGATCCCCACAGGGAGAGGGAGACCCAGACATGTGTGTCTGTCAGTCATTTATATTCATGAAAGGGGGTGTTTCCCAACATCCTTCCACTTTCTACTACTGTATTTGGACAATACCAAAATAGTCATACCCCATCCACACCCATGCACCATAAGTTACAAGAGCTTTGTCAGCAAAATACAATTAACCATTAAAGGTCTTGAATATTGCATGTCAAATATTATTTAACATCAAATGCACTCCTAAGTTGGTCTACAAAACCCTAGGATTGTGCAAAAACTTGGGATGATCTGTACCGGAGGGTTTGGTTGGGGGGGGGGGGGTATGATAGGGCTGCCAAAAGGTTAAGATGAACCTGAATCCCATGTAGGCTGGGCTGGATTAGTTCTGCTATCACTGTTATAATGAACTTAGAACATCATTGGTGCCCATAAGCACTTTATTATCAGGAAACAGGTTGTAAATAGTGCCTGAGAATGAGCAAGAGCCTGTACAGCGGGTGATGATACCTTAGTTGTTGTGTCCACACAGGACGGCATGGTTTCACACAGCAGTCATAAGGGTGTGTCCACGCTAACCTGCATTTGTCAATTAGCAACTGGAGTCAAGGTAGTTAGCATAGCTTGTAAGAAGTGCAAAACAGAAGCCTTCCTAGAATCCAGGCAGGCGGCCAACAATTGTTTCTCTTCTGTGCATGTGAGGGTTCATATCTGCTTAAATCCAAAGTGTCACCTAGCTGTACTGAGGCTTTCTGTCTACTTTTGTAGTCAAACCAGCTGGCAAGTGATCAGAATGCCATGGTCCATTAGTTGTATCTGCACTGATGTGATACAACCTTAAAGGGAAAGAATTTTTGGTGGTGTGTTTAATTTTCCATATTATCTATATTTTTAAAAAATCATAAAAATCTTGCAATTCCAACCCTTGACCCTAACCTTAAAAATAATTTTGACTTCCTGTTGATCAGGGGTCTCAAACTCGGCCGGGAAAATGGTGGTCCACATTCTTTACAAATTCTATACAGTGCAACTTCATTGTTACATAACCCCAGCAGTGGCCCACATAGCTTAATGTCCCCCACCAGTGGCCCCCAGCCATACTTACCTCACTGCTCTTAGGTGCACTCCTCCTCTGCTCCAGGAGCACTTACATCACAGACATGCGCTCGAAGCAGGAGAAGAGAGCGGAGGTTGCAGGGGATCGGAGAGGTAAGTGTATATACTCAAGGTTCCCCAAGCTTATAGGCCTGCAGCCTACAAAATCATGAACCGGGTCAGGGGTTCTTTTCTCCCTGGTTCTGCCAATCCAACTGGTCATTGTGATAAGCTGTGAAATCCTCTATGTCTTATCTACATATACATGATAGCTGTGACCATCAGTGTGCTGTAAATGAGGTGACTGCTGCAAAGAAATCTACAGAAAACAGGAAGTCTCAGCATATTATATGGCCTAGTGGACAGTGTAAGAACTGCAGGATTTTTAAGTTTTTTTTTAAATATTGAGAGCATGGACATTTTTAAAAACCTTACCAAAAATTCTTTAAAAAATATGTCTAACATAAAACATGTATGAGGGATGAATATACTTACTGTCTGTGGGACAATGTAGAACAATCTAACTTCTGTATGTGAGGGCTACAGGTGTGACATGTCTCACACCTACTCCTCGGCAAACCATTTTTATAACATGCTTGGCTTTGCAAGATCCAGAAATTTGGTCCGCTTTAAGATGGCCACACAGTTTAGATATCGCCTTTGGCTTAAGAAATATAATAATAATAATAGTCCTTTAATAGTCCCACAATGGGGAAATTCAGTGTGTTACAGCAGCAAAGATAAGATAAGCAGATACAAATACAAATACAACATGTACAGGAATGTTCCAAGGTGAGAGGCATTACATTAATAGCAGACAGACAGATAGGGCGTAGCAGAGGGGGGGGGGGGGGGATTTAACAGGCAGAGAGATATTTCAGTTCTCTGTGTGTAATGATCTCCGCTTAGGTCGGTGTTGGTTGTACAGCCTAACCGTGCTCCAGGAGCACTTACATCACAGACATGCGCTCGAAGCAGGAGAAGAGAGCGGAGATTGCAGGGGATCGGAGAGGTAAGTGTATATACTCAAGGTTCCCCAAGCTTGTAGGCCTGCAGCCTACATATATACTAGTCTTACGCTAGTTTCACACCTTCGCTCAGGTTTCCGTTCCTCGGGTCCGCTTGGGAACCCGGAAAAATGGAAACCCAATCCGCTTAAAAAGCAGTTACCCACGGAAACCCACGGACCCCATAGACTATAATGGGTTCCGCTGGGTTTCAACCCGTTATGGGGGATGGAATGTCCCAACGGAAACCGAGCGCTGATGTGAATCCAGCCTTAGTAAATGTGGGCCACTATCTGGTAACATGGTCATTCCTGAGTGGGACCCCCTTTCAAATTTTGTTATGGGGTGCCATGCTATTTGTTGTATCTCTGTCTAGAGACCCCCCCCCCCCCCATCTCTACTCCATTCAGTTGCTTTTGTTGACTCAGCCTTACGTAATCTTTTAGGTAGTATATTGTGTATAGAAGTGAGGACGCACACTGTTTGCGCCCCCATCAGACACACTGAACCATGCTGATCAGCAGCCATGTCTAGTTCTGGAGTATTGATTGACATCGATCACTCTCATCATGGCCATTATGTATGGAGCAAACCAGAAAAAAGACAAATGCAACTTTTTTTTTTTTTTTTAGAATTGTCTTTTATTGAAAAGCAATAAGCAACATGTTAAGAAAATATTGTTTGCATTTGAACCCCCTGACAGTTTTGTACATAACCTGCTTAGGGTTTGAGCAAAGTACATAACAGTTTACCTTAAGCAGAAGATGTTCAGTGAAGCTACAAAAACTGCCCTAACTTCAGAGCTGCGGCAACTAGAGTCAAAATCTTGGTCTGTCCCTGTGACTTCAGATAACCCCGGGGAGGGGATGATCATGATATCACCCACATCATCCATCAGAGCACACATTTTCCCTTTAACCCCTTAGATGCTGATCGCAGAACGTAAGTGGTTTTTGAAAAAAAAAAAAAGTAAACGTAGACCATTTTTTTCCCCTTGTTAATGAAACAAAAATAAGGAACACACAATTATTGTCACATCCGTAACATCCCCTATAATAAAATTAGTATATTATTTATTCTCCATGATAAACACCATAAACCTTAAAATTCAGATGCCAGAATTGATATTTTGTGTTCATCTCATCTCTCAAAAAAGTAATAAAAACTGATCAAAAAGTCATAATATGTACCCAGAAAATACAAGGTCTCGTAAAGCTACATTGAAATAAAATGTAAAAAGTTATCAAAGTTGGAATGTAGAGAGGGATGAAAGGTTACTGGTTTAAGATTAAAATGTGATAGATCACTAAAGGGTTAAAATGCACATAAGGCAACGGAGATATGTGGCAGGAATATTTATTTAAACAATAAATTAAAAATCTGGAATAAAAAAAGTGACTTTTTATGTGGAAGGGTTTTTGCCATTTTAACGTGACTGTTAAATTTAGCACTGGGTACACTGACTCTCAGGTCAGGTGCGGGGGAGATCACAGAACTCACTGTTGTCATCAGACCAATCCACCATTGTCCTGAGATGAGAGCCACCCAGAGAGTTATATTTCGGGAGGGGGGTTCCTTCCCGACTCCAGATATGGCGATCAGATAACTTTCTGGTTTGCACAGAGGCTCACATGACAGCCTAGACCATTCAGTGGCCTCAACAGTCGCTGGAGAGGGACCGATGACATCACATCTCTGCAGTCATGTGAGCCTCACGGCTTCTGACGCCAGGAGCCCCAGAACGTGATGTAAAGGGTATCGGGACTGGACAACGGAGTGCCAGGGATAGGTGAGTGTGTCTTTATTTTCATTTTTTACACCCACTATGGCCACCCCTGAGGTTGCTCCAAATTCTGGACAACCCTCTTAAGAAATGAAGGGTATTGAAGTTCCCTGCACAGAGAAGGGGGCATTGAACAAGGGCGTCATGCATATGACCGTGTGTGAGATGCTGGCCATGCTTCTGCAGCCCATTCATTGGGGCCAGAGTACGGCCACAAAACCAAACAGGAATAGGTCCTGAGTTTTGCGGCACAGGCTGTCGGCCCACACACAGAACTGTGGAAATCATGGTCGTGTGCATGTGCCCATACAAATGAATGGGTCAGTGTGCTATCCGGGAAAAACCCAGATAGCATACTGAACTAGCACACGGGCCCTAAATCAGTGCTGTGTCCTCATTCCTTGTCAGTGTCGGTGGAGGTCTCAGAAGTTGGACCCTTCCTGGTCATAAGCTGATGGTGTTTTCTAGCAATACGGTTGGAATACCCCTTTAATAAATATGTTTCTCTATGAGATCAGGTATTTTGCACAGTATGTCTGAACAATGACATACCCCAGACAGTTTTATACCAGTTTCCACGCTAAGTAGTCAGGTCGCCCTTCCCTAAATGGTCCATGTCCTGAAACTAATAGAGTCCAGAGAACACTGCAGCATAAAGGAAGGGAAATGATATGGATTTTTGAGAAGAAAAAGATGATGACAAGTCCAGAACAGGGGAAGAAATAGCACTATGGGAAGAGCTGATAGAGGATAATGGCCGACGGATATGCAATAGCTGAAGCCATACATAAAAATGAAGGCAGTACAGAAAGCTATCATCGTCTGAGGAATGAAAGAGAAATAGAACAATTTCGCAGCTGCCGACTTGAAAGATTAATTCCCTTTAACATGTCATGAAATGTTCGGCTGCGGTATACAGACACAATGCCGCCTAGACATTGCAATACATTTGTTTTTATCATTTAATAATGCTATTCGGGAGAAGCAGGTGTTAACATATTGATAGGCATTTTTATTATTTTTAAGGTACTAGATATTGAGCAAAACCAACATCACCTAGGCAACCCGAATACAGAAAACGCCGCTCAAGCTCAATGGCGAAGGCATCTGAAGTCACCTTACATCAAGGATTGTATGGAGGGCAAAGAACCTGACCTTCAGCAAAAATCTACAGGGACCCAAAAAATGTTATAGGAAAAAATTAGAAAAAAATACAATGTAACACTGTCTTAGTGATAACATACGTACACTACACATCAATGGTAACATTAATATAGACATCACATGGTGAAGTCAGAACCTGATCATTACAGAGATAAGCGGTGCTACATAGGCGCTACTTATCTCTTCCTGCACTAGCTGTCTGACACAGATTGCATTTGCAGGATGTTCCTATTCTGGGCTAACCACTGGTTGACATATAGTATTAGATCTCTATTTAAATAAAGAGTTTCTTCAGCAGCTGCAGTGTGTATTATACAGTTCTATCCAGTGACATAATAAACACCCCAGCTGCTGCAGATCTTCTTTTGCAAAAGAATGTGGGCAGGGGCAGAACTACTGCCATAGCACCTGCTATGGGGTCGTGAGATTAGTGGGCCAGGCCAGCACCCTGTTTTACCTCGAGCCTCCATGGGCGCTCTGCACATAATGTCAGCGTCGGGACACCGTATTTAGCAAGAGGCTAAAGGTAAAATGGAGAAGACAGTGAGCAGGATCGGGGATCTGGAATAATCAAGTAGGAAGTGGACTAAAGTCACTCTGTACGGGGCAAATATGGTGGGGGGAGGGCAGTATATTGTGTAAAGCGGGCACTTACTGTATGGAGGCCTGTAAAGGGGTTACTGACTTTATGGGGACCTGTAAAGGGGTAGTATACTGTGTGTAGGGCCAGTAATGGGGACAACTACTGTGTGGGGGCCTGTAAAAGGGGCAGCATTGTATACAGTATGTGGGCCAATAAAGGAGGCAATATTCAATATGGGGGACAATAAAGGGGCAATATACTGTATGGAGTCTAATAAATGGGGGCAATATAGTATATGGGGGACATTAATGGGGAAATATACTGTATGTGGGGTTAGTTAACTGGGCATTATACCTTCTTTGGAGTCAGAAATGGGGAGATTTATACCATGTGAGGAGTCAGTAAGGGTGACAATATGCTATGTGGGGTGTCAGTAAAGAGGGGTTATAGCCTGTGAGGGTCAATAAAGGGGGCATTATACTGTATGGGGGGCCAGTATAGGGAGTGTTATACCGTGTAGGAACCAGTAAATGGGACAATAAACCATGTCAGGGCCAGGAAAGAGGGTATTATACCGTGTTGAGGCCAGGAAAGGGGGCACTGTAACATGTGGGAGTCGATGTAAAACACGGAGCTTCGATACTATTGCTTATGTTCCCTTCTAATGTCATATTGCTTGTATTTCAGTTCTAATGGATTGTAACTGCTTGAGCCTATTGTTCTCAGGGCAAATGGTAAAAAGATTGGCAGTGACTTCTTCCCCTTTCCCCATTCACAACACAAGCATGCTCTGCCGAACCAAGCGTGCATGTGTCAGGAGATGTAGCTGTCACCGAACATACAGTACATGTGGCTGACAGCTGTCTTTATGTCAATGGCCAGCCTAAACCTTGAAATTTATTTGTGATGCAAAGCCAGGATCCATCTCCTACTAGTACCTTCCATATTAAATTGAGGGTTTAGATCAAGGAATGGACATAGCTAAAGGAGGTGCAGAGATATCAGTAAGACCTTGCCCTTTTGCACAATGGTGAGTGAAAATGTGACATTTTAGCAGATTTTCAATGCAGATGAAAATCCATAACAATTTGCAATACAATGTATAGGGACAGGATTATCAAAACCCCGTCGACACGTAGCAACAGAAAACCAGCAAGGAAATCAGAGCATGCTGCAGATTGTCACAGCGGACTTATCTCCGCCACATGAAAAACCAGTTTTATAAATGTCATATAGTAAATGGGGTGTTTTGAAATTGGTTCCTAGAGAGTCTGTCACCAGTATATTAAACCAGCAACACAGTTAGATAGGTAAGGTTCACATGAATGTAATACCTTTTTCCCCCTGAAAATTCCTGCCTCTGTTGCCGAGATATTCAATTATATCATAAAATATGCAAATGAGCAATCCGTTGCACCGAGGGCGGCTCCATTGCTCCAAACTGAATGCCCCACACTGCTCAGGAACGCCCTCCTTATCCATTCCCTTCTTTGAGTGACAGGGCCAGGGAGCTATGCTGATATTTTGCTTGGCCCTATGTTCTTGTGTTCGTGCCGGCATATTACAACAGTGTGAGGCATATCAGTTTGGAGCAATGGAGACGCCCTCAGTGCTCCAGACTGCTCATTTACACATCGTAAAATAAATTAATATCTCGGCAACAGAGGTAGGAATTTTCATAGGGAAAAAGGTGATACATTCAGGTGAGCCTGATCTATCTAACACTGTTGCTGGTTCAATATGCTCCCTTTGACCAATTGCTGTTTAAGCAGTTTCGATATGTAACCTGTAACTGGCAGGACAAAAGACAGTAAGTAAAACTAACTACGTATAATCCAACACTGCCCTGGTTTGCAGAGTCTAAGCGATTCCCAACAGGGGTGCTTTGGAAACCTGCCAGGGGTCTGAAACACTCTGGTTGCAAAGATGACTGCATGCCTTATCTGTGTCTAAAAAGGTTGGGAAACACTGGTCTAAGATCACCCTAGGGTAGCCACAAGGCAGGATGGACTTGACTGCTTCAGTACCCAGGTTACAACCCCAGGACAAGGTGCCACTTGCAAACCAGAACCCTTATTGCACAAGAGAGTAATACACAAGACAAGGTCAAAAACCAGGAAAGAATATTGGAAAATCCAAGACAACAGCAGATGAATACCAGAGTCCAAGACAGGGTCGAGTAAAGGAGTTCACAGATAAAGCCACATCAGCAAGAGATCAGATAACCAGGAAAGTAAGCCAAAATAAGTAGCAGGAAATCAGCAGAAAACAAGATAAGTTCTGAGAATACAGAGCCAGAATATAGACGTATTCACAGGCAGGTGATAAGTCTCAATGATAGCTTCAAATGCCCCTGACTTAGCCGTGGATTGGAGAATGAGACAGCTCTCCCATTGTCTCTCTGCTTCAAAACAAGGACTGGCTGAGTAGACCCAGCCAGAGTTTGACTGGCAGGAATGGCAACCTAAAACAGCAGCTGCAATGGAAACAATGAATTCTAGTAGGAGAAGCAAGACCATGGATACTGAGCATCCTAACATGGCAGCCCGGTTTAAAGTTTTGCATTATGGCCCAGAGGGATGGGGCTGAAGCTGGCCTTGGCCATGCACATTATATGATTGTTGGCCAAATCCAGTGATTTCTCAACAGGACCAGCCAACCATCTACAACTTATAGGACCATCCCATTTCTCCCCTGATGGCAGATGTCAGGGGAAATAAAGATCGGGCAGTTGGATTTAAACTGACTGATACTTTTGTTCTCCCCCTACACATGCATGCTCAGTTTGGCTGAGCAGTGAATGTATACAGAATGGGATAGGGGAGAAAGTCAAAGCCAGACTCTTCTATTCCCCATTCATTATACATGCACTGTCCTGCTGAGCTCAGTATTCTATGAGTGGCCACTGGGGGGCATTATACTGTGCCTGGGGACCACAGGCAAGCATCACACTGTGGCATGGCCACTGGGAAGCATTATATATACTGTGTGAGAGCCACTGGGGAGCATTATACTGTGGGGGGGGGGGACTGGGAAGCATTATATATACTGTGTGAGGGCCACTGGGGAACATTATACTGTGGGGGGGGGACTGGAAAGCATTATATATACTTTGTGAGGGCCACTGGGGAACATTATACTGTGGGGGGGGACTGGAAAGCATTATATATACTGTGTGAGAGCCACTGGGGAGCATTATACTGTGTGGGGGGGACTGGAAAGCATTATATATACTGTGTGAGAGCCACTGGGGAGCATTATACTGTGGGGGGACGGACTGGAAAGCATTATATATACTGTGTGAGGGCCACTGGAGAGCATTATACTGTGGGGGGGGGGACTGGGAAGCATTATATATACTGTGTGAGAGCCACTGGGGAGCATTATACTGTGGGGGGGGACTGGGAAGCATTATATATACTGTGTGAGGGCCACTGGGGAACATTATACTGTGGGGGGGGACTGGGAAGCATTATATATACTGTGTGAGGGCCACTGGAGAGCATTATACTGTGGGGGGGACTGGGAAGCATTATATATACTGTGTGAGGGCCACTGGGGAACATTATACTGTGGGGGGGGACTGGGAAGCATTATATATACTGTGTGAGGGCCACTGGAGAGCATTATACTGTGGGGGGGGACTGGGAAGCATTATATATACTGTGTGAGGGCCACTGGGGAACATTATACTGTGGGGGGGACTTGGAAGCATTATATATACTGTGTGAGAGCCACTGGGGAGCATTATACTGTGTGGGGGGGACTGGAAAGCATTATATATACTGTGTGAGAGCCACTGGGGAGCATTATACTGTGGGGGGACGGACTGGAAAGCATTATATATACTGTGTGAGGGCCACTGGAGAGCATTATACTGTGGGGGGGGACTGGGAAGCATTATATATACTGTGTGAGAGCCACTGGGGAGCATTATACTGTGGGGGGGGGACTGGGAAGCATTATATATACTGTGTGAGGGCCACTGGGGAACATTATACTGTGGGGGGGGGACTGGGAAGCATTATATATACTGTGTGAGGGCCACTGGAGAGCATTATACTGTGGGGGGGGACTGGGAAGCATTATATATACTGTGTGAGGGCCACTGGGGAACATTATACTGTGGGGGGGACTGGGAAGCATTATATATACTGTGTGAGGGCCACTGGAGAACATTATACTGTGGGGGGGGACTGGGAAGCATTATATATACTGTGTGAGGGCCACTGGGGAACATTATACTGTGGGGGGGACTTGGAAGCATTATATATACTGTGTGAGGGCCACTGGAGAGCATTATACTGTGGGGGGGGACTGGGAAGCATTATATATACTGTGTGAGAGCCACTGGGGAGCATTATACTGTGTGGGGGGGACTGGAAAGCATTATATATACTGTGTGAGAGCCACTGGGGAGCATTATACTGTGGGGGGACGGACTGGAAAGCATTATATATACTGTGTGAGGGCCACTGGAGAGCATTATACTGTGGGGGGGGGGACTGGGAAGCATTATATATACTGTGTGAGAGCCACTGGGGAGCATTATACTGTGGGGGGGGACTGGGAAGCATTATATATACTGTGTGAGGGCCACTGGGGAACATTATACTGTGGGGGGGGGACTGGGAAGCATTATATATACTGTGTGAGGGCCACTGGAGAGCATTATACTGTGGGGGGGGGACTGGGAAGCATTATATATACTGTGTGAGGGCCACTGGGGAACATTATACTGTGGGGGGGACTGGGAAGCATTATATATACTGTGTGAGGGCCACTGGAGAACATTATACTGTGGGGGGGACTGGGAAGCATTATATATACTGTGTGAGGGCCACTGGGGAACATTATACTGTGGGGGGGGACTTGGAAGCATTATATATACTGTGTGAGGGCCACTGGAGAGCATTATACTGTGGGGGGGGACTGGGAAGCATTATATATACTGTGTGAGGGCCACTGGAGAGCATTATACTGTGTGGGGGGGGGACTGGGAAGCATTATATATACTGTGTGAGGGCCACTGGGGAACATTATACTGTGGGGGGGGCACTTGGAAGCATTATATATATATATATATATATATATATATATATATACATATACAGTGTGAGTGCCACTGGGCAGCATTATACTCTGTAGAGGGCTGCTGGGGAGCATTATACTGTGGGGGGGGGCACTTGGAAGCATTATTATATATATATATATATATATATATACATATACAGTGTGAGTGCCACTGGGCAGCATTATACTCTGTAGAGGGCTGCTGGGGAGCATTATACTGTGGGGGGGGGGGCACTTGGAAGCATTTATATATATATATATATATATATATATATATATATACACACATATACAGTGTGAGTGCCACTGGGCAGTATTATACTCTGTAGAGGGCTGCTGGGGAGCATTATACTGTGGGGGCTACTAGAGAAGAAACTTTTATATACGCCAGGGTGGGTGCAAATTTCACCTGTACAAGGTCCCAATATTCCTGATAGTGGCCTTGTTGGGTGACAGCTATCTTATGTGTATGGCCGGCTTTAACCTGTCTTGTCCCCATTACACACAGAGTACTGAGGCTGTAAGCTGGCTACCAGTCTGAATCATGGCATATACAGCCATTGTGGTTATGATGCATGTGGTTTTAGTCCCGCATTGCATTCTTGTTTTTGTATCACAAGGTTATGAAGTATTTTTCTCACACAGAATTCAATGGAGAAAACCACATCAAAACCACAAGCGATTCGCGATAATGCAGTTTCCATGTGATAATTCTGCATCTATTAAACTGGCTGAGGAAGAGAAAGTGAGGAATGGAGGAAAATAAAGAGAGAAAAAAGCACTAAAAAGGCATAAAAACACACAACTGTTCATGAATCATGCAATTCTAATCTGCGATGTCCTCAGAGTTCCTTTATAGAACAAAAAAGCTGAATGTGTAGCCTAACAGGATCACGTCAATACTCAGAATTTCTACTTAACTGGTATATTACTGTCACTAATACCTATAAAATACAGTATATTATTACATATAGCACCAGCCGAGGTTCCCATCTATTTATAGCATCGTACCAATAGAATAGTATCACTTATCCCGCGGCCAGGCCTGGAAATAAGGCTGTTATCATTGAAGAACAGCACGCTGACCCGACATAGCAGAGCCGGGGAGTGTGGATCTGAAGAATCACCCAGGTCCCAAACAACCCAGGCATATCCATATATTCTGGACACCAGGGGCACTGACCGAATGTCCACTAGTGTTATAGACTATGTATGTATTTATGTAACCTCTCTGTAAATGCAATGTTATGTACACCTGCACTGGGAAGTCTGTTCTGGTCCGTCAAAGGACCAAAACGGACCACGAATTGACAAAAATGAGGTCCATTGGGTCTCTGGATTTTCTTTAACTGAAATCACCAGGCAAAAGAGTCAGGCTTGCAGCACTTTATCATCCAGTGATTTCTGCAATGGAGACTATGTGCAATGTGAACGTAGCCTGACCCAAACAGGAGACTTGTTTCTGTTATTTATAAAGCATCCAAAAGCCACACAACCATAAAGATAGAGCGAACCTAGACAAGGTAAAGCTATGTTCACATTTGCGCTGCTGTGTGAGGACCAGAACAACGGACACACGGACTACTAAAATAGTGGACACCAACGGTGACCAACAGACCCCATTGACTATAATGGGATCCGTCGGGTGTCCATTCTTTTAAACTGAGGCTTGCAACACTTTTTCGTCCGGCAATTTTCAACACACGATACGATGGAGTCTCCAAACGTAGACTCCAATGCAGATGTGAACATAGCCTTATAGAGAACAAAGATGTAATACTAAAATCTGACAAAGTAAGGCTTTTATAAAATCTATTAAAGCACTACATAACTAGGAGCCTAAGATAATAAAGATAATCCATAGAGGATACATTTCAGATCCAGATGACTGGGGGTCTGAGCACTAGGTCCCCCAATGATCAGGAGAATAGGGTATTGAATGTACCCCCTTCATGACTAAAGCACCGGTGCGCTGTGTGCTTGCATGACTTGTATTCCATTCACTCCTGTGAGGCTGCAGGAGGTCCCAGCAGTCGGATCTCCAGCGATCTGACCCTTATCTCCTATCCTGTAGTGGTACAACTGCTTACAGATACCTAAGTATGGCGCTCAGCTATCTCCAGCAATCCCATAAAGTTGGAATCAAGTAGCAGTGTGCATGCTTCACTGTCAATGATTTCAAATGGGGGAGACATTGGACCGGTGCTTGTGATTCGTGGGGGTCCCAGAAGGCGGACCACCCCCTATTAGACTGTTATCACCTATCCTTTGCATAAGTAATACATTTTGATTATGAGAACATCCCATAATCCCAAAAAACATATACTCACGTCCAGCCCTGGGGAATAGTGACCATCCTGTTCCCTTGACAGTGACGACTTCTTTGTTCTACAGTTCTTGATATTAACATGCTAAGGCTGCTTCTATAGCAGAAGGCAATCTAACATCCAAGTATCATCCAAGTGGCTTCCTTCCCCTCTTTGACTTCAATGGGGGGTTCTGTTCTGATATAATGGAGGAGGATAGGACCTGTTCTATGATCATCGGAACAGATCATCGAACCCCCCCATCTGGTCGTGTGCATGAGGCCTTAGGCTATGTTCACACTACTGTTGTTAATGTCCGTTGCTTGGCTTGGCTAAAATCCCTTTTGCTGTCTTAAGACTCGGTGAGTCAAAAGCAAATTGAGGATCTGTTACATCCAACAGAGGGCGCATGAGCTCCCCAGCTCCTTTCCCATAATGCCTTGTGATATGTAGATGCTAAGTAGAGGGCAAAAGGCAATTCAATCTCTACACACCTTCACTGGTGCTCTCCTCAATGTGAGAGATTCTTGTCCCTAACCCACTCATTGCCTCCCACAAAGCCAGCCAGTTCACTTTGCTCTGCATTGATGAGGGACAACAATCCTGAAACAGCGCTGTATGCAGATAAGTGAAATTGGCTTGGCTAAAATCCCTTTTGCTGTCTTAAGACTCGGTGAGTCAAAAGCAAACTGAGGATCTGTTACATCCAACAGAGGGCGCATGAGCTCCCAGCTCCTTTCCCATAATGTCCGTTGCTGTCATCCATCATAGGATGACGAAAACGGACATTAACTGTAGAGGAATAATGGACACAGATGAAGCCCCCTCCGTCTGTGTCCGTTCCCACTGACTCTAATGTAAACAGCCTGATGGACGCTGTCCTGTCTTCCATCATGTTTGTTTACTTTTGTAATAGAAGAAAAAGTTCTGCATGCAGGACTTTTTCTTCCATCAGAAAAGTAAAAAACATAACGGATGAAATCTTCTGTCACATATTTTACATTGGGATCAATGCAGAGGGGGCTCCATCTGCATCTGTCAATTAATGTCCTGTGACAGATGAGAGCAACGGACATTATCAATTGTAGTGTGAACCTAGCCTTAGACCATAAGTGCTGACAGTGTATGGATATGTGTCACCAGCTCTTGTAGTGAATGCAGGTGACACATCAGTATCTTCACAAGTGTATGTGTCACCCGCACACGACATCGTCATCCTGAGTCTGATTCATTCCCGGGATCAAATGAACTCATTGTCTTTGCCATTTTTACCTCTTGTAGTAGACATGCCACAGCTTTACAGCTCTAACTGTAAAGAAGCCTTTCCTATATTGTGATGAAAGATGTGAATCACCTTCTCCACGCCCCCAATTAACCACTATATTTATGTGATAATTCTTGAGATGAATATACTAAGTCTTTAGGATTATGTATACATTGTAGCTTTGTACATATATATATATATATATATATATATATATATATATATATATTTGACATGATTTCATTGCTTTTCGCCCGCTTGTGCCGGTGACACTGAATGTGTTAATGAAAGCTTTGCAGAACAATCTAGTTTGGCTTGAGTCATTCTTTTGTATCAGGATTGCTCACAGATTGCCTGGAATGGGAGAACAGTTTACAAACTATGTCAAGCGTCTTCTTTTCACAAATTAATTTAGTTGAGAAGCCAGACAGCTCGCATCAGAAATGAGCAATGCACCTGCTGCCCCCTAGTGGACGCATTGCAGTAGCCAGCACTTGTAATCTTCCTGGGTTGATCTAAATGGACTGGACATTGCTGCACATTGTCCAAACCTGGTGGTGAATGAGTATATAATGTGCAATAATGAAGACATTGGGGGAATTCATCAATCTCTCTATGCCAGTTTTCTGCAATAGAGGTGTGATATTGAGGCGCATGTTTGGTGCAACTCACGGGAAAATGGGTGATTCAATAAACTTCATTCATACAATAAAGGTAATAATAATAATAATAATAATACATTTTATTTATATAACGCCAACATATTCCGCAGCACTGTACAATTTGTACGGTTCAAGTAAAGACAAAAAAGATACATTACAAAGAAATATTCAATTCACACAATGGGACTGAGGGCCCTGCTCACAAGAGCTTACAATCTATGAGGTAGAGGGGGTGACACAAGAGGTAGCAGGGGGGGCGGAGGTAGCATTGCTTGTACAATGGTCAGACAATTTTGTAATAGAGGTTACTGTCATTACACATATATAAAGCTGTATGAGCCATCACCAGTCGTGTCCTTTAACGTGCAGATGGTGCCTGGACATATAAAGTTATTCTGATACGGCATCATATCCTGTGAGGTAATGCAGGAGCGTGAACAGAGGAGGGTATGTTTTAGGGATTCTAACTACGGAAGGGTTTACGTTAGGAGTTGTGATAGGCCTGTCTGAAAAGATATGTCTTCAGATTGTGCTTAAAGGTGTAGAAATTGGGAGTTAATCTGTTTGTCTAGGATAGAGCATTCCAGAGAGGTGGTGCAACTCGGGAGAAGTCTTGTATACGAGCGTGGGAGGTACATTAAGAATTAAAGGGGTTGTCCGGGCAAAAATTTTATTTTTTAAAAAGGCTGGGGGAGATGAAAAAAAAATCATACTCACCTGTCCCGGGTGCTCCGGTGCTTCCCAGCATGGTCCAGTTTTGCCAGTCCCTTCTATATAAGGCCCATTCCTTCACTTAAAGGGTACATGTCAGGGCAAATCACTCTGTTATAGAGCAATCTGCGGCCGCCGCATGAAAAATAAAAAACCTTTATACTTACCTAGAGATGAGACATATCAGATCTCTGGTGCTCCTGGCGCCTGCACAGTTCTTCTGTGAAGCTGCAGATGTCTACCCCGGCTTTACTGCGCATGCGCACTGAAGACGAAGTATACTCCTCTGGCTTCATTGAAGAACTACAGCGACAGGGTGAGGATAAAGCTTTTCTATTTTTAACGTGGCCACGGATTGCTTTATAACAGGGTGATTTGGGGCACCAAACCCCTGGTCTGTAAGGACCTGTGGGCGGTTTACTGGGCAGCACTTTTCTGCTGATTTTCCACACACACTCCAAACAGAGACTCCAACATAGATGTGAACGTAGCCTTAGATGGTTAGAGAAAATCTTTAAAACTCTGCAAAATTTGTAATTATTTCTATTTGCAAAAAAGTTTAACTTGTCTACAAATCTAAATATTTTTATGTTTGTAGGAAAATCCCTTTAAGTTGTAACATTTCGGAGCGGAAAAAAACAGGAAAGACATGGACCATACATCCCAGTATTATACATTGGTCTAGGCTTCTCAGCAAAATTTACAAAAATGAACACAAGGTTACTATACCTATTGATCAAGGTGTATAAGCCCGCTAGCCACTTCACGGCGGACACTATATAGTGGGCCCCTACTGTAATGGGTGCAGTGCCACACAGTAACCACCATCACTGCAACACAGCAACACCCTTGCTGCCAGGCTAGGCCCCCAGGCACTGGGCCTTAGGCTGGATTCACACTCAGGGTTTTGGATTTTCCCGATGTAGGAGACCAAATAAATCCCTTGAATTGCTTTACAGACAATGATATGATATAGATTTTCTCTTGACTCAGGGAGGAGGAATATGTCATCACTCCGGCTGACTTACCACAGCCCTTTACACCTCATGTCCTAACCCCCCATTTTTCCCCCAATAAGGACTCGGACCACCTCTTGGATTTAAATTGGCCTGTTCAGGCCGATTTATTAAAACATATATAAATACTTTAAACATATAAATAACATATAAATAACACCGCCATAAAACGGGCGGTGTATAAATACAAACCAATACTTAACCGTTACAACTGTATACAAAAGTCACACCATTTACAAGTACATTATAACAGAACCTACCCCACCACGGGGATAGGCACCACCACTAATCTGCCCAGGCGCAAAACCCCCACCTCGGGCAGACCTTTTAACCAACTGTACGACCATAAGCCTGACCCCCAAAGGGACCTAAGCCCAACTAGGGGACTTCCCAGGCTTACACCTTCCCCACCAGGATCCCCATACCACCGATGAGGTCCTACAACAGTGTCTGATAGGCCTCTAACCCCACCAACCCCCAGCCAAACATACCCCATTAACCCTTCCAAAATTAGGGCGAGCGGGCGGGCCACTTCCTTACCCTGCCACTGCTTGACTGACCCTTATCTCACCCCCTCGCCCCTTTTAACACCCTCGATCCCACCCCCATTTTTCCCGCTCTAACTCTCCTCTTTCTTAACCCCTTCGTGTCTAATCCTCCCCCTAGTCATGTAGTCCCTATCCCCAAGCGTCTAGGGCCTTGTCTATACATAAAATGTGGTCCTTGGATCAGTTTATATAGTTTATTGATTTTTCAGCAAATAACAACCTAAGTTTATATCTTTATCCTCTAAGCAGCAGGTTTTATTTTCTCGCAGTTCGGGTACATGTGTTAGCTTTCCTGCCAAGGACATGATGATAAGGGATCGTAATTGTGTTATGATGATCTCAGAAGTGAGAGAAAAGCAAGAAGAAAATAATATGTATAAGGCTACATGAACGTGTGCCTCATAGGGTCCGGCACGGATGACACTTGGATGATATTTGTGTGCTGTCCATGCCGTCCACTGGGCCATTCATTTCCAGCAGTGAGCCCCCGACCACAAAACGGACCGGAACAGGACTGTATTACATCCTCCACCATTCCAACTCCTCTGGTCGCATTGTATGGCGCAGGAGGCGTGTCCGCTCATGATTACCTGCTCCTGGACTCTTGTCATTCTGTGTTGGCACTGTCAGGGTTAACTTTTGTGTGCTTTGTGATTGACAGCCTGTCTGCCAATCAAGCTTCGGGCGGGTTCTGGACTTCCTATAAACAGGCCATCAGCCCACACATGGTTGCTGGCTACTGTGACTCTGACCTTGCTAAGCGTTTGTCCTTGCTCTTGTTTTGTATTTTCTGACCTTTGCTTTTTGCCTTTTGACAACTCATTTGGATTGTGATTTGGTTCTGCTTTGTCTCTCTGGCTTGACCCTTGGCTTGCTGACTCCTCTTCTGTGTATCACTTATCTCGAGTAGGGTTTGTCGTCCAGTTGTCCCTGTCATTAGGACAGTTGCGGCAACTAGGTAGGGACACGGGGTGGATCTAGTTTCAGGGCTCACTGTCTCTGTCTTCTCTTCCCCTAGTAGCTGCTATTGGGAATTGCTTACGGGCAATTTCACGCAGTCGTGTTGCAGCATCCCAGTGGACACTGCTTATATGTTTTTATTTCATTTCATTGTGTTTCTGTGCCACTGGTTGTATATATTATAATATATTATATTATTATTATTATAATGTTATTTTATGTGTTTTTGTATGTGTTCAGCTTCCCATTTGTATGTCCCGTTTTGGTTTTACCCACTGTTTGGCTACCCCTCTGTGTTAGAGGACTTGGTACAGCCTTGGTCTATCACAGGCAACTGGGCTGGGGGTGCAGACTCTGCTGGATAACAAGGTACAGGAAAGAGTCAGCAGGAGTAAGAAGCAGAGGGTACAGGGAAAGTATAAGAGGCAGGAAAAGGAAAGATTGCTGAGGGTATCAGGAAGGAGGGGGGGACAAAAGCGGCCTGACAGTCAACAGAGTAGTAGAGAGAGTCCCAGAGGAGCCACGTCTATTGGTGGGCTCTATTGTCATGTTTCAGCTCAGTGAGTAGTTTCTCCATATTGTGAATGCGGAGTAATTCCTGCAACCAGGATGCCAGAGAAGGAGGGGATGACGATTTCCACAATCTGGGAATGACTGTACGAGCTGCAACTAACATAAATCCAAGTAACCTACAAGTGTGCCTTTTAAACTTCCTGGGAAATATGGAAAGGAGAAGAGGGGCAGGGTTATCTTCCAGAGCGATATCGGTCACCATCCGAATTATGCGTCGCACCTCCGTCCAGAACAGGCACAAGAGAGGACATCCCCACCAGATGTGCACCATCGTACCCCGATCAGAATTGCATCTCCTTTTCATGGCCATTCTAATATGAGAATTAAAAGTTTAATTTCGTTTTTTGGTGCTGGATTCCATACTTTGGATTCTTTTGATTCAATACCCAGGGAGTCGGAGGGCTTTGTTTCCAGACATCAGTATATGGATGGACTGAATTATATACCAGAAGAGTGAGCTGTAACTTTTCCTTTTCTATTTTAGAAAAATTGTTACTCCACAGTCACACGACAGCCGTGCATTGGCTGGATTTATCGACCTCAAATGTATTCACAACTGAAACTCGGTCAGGTGAATGCAGGGTTAGTGTGAAAAGGCCCTAAGAGACAATATGGGACAGAAACAATGCAGGGGAAATATCAATATGGGCCTGCCAAACGTGTGTGCCAACAATACCAGCAAAAACATGCATCAAAATCATAAACAGGGCGCACATTGTTACAGTGAATACGCTAAATATAACCTGGCATGGCTTTCTGACACTTTCTAGTGTTAAATCTGCCCCACTGTAGAGTAGATCTTGCAAATTCATCAACAAATTCGACGTCACTAAAAGATATGATAAAAAGATAAAGAAAATAACAACTCAATAAATGCAACTGGCCGCAAACTTTTTTTTTTACAATTCCATTGTTTTTTTTTCAATTCAGAGATATTTTATTCCTACAAATAACTTCTCGGAAAACATTTGCACACATTCTCACATGGCCACTAGATGGCAGACTTGTAATTATAATTGTGTTGCCTTGTGGTAGACAAACACACATATACATACACATATACATACACGTGCACACACACACAGTAGTTGTATACAAAGGGCAAGATTTATTAATAGTTCAACGGTATAAAATTAGACAGTCTGAAAATGCACCAGATTTATCACAGTGACTGATGCTGGATGATAAATCTGGCGTTTCTTTACATTGTCTAGTCTACGTTTATACCAACTTTTACATGACTTACTTTGAGCCTGGATTTTATAGCACAATTTTGGTGCATTTTGGCACATTTGGCCCCCATTGCCTGAGAAACCACACCACTATGTCTAGCAAGTAGGAAACTAAATTTTCCAAGATGTGCCGCAATCTAAAATGCACCACATTTACGCCATAGTCTAGTTGTAACTACAAAATCTGGGCCCGGTAGATGCAGTCACTTATGATAACCTAGGTTCTAAAGGTTAGTCCAGAATCAGAGGGGAATGTAAAAACTGCTCCACTCATCTGTGAGCTCAATCCATCAGCAGCGGCTGCATAAATCTCTCTATAATGTATCAGTCAGTGTCCGTTAATGTCTGTTATGATAGGTGTCCGTTTTTTTTTTTTTTTTTTTAAAGGACACTATCATAATGGATATTCAATAGTATTGTGAACCCTGCCTAAGGGATCTAAACTTAAATCTACCAGAGGTAGGCTAAAGGCTAACAAGACCAAGTTTTGGCATACCTCTGACCCATTGACATCTAAGGGTATGTTCACACAGTGGAAAATGAATCTCTGAAATGATCTCTGCCTGGCATGGAAAACAATGGGAGGAGGAATCCAGGCCGAATCTGCCACGGATTCGGAGGCGGATTCCATCCCCAAATCTGCAGCAAATTCCTACGTGTGAACCTACCCTAAAGATACTGCAGTATATGTCTAGAAACGTATCGCCAACTCTGGAATCATACATGATCCTGGAGTCCGGACTGTATAGCTTACAGAGGATTTACCACAGTGACCTTCTCACCAGTGAGTGGTAT
Organism: Leptodactylus fallax; assembly: GCA_947044405.1. Taxonomy (NCBI): domain Eukaryota; kingdom Metazoa; phylum Chordata; class Amphibia; order Anura; family Leptodactylidae; genus Leptodactylus; species Leptodactylus fallax. The sequence goes on from CAMRHE010000006.1 coordinate 11,019,834, forward strand.
TGGTTCTGTGCAGGTTGTCAGTCTGTGGACAAAACCAAGAATATATGTCATTTACTGACAGCAAACAGAGATCTTGATAATGGTGAGGAAAATAAATACAAAGTACGTTAGAAAATTCTATAACACTTTATTCTACAGTGGTTATATATCAAAGGCATGAAATCTCCCAACCCCTTTAAGAAGCCGCCAGGACCTGTCTATTTCTCACTGGACTCTGACAGACTTATTGCAGGAGATTTATCAATCCCTCTACACCAGTTTTGTGGGACTTTGCGCCAAACATGCAGCACAACCCCGATCTGTGCCTACCTCGCCATATTGTGTGAATGGCGGCGGGTAGCGATACCTCTGCCTGACATATTTATTATAACTTTCACCAGTTTCTTGGTGTGACTTCTAATGGAAAACTATGCCAGTTCCTAAATGAGATCCAGATCTCCATTCTGGCGCAGGGACGTGCACCTGATTTATGAAGAGGCCTGATCATTTGATCATTATCAGACCCTGCCGGTAACCATCAGTGCTATCAATACTGCTGATGGACGTGCTCACTGGTTACTGGCATGGCCCGGGGGAATGAGCAGTGCATATACTACTCAGTACTCACCGCTCTCCAGACTCCCTGCTCTGTCATAGTGTATGCTAAGCCTAGGAGCAGAGAAGTAACAGGCCGTGCTAAGAGCAAAGAGTACTGAGAAACATACTCACATCTCATTCCCCAGACCCACTATTGTGTGGGAGCTGAGGGTATTATACTGTGTGGGGTCTGGGATTATTATACTATGTGGGGACTGGGGGTATTATATTGTGTGAGTGCATTATACTGAGTGGGAACCAGGGGCATTATACTGTGTGGCGACTGGAGGTATTATACTGTGAGGGGACCAGGGACATTATACTATGTGAGAGATGGGTGGATTATACTGTGTGGGAGCTGGGTGCATTATTCTGTGTAGGGACTGGGAGTCTTATACAGTGTGGGAACTGAGTGCATTATACTGTGTGGGGACTGGGGCATTATAGTGTGTGAGGACTGGGATATTATACTGTGTGGGGGCATTATACTGTGTGAGGACTGGTTATTATACTGTGTGGGAGCACGGTGTATTATACTGTGTGGGAGCTAGGTGCATTATACTGTTTTGGGACTGGGTGCATTATACTGTGTGGGAGCTGGATGCATTATACTGTGTGGGGACTGGAGGCATTATATTGTGTGAGAGATGGAACATTATACTGTGTGGGGGCATTATACTGTGTGGGGGTATTATATTGTGTGGGGACTGGGTGCATTATAGTGTTTGGGGACTGGGTGCATTATACTGTTTGGGGACTGGAGGCATTATAGTGCATGGGAGCTGGGTGCAATATTCTGTGTGGGAGCTGGGTGCAATATTCTGTGTGGGCACTGGGATGTTAGGATGTGTAGGAGCTGGGTGCATTGTACTGTGCGGGGACTGGGGCATTGCACTTATCTGGGGGCATTGCTCTGTTTGGGGATAGGGCACACCAGTGTGGGGGGATCCATGCCTCCAACACCGTTGTACCCCTTCTGGAAAATCCTGCATACACCCCAGCATGTGAATACAAGAAACTCTGTAATATATCTTATTAGACACATGCTTCTTTCTTCATTTATCAGGATGCTTTCTACCCTGATGGGGTTCTCCAAGTCTCGATACTAATGGCCTATTCTTAGGATAGGTCATCGATATTGGATTGGTGGGGGTCTGACATCAGCTGTTTTTTAGCACAGTGTAAGGATCTTTTAGCAGATGGCTCAGTACACTGTGCAATGTCCATGCTGCGCTACTACAACTCAGTTCACAGCCACTGAAAAGCTTACAGAGCCATCTGCTTCTGGCTCTGTACACTGTGCTGAAAACAGCTGATTGGTGTGGATGATGGGTGTCTGACCCCTAACAATCTGATAATGATGACCTATCCTAGTCATTAATAATTATTATTATACATTTTATTTATATAGCGCCAACATATTCCGCAGCACTGTACAATTTGTAGGGTTCAAGTACAGACAAAAAGATACATTACAGCGAAATAGTCAATTCACACACTGGGACTGAGGGCCCTGCTCGCAAGAGCTTACAATCTATGAGGTAGAGGGGGTGACACAAGAGGTAGCAGGGGCGGCATCAGAGGTAGCATTGCTTGTACAATGGTCAGACAATTCTGTAATAGAGGTTACTGACATTACACATATATAAAGCTGTATGAGCCGTCACCAGTCGTGTCCCTTAATGTGCAGATGGTGCCTGGACATATAAAGTTAGTCTGATACGGCATCATATCCTGTGAGGTAATGTGGGAGCGTGAACAGAGGAGGGTACGTTTTAGGGATTCTAACTACCGAAGGGTTTACATTAGGAATTGTGATAGGCCTGTCTGAAAAGATATGTCTTTAGTTTACGCTTGAAGCTGTGGAAATTGAGGGTTAATCTGATAGTCTGGGATAGAACATTCCAGAGAAGTGGTGCAACTCGGGAGAAGTCTTGTATACGAGCGTGGGAGGTTCTGATAATAGAGGATGTTAGTCTTAGGTCACTGAGTGAATTGAGAGTAGTCATTAATATAATGTGGAAACATTGTGGAAAAGCTGTGTTTTTTTGTTGCAGATTTTGCAATTTTTTGAGCCAAAGTCAGGTGAGGATTGAGCAGAATGTAGAAGTATAAAAGCTTCCTATATATTTCCCATTCCTTTTGAAACCAGTCTTGTCTTTGGCTCAAAAAGACGCAGCAAAATCTGCAACAAAAAGCAGATTTTGCAGAACATGGAGCCTTATCCATCAGGTGAACAGTTTGCTCAGTGTGATATCCCTCACTCACTGTATCCATACAGCAGCAACTCCCCCCCTCTCCTTTCCATAGATTTCTATAGATTTCTACGGTCAAAGGTGTATTCCCTCTGAGACATTTACGGTAAATCCAGATAATATAGATGGATGGAGGTCTCTCTGGAGAATGGGGGTCCCTTCAATTAGCTGATTGGCAAGAATGCCAATAGTTGGACCCCTATCAATCCTTCCCTAAGGATAAGCCATCAGCTTTGTAGTGCCAGATAACACCTTCAGGCAACAAAAAAAAAAAAAAAACGACACAGGAAAAATTAATATGTGCAATTTCCACATAAAGTAATTTGTATTTATTAATAGAGGAGGGTCCAACATTATTTTCAAGAAACACCTCAAAGCACAAAATGTGCACATTCTGTTTTGTACTATGTTTGTTTTTTTTCGGTATATACAAATCCTGCCCTACTATAGCAACCAATTTACCTAATACAATACAGTACATTTTGAATAGATATCACCATCTGGTGGTCATGCATGATACTGCACTTTTATTTGTTCTTTATTTGTCATTGTATCCCCTCCAATTATAAAGGGAACGTATTGCCATTTTTAAATTTATTAAAACTAGATTAAATGTATAATTTTTTTCTAATTTGATTTTATTTTGTGATTGTTCATTTTCTATTCTATTTTCTGTACATGAATATGGGGGCTGCCATCTTGCCTGAGCTTATCCTCTGCTCTGTTAACTACAATTGGATCAGTTGTGTGTCCGTTCTTTTTAACTTAAACCGCCAGATGAAAAAGTGCTGCAAGTCCGACTTTTTTGTCCGGCGGGGATTTTCAATGCACACTGCAATGGAGTGTCTGAACGGAGACACAGATGTGAATCCAGCTTTAACAGCATTTAGTGATATGCTTTACAGCAAAGTCATAGCCACAGGCAGCAATAGATTGGAGCCGACTCATTGAAGTCTATGGGAGAGTTTTCTAGATATGCTCTGTGTAGGGATATGGATTAGATAAACTGTGACATAATCCATTGTCAGTAGTGAATGAAATGATTGGTCAGTGGTGTTATCAATACAGGAGTTATCCTCTATTGTAATCCTGTCTGTGATATAAAGGAAGTGACTACTGCAAAGAAAACCCCCAATAGAATTGACATTGTCGGTCTATTATTAAGCTTAGCAGCCAGAGTGAAAATTGCAGGATATATTTGAATAAAAAAAATTGTAACGTAAATTTAAATTTAAAAATTTAAAGCATGTTTTATATGAATGTAAATGAAATACATACAGATGTTTAGAATATGTCATAGACCTGTAGGCCATCCTCGTAGACACAGCATAGTACAGCTACCAGACTTGGCCATTTCCTATCATCGCCTCCGAGGTTAGGTGGGAATGATCCTATACATAAACACAAGATAAAACAGAATTCTGCATCTCGTTGCCATGGATACGCCCTACTTATAGCACATTAAACTGATTCATGTCTTTTCTCATCCCTCCGTTAATAAATTATTGCGGCTGATGGGGATTAAGCCAGCTGGAACGGATGCGCGGTATAGATAATTGATTTGTCACGTCATTCTAAAAAATCCTTTCTATTTATACATCCTGCTTTACACGGGGCAACCAGACGCTGGTAATAATCGATCGTCATAGCAAACCTTGTATTGTGATTCCAATTATTAATATTCAGCGGTAAGAGATAATTATACATGAGTGAGGGGATTAGGGGGGTAGTTACGGGGGCTTCGACAAGAGCCCATATCCTGTCAGGAATTCACAGATTAAGTGATTGTGTAAAGAAGATGAGTGCGGAGAAGCCGGGAAAGTGGAAAATGAGGTGTTGCCTGACACAATGGCGGCTCTAGTGGCGGGCCCGGCTATCCACATAAGAGGCCGCGTGCTTATTTAGCATCACAAAGGGGTTTTGTCACATAATGAAGAGGTATTTTAATCCTGCTCAGTTTTTACTTCATATTAGGATTTCAATTGAAATTGATTTTTTCTCGCTCGCCGGCGGCTTCTTGAGAGCACTTGACCCCTTGTGAGTGTATTGTAAATTGGTTTATGGATATAAGACAGAGCCGTCCAGCATCGGCGTAATGTAAATGTTTATGACATTTGCAGAACATAATATGGGATGTGCCGGAGTTCTGGGATAATGGATATTTTTAGCTCATAAACTGCAAGGTCATCCAAGGTAAGGTTGTAATAATCCCGCTTTTTGCTGAGTGCCTGTAACGTGACTCTTGCAAGTGACCCAGGCGCTTATATTACATGATAGACTTCTCGCCATAGATCAAGCTACGTTCAGAGTAATTGTCTAACATATAAGCTCAATGTCAGGTAATCCTTGTAGCTGAACATAGGCCATGGATGGCAGGATTATGGCAGGTCACATTAGGGGAGATTTATCAAAATGAATGCAAGGAAAAAGTGGGGCAGTTGCCTATAGCAACCGATTGGGTTGTTGCTTTTATTTTTTGCAGAGAGAAATCAGAACTTCAATCTTATTAAGGCGTCATGCACACAACTGTGTGTGCGAAGTTAGCCGTCATCCATGTGCCGGCCTTGTTTCCGCAGCCCCATTTATTGGGGCCAGCAAGCACGGCTGTAAAATCGGACAGGAATAGGACCTGTCCTGAGTTTTGCGGCACGGGCTCTCGGCCCGTACACGAAACCGTGGAAATCACGGTTGTGTGTATGGGCCCATACAAATGAATGGGTCAGTGTGCTACCCAGGAAAAAACCTAGATAGCACAGTGAACTAGCACACTTGAGCACTTAGGGCAACGACTCCCCTTTTTTTGTTGCGGAAGTTTCACCAGGGCAACCCAACGTCTTTGGCTGTGACTCCAGTTGTTTGAGCAAAGATCACTGATTTATTTCGACCCCGAGGGATTTCTAGTCGCAAAAAAAAAAGATCGAGCATTGCTGTGGTCGCAATGCAACTCTGTTCCCTTACATTAGTGAAGGAGTTGCAAGGCAACATGATGATCTTTGGTCACCAAAGTCACCATATAGTCCTAGGCTCAATCTCCCTTGTATCTATGTTTAGGGACATAGCTGTAGGGGATGCAGCAGTAGCAGTCACTACCGGGCCACTGAGGGGGCCCTAAAGGTCCTTCTGCTACATAAAATGTACACACGTGGACAAAATTGTTGGTACCCCTCGTTTAATGAAAGAAAAACCCACAATGGTCACAGAAATAACTTGAATCTGACAAAACTGGAATTTGCCAAACTACATGTTGACAAGCCACAAAGCTTCTGGGAGAATGTCCTATGGACAGATGAGACAAAAATCGAAATTTTTGGCAAGGCACATCAGCTCTATGTTCACAGACGGAAAAATGAAGCATATCTTGAAAAGAACACTGTCCCTACTGTGAGACATGGAGGACGCCCTGTTATGTTCTGGGGCTCCTTTGCTGCATCTGGCACAGGGTGTCTTGAATCTGTGCAGGGTACAATGAAATCTCAAGACTATCAAGGGATTCTAGAGAGAAATGTGCTGCCCAGTGTCAGAAAGCTTGGTCTCAGTCGCAGGTCATGGATCTTGCAACAGGATAATGACCCAAAACACACAGCTAAAAACACCCAAGAATGGCTAAGAGGAAAACATTGGACTATTCTGAAGTGGCCTTCTATGAGCCCTGACCTAAATCCTATTGAGCATCTTTGGAAGGAGCTGAAACATGCCGTCTGGAAAAGGCACCCTTCACACCCGAGACAACTGGAGCAGTTTGCTCATGAGGAGAGGCCAAAATACCTGCTGAGAGGTGCAGAAGTCTCATTGACAGTTACCGGAATCGTTTGATTGCAGGGATTGCCTCAAAAGGTTGTGCAACAAAATATTAAGTTAAGGGAACCATCATTTCTGTCCAGGCCTGTTTCAGGAGTTTTCTTTTTTTAAAAATTCTGTTGAAGCCTGGTTGAAAAGCAATGTCTTACTTTCATTTGTTCATTTTTATAGAATTTTTATATATTATTACTTTTGTCAGATTCAAGTTATTTCTGTGACCATTGTGGGTTTTTCTTTCATTAAACGAGGGGTACCAACAATTTTGTCCACGTGTGTACCAGTATTCCAAATGGTTCAAGGAAGCCTTGGGTACCATTACAGATTTTTTACTGGGGCCCATGGGCTTCAAGTTACACCTCTGTCTGTGTTGATGAGTAAAGATGGCCATACTCTAATACCTACAGTATCAGTCGAATGCTCATTCAGTTTCTCCCAACTGTCCATACACATGAATGCTCGGCTTGGCTAAGGCCTCAAGTACACAGGGGTTTATTATAATGATCGTTTTCACTCCAAGGCTTATGGAACATGTCTTATCCAGCTCCATGGAAACGGATCGGAACGGAACCCCACACTAAAATCAATGTAGGAATGTAGGGTGGAAGGCACTAGGATGTCATCCGAGTGTCATTTGAGTGCCTTCTGTTAAAAAAATTGGAACCCACTTGGCTTGCACACCCGGTCGTGTGCATAAGGCCATAGTGTACAAGTATTGTGAATGGGGAGAAGGTAGTAAGCCGCTGCCAGATACCTCTGGTGGCAAATTATCTCCAAAGCGAACAAGCACACTGACCCTTCTTTCCCCCCGATAGGAGTCAGGATGCTTCCATACACATCAGATATTTGACCCACCCCACCAAATTTTTATAGACTACTTTTTTGGAGCATATATGAGGTGGTGCAGGGGAGGGAAGTTATTTTTAGATGTGAATTGGGTGGTGTATGGAACGCCATCTTGATGAATTTGTCTTAGGTTGCACTAAGGCAATTTTCACACTGCACCTGCAGTGTCTCTTTTCCGTAATGCGCCAGGAATGTGAAATGAATGCTTGTGATGAATGCCAAACACTCATAGGCATCTGTGTTACAAAGATCCATAGTATGGGATCAAGTATTTAAGTAATAGGAGCAGGGCTGCAGTTCCCTGCCGCCACCGCTATACAGCGGATAGGGCTACTGTTCTGTGCCTATTACTTTAATAGGAGCAGAGTCGCTTCCGTTCCAGTTGATATCCCAATGACAAATATTGGAATTCTAATGTACGTCAGCTTCCTGTATATAGCTGACATGTGGACCTAGGAGCATGCATTACAATACATGAGTTGCAAGTAGTTAGGGGGCAGCTCGTCCCTCCCACCCTTTGACACTACATTGGTATTAGCATCACTCCATGCCATCTGCCTTTAACGACTGTGTTGTTTTGTAGGGTCAGAATGTTCTGTACAGTTGCACTGATGCCACATTCACGTCCTGAGACACAGCTGCACATTTCCTATTCATAGAGGAAGAAATGCACAGAACTGTGTCCCGTTAATGGTAATTAACCATCTGTCAAGCCAAGCCACTCCTGCCTCCAGAAACTAATGAAAGAAGGTGAATAGATAATCGTCTCACTGACTGATGGAAGAATGCTCAGGCCAAGGAGAAAGCGCTGCCCCAGTCATCTGTCCGCCACTAACAAGGCTAGTGATGTCTCTCCAAACTCATAACATATAGCAAAAACACCATGTGCTGAAAAAAATAAAGTGTAATGTGTAGGTCTGCGGCTAATAATCACTACTAGCAAATTTTGGAGATGATAGAAAATAGTTAGAAGATAGATAGACAGATAAATACTAGATAGATAAATAGATACCAGATAGATATACAGATGACAGATAGATACAAGATAGATAGAGAGATAGATACAGGATAGATAAACAGACACAAGATAGATAGATAGATACAAGATAGATAGATAGATAGATAGATAGATAGATAGATAGATAGATAGATAGATAGTGTCCATTCTTCTTGCTGGTTGATTTCTTTTTTTTTTATTTCATTGAACCCCGAGCATAACTGGATTTGGCTTTCCTTACATGAAGTAAATTTTTGGAAATTGTTCTGGATTTCACCTTCAAAAACATCAATTGCAGTAGGGGACAGTATGTCGCTGGTAGACAGGGACTCCTAGCATCATAGATCACTATACTGCTAGGAGTCCCACTCCCAGCACAAAATTCATGTCGGTAAATCTGGCTAACACATGGACCGAGTTTCATGGGCGAAACACGGTCGTGTGCTGCTGCCCTTACATTGAGTCTTATGCAGGGCGTAGCCGTTAGGGGTACAGAGGAAGCAATCGCTACCAGTTTAAGGAGTCTGAGGGGGCCCAAAGTCATCTATACAACATAGAAAACTCCAGTATTATACAGTCATATGAAAAAGTTTGGGCACCCCTATTAATCTTAATCATTTTTAGTTCTAAATATTTGGGTGTTTGCAACAGCCATTTCAATTTGATATATGTAATAACTGATGGACACAGTAATATTTCAGGATTGAAATGAGGTTTATTGTACTAACAGAAAATGTGCAATATGCATTAAACCAAAATTTGACCAATGCAAAAGTATGGGCACCTCAACAGAAAAGTGACATTAATATTTAGTAGATCCTCCTTTTGCAAAAATAACAGCCTCTAGTCGCTTCCTGTAGCTTTTAATCAGTTCCTGGATCCTGGATGAAGGTATTTTTGACCATTCCTCTTTACAAAACAATTCCAGTTCAGTTAAGTTTGATGGTCGCCGAGCATGGACAGCCCGCTTCAAATTATCCCACAGATGTTCAATGATATTCAGGTCTGGGGACTGGGATGGCCATTCCAGAACATTGTAATTGTTCCTCTGCATGAATGCCTGAGTAGATTTGGAGCTGTGTTTTGGATCATTGTCTTGCTGAAATATCCATCCCCGGCGTAACTTCAAATTCGTCACTGATTCTTGTACATTATTCTCAAGAATCTGCTGATACTGAGTTGAATCCATGCGACCCTCAACTTTAACAAGATTCCCGGTGCCGGCATTGGCCACACAGCCCCAAAGCATGATGGAGCCTCCACCAAATTTTACAGTGGGTAGCAAGTGTTTTTCTTGGAATGCTGTGTTTTTTGGACGCCATGCATAACGCCTTTTTGTATGACCAAACAACTCAATCTTTATTTCATCAGTCCACAGGACCTTCTTCCAAAATGAAGCTGGCTTGTCCAAATGTGCTTTTGCATACCTCAGGCGACTCTGTTTGTGGCGTGCTTTCAGAAACGGCTTCTTTCGCATCACTCTCCCATACAGCTTCTCCTTGTGCAAAGTGTGCTGTATTGTTGACCGATGCACAGTGACACCATCTGCAGCAAGATGATGCTGCAGCTCTTTGGAGGTGGTCTGTGGATTGTCCTTGACTGTTCTCACCATTCTTCTTCTCTGCCTTTCTGATATTTTTCTTGGCCTGCCACTTCTGGGCTTAACAAGAACTGTCCCTGTGGTCTTCCATTTCCTTACTATGTTCCTCACAGTGGAAACTGACAGGTTAAATCTCTGAGACAACTTTTTGTATCCTTCCCCTGAACAACTATGTTGAACAATCTTTGTTTTCAGATCATTTGAGAGTTGTTTTGAGGAGCCCATGATGCCACTCTTCAGAGGAGATTCAAATAGGAGAACAACTTGCAATTGGCCACCTTAAATACCTTTTCTCATGATTGGATACACCTGGCTATGAAGTTCAAAGCTCAGTGAGGTTACAAAACCAATTTTGTGCTTCAGTAAGTCAGTAAAAAGTAGTTAGGAGTATTCAAATCAATAAAATGATAAGGGTACCCAAATTTTTGCATCGGTCAAATTTTGGTTTAATGCATATTGCACATTTTCTGTTAGTACAATAAACCTCATTTCAATCCTGAAATATTACTGTGTCCATCAGTTATTAGATATATCAAATTGAAATGGCTGTTGCAAACACCCAAATATTTAGAACTAAAAATGATTAAGATTAATAGGGGTGCCCAAACTTTTTCATATGACTGTAGATAGCACATGGTAAGTGGGGGCTGACTTCCTGTCCACACATGAAATGCTGTGTCACTTTATTAGTTTATTGGTTTTAATGTTATGGCTGGCCAGCGTTTATAACTCAAGCACTACTTGCACCGACTGCCATGTGGAGGGCGGTGGTAACTTTTAATTTACCGTTTAATGTATGGTTCTTATGGTGCATTTCTGAATTGGACAGGGAGGGAGTTTATCCCGTAGGCCGCTTGTATACGGCTAAATATGGACCAGAAAATCTGGTCTGTATATCAGCTGGCCCGAGCTGTGTCAAGAGACCTGGACTCCAAGCATCATAGCCATCTATGATACAAGGAGATTCCACCTCCCTGTGAGATAACCATCTCGTAATGTATTCATGAGTTATCTTGTGGGGAGGCAAGATGATTATATTGCTTGGAGTCTGGGTCTCCGGACAGGGTTCGGACCAGGAAATGTGGCCGAAATACAGACTGGATTTTCGGGACCATAGTCAGTCGTACAGTAGGCCTGAAACAATAGGAATAATGCTTTTCGGTAATCTGTAAAAACATGATGGTTAACATGGTTTCTATTCAGTAAGGTACGTGTAACACCCCCCTAATATATATTCTCTGATCATTTCACAATTACGGAATGCGCTCATTTTTAGGAGCTTTATATTAAATCCTCATTATGGGTTCTTTAGAGACATGACATGGCCATAAATTACAGAAATACATTGATGAATTCAGTCATTGGATAATAATTAGTTTAGTTCTGCTTAATGGACAGGTTTAGTAATCGGTCACAGTCATTTCTACGGTTTGTGGCCTATAAATGATATTACTGTAGGTAGAATAAAGTTATAAAAGGCTGCCATTAGGAGAAGTGTTTCGCGCCCTGGGAGTACATGATAAAACAGAATACTGGATACTCACATTTACAGGTAATAATAATAATAATAACTTTATTTGTATAGCGCCAACATATTCTGTAGCACTTTACAAATCAGAGGATACACGAGACATTATGATGTGACAAAGAAATAGACATATCAAACAATAGGAGTGAGGGCCCTGCTCGCAAGAGCTTACATTCTATGAGGAGATAGGGGGACACAAGAGGTCAGAGGGCTTGTTTGCTACCATGGTCCAGCCATCTTTTAATAGAGAAGGTTGTGTAACATGCCCTGATGCAGCCCTTACTACTGAGCCATGACGCCATACAAGCTCCATTGGACTCTGTGAGGCAGGTTTATTAATCTTTCTAAGGCTAAGACCCCACGTAGCATCCTGCAGCAAAAACGCGCCGGAAACGCATCGCGGTTCTTCCCGCACCGCTTTGCACAGAAAGGTTTCCTCTGCAGACCTTCTGCTTCAATTATACCTATAGGGAAACCACTGGGTTTTCCGTAGGTATAATTGACATGCTGCAATTTCCAAAACTGCAATAGTTTTGGAAATCGCAGCGTGTCTGCTGCGCGTATTTTACCGCAAAGTGGGATGGGACTTGCTAGAATCCCATCCACTTTGCTGTGACTGTAAAATGCTGCATTTTTTTCCAGCCTCAGGCTAAGGCCCCACGTTGCGGAAATGCAGCATTTTTTTGTTGCAGATTTTGCTGCGTTTTTTGAGCCAAAGTCAGTGGCTCAAAAAGTCCCATCCAAGTTCCGTTGATAAGAAATTACTATATAGCCTCGCTGGTCACTCAATGCGCTAGGTGGAAGTCAATGGATACCTTGGTTCCATGGGTGCACATAGAGCAGGCTTTTATCGCTCCTTTAAAACTGGAAGATGCGCTGTGGTTACCCTTTTGGAACATTTTAGCTCCTGGATCCTTCTCCCCGGTCATGGTTGCCTTATTGGCGGCATGGAAGATAATGCACGGGAAAGCTAACCCTATGAAACATTTTCATATTTCTGAGATGCCTTTGTCACTAATGTCATGGGTAATCGACGACCTGAGAATCTCGGATTGAGAATCGAGGGGGATCACGCAGATTTCTCAATTATATTCTGACACTAAACAACCTATATTGTTTGCAGACCTTAGACAGAAATACGGACTCCCTATAGGCGACTTCCTTAAATATTTTCAAATATGGCACTTCGTGTCTAAGCATCCTGTGACGCTTTTGCCCCACAGTGGCGCCCTTTTCACTTGGCTTTCTACCAAGGTGAGAGGATTGCGTTTTCTGTATGACAAAATGGACGAAATATCGACCTTCACTAGATCTACCCCATTCCGTTATTGGGAGAGAGATTTGGGGATAGCCATCACCCTTGAGGAATGGCAGCAAGCCATTAAGCTGATCCATCTATCCTTAAAATGTAGTACGCACATAGAGACGGCCATGAAAATAGTATTACGATGGTATAGGACCCCACGACTATGCTACAGTTAGCCTATCCCTCTGAATCAGGGAAATGTTGGAGGGGATGTGGAGGTAGAGGATCCCTTCTCCATATTTTGGGGAATTGCCCCATAATTCAAGGATACTGGGACAGGGTCTTTGGGATGCTCTCGGAGCTATTCGACTTCCGACTCCCATACACCACTAGCATGGCTATCCTGATAATTGGAATTCCCAGTGCAATAAAGGCATACAAAAAACTTATCTGCAAAATTCTGACTATAGCCAAATTGATGTTGGTGCAAAGATGGAGGACCGTAGCTCCTCCGCTCATGTCGGATCTGTTAACAGCCATAAATAACACATACACTTATGAAAGAATACTCGCCCTGGGAAATAACTCTTTCCACAGCTTTGAGAAAATCTGGGAAGCGTGGATTTACTCTCGATTCATTCTGAGAGAGAACCAGGTGGTTGCAGGAAGTCCGGGGGGGGGGATGCAATGACTGCAATGAATGGGCGGGTGAGGGTCAAACCAGTCAAATCTGCCAAATCGGCCAACCTCGGGGTAGATGAGGCAGAAGCGGGGGGAATTCAGAAATGACAAAATGGAGTATTGGAGTCTACACACTAACAGAGGCCTTACAACCAAGGGAAGGTTGATACTGAGGAACATGTCCTAGGAATGACTCAAGATAGCCCGCTGACTGTGCCTGAAAGTTATTGTTATAGTTAAGGTTTACTATGTTAGTACTTTGCATATCTGTCTTATTGATGTATGACTTACAGATGTATTTTGGAAAAGAAAGTCATACGTTATTTTGCATACTATATTATAATGCATGCCAATGTACATTGCGACATATGTCAATATGGTACTTTACCTTTGTTCTTTGAAAACTTGAATAAAAACTATTGAAACTAAAAAGTCCCATCCACACATTGCAGAAAAAAATCTGTCAATTGTACCTACAGAAATGCTGGTGTTTTCCTTATAGGTATAATAGGGACAGAAAGTTTCCATCAGTGGACTTTTCTGTGGAAAAAAACACAATGTGTTTCTGCTGTGGTCTTTTTTCTGCAGTGTTTTTTGGCTGCAGCTCGCTACATGGGGCCTTAAAGGGATTTCCAGATACACACAAAAAAAAATTCTCAGCCGGCCATGTTTCTCTAACTTGGGAATTACAAAAACAGTAGCTTGCTGTGCTACGTTGTTCTCTAAACTCCGGTTTACTCCGAAAGGACTTATGGAAACCACATGGCCCATTCAGGCTGAGATGGAAATGCCACTTTTATTCAAAAGCTGCTCTGATGTGCCATTTTCTCCGCTGGTCTTGTCCATCTGGCACCTCCACTTTTGCATCAGTTTAAACACAGGATGACATAAAGAAGATCTGTCACAGTGCGGACCACATGAGTGATGGACGAGCCCCATGGACTGTATGACTTTCCATCATGGTGTTTGACATTTTTCTGTCTTTTTTAACGGTATGTGCAGCATAGGATCCTAATAAAAACCTCCTTTGTGAACAATTGTGATGTGAACAGTGTCATACATATGTTTTTGTTATCTTCATTGATGTTAATGGAATCTTCCTCTACTCTTGCAAAATACTACCTTGGCGAGTCAGTCATACCTGTTCTTTTTATCACATAAAATAAGTCACCTTAGGTCATCCTTTGTTATCAATTAGGTGTGTCAGACGCTTCTGGTTAACCATTATTGTCAAAGAGATGAGCCATGATAAGATCTCCATAATGACTGTCTGGTATATTCCACCATCATTTTATGTCTATGTCTAGCTGTAAGCAGTCTACAGTCATTAGGAAATATCAGAAGAGCCCAATAAAGCTGCTCATATACCTTCAAAACCTGTCCAATCCAGTTGAGTGAGTGTCTTCAATGAGGAAAGGAAAGTAAGGGCCCTATTAGGCTAGGTTCACACTTGCATCGGGCTCTCCGTCATTCGGATCCGCTGGGGAACCTGAACGACGGAGAGCCTGTCTGCTAAAACAGAGGATAGGATCTCCTGCGGACCCCATAAACTATAGGGTCTTTTATCATATTTATTTAAAGAGAATGTGTTACCTTTTTTTTTTTTTTTTTTTATCATGTTGTATGATAAATTTTTAAAGGATTTTTGGCTGGGTTTTTCAAAATTTTCGATATTATTTTTAGAGATGGATGAACCTCCCAAAACTCGTTTAGTTTAGTGGCTCAGGTCCTTGATTTGTTTCAGGTCGAAGAATTTCGGATACAACCGGAAGTGAAATTATTATACTCTGGTCTCTTCAGACCCCAGAGTATAATAGGTGGAGGTCCAGGAGAGGTGTAAAAAATAACAAACATTTACATTCACCTTCCCTCAACTCTTTTGGATCACCTCGCGGCATCTTGCACGCTCTCTCTGTCTGCTCGGTGATGTCATGTGCCCAGGGTCATAGCTGAGGTCTCTGATTGGGCCTCAGCAGTCACTTGGGCAAGCCAAGAATCATGACAATGTGACCACTGTGGCCCAATCACAGGCCTCCAGGCTCATGATGTCACCAGGAGGACGCCAAATGGCGCAAGGAGGCCCAAAAGAGGTGAGGGAAGGTGAGTATAAATGTTTTTTTTATTTTTTTTCACCTCCCCTGGGCCTCCACCTATTATACTCGGTTCTGAATACCTAGAAAACTCTTTCATAGAAGTCTATGGGGCCCATGGTCTGTCTCCAGAAGACTGGAAGTCCCAAACTATTTTAGGCTCACACTAGGTTCACACTAGCGCCAGGTTCTCCATTGTGGGACCCGAACAATGGAGAGACGGACTGCTAAAACAGCGGTTACACATGGACATCAGCGAAATCCTATGTTCATAATAGGGTTCACCAGGCTCCGTCATTTCAAAACTGAAAGCGGCGGAGAGAAAAAGTCCTCCATACAGGAATTTTCTCCCCAACAATTTTTGGTGGTTTCTGCGATGGAGTCTTCGGGGCAGATGTGAACCCAGTCTTAGTGGCAATAAATAAAATTGCAAGATTTTTAGTATTTGCTCAAATATAGATAATAACATGGAAAATTAATAACATCACCAAATATTCATAGAAAATATGTTTCAAATAAAAACGTGATTTAAACGACGGGACACTTTCCCCTTAATTTTCTACTCCACCCTTGACAGTGATAAACAGCTTATGGGTAAGCAACTGCAGGTCAAGGAGTAGTAAAATATCCAAGGAACGATTATACGTGATGGCAGATGATGATGTACCCCGACATAACCCATAGCTACAATTCCTTACTCTAGGATGCGGTTGTGTATTGTACGGCTGAACGCGGCTCTGTGCTGGCGTAATAATGATTGTAACACCCAGGTGTGCGCTGTCACATAATTGCAGACTCCGGGTTAATGTAATTAAAGGTGTTTAACCGGTTGCTACGATATGCATATGTAAAATTGTGCTGCCGGCGTGATGAGGCTGTTGTGCTGCTATATTTTTAATTCTCTGATGAGTCTCATGGTAAATGAATATGGAGTCAGGGGAAAATAATTTCATTAGTCATAGAAGATAATTTTGCAGATCTGCTGCTACTGTTGATAACGTACAGATTGTTTAAATAAAAACAAGTAATGCATAGAAATTGAGTTACATTACGAGAGACTCCGCACGCTCCGACTGCCACATGCAGCCAAAACCCTGTATGACCCACAAAGGCCAATGACAGCACCATTTAGAAGGCAATACTTACCTACACAAATGGAGCTGTCATTGACCATTGTCTTCATTGACCATTGGGTGGGGCTTCCGGCACATGCTGTACCCAAGGCCCCTTATAGACGACCATGGCGTGGTTCAGTCTGCTATCTGGGTTTCTCCCAGATAGCACACTGACCCATTCTGCCAGCCCACGCACACAGTTCCGTGTGCGGGCTGACAGTCCAGGTCGCAAACCTTAGGACAGGTCCTATTCCTGCCTGACGGATGTCATCCATGTGCCGCCCATGTACCAGCCGTGCTTCTGCGGCCCCATTCATTCAATGGTCGTGTGCAACCGGCCTAAGGCTAAGGCCCCATGTTGCAGAATGCAGCTAAAAAACGCTGTGGAAACGCATCATGTTTTTCATTGCGTTTTTTCCTGTGGTTTGATTTATGGTGTTTCTTCCCCTACTAAATCTATAGGAAAACGCAAGCATTTCTGCAGGTAAAATTGACATGCTGTGTTTTTTCACAGCATTTTTTTCCTGCAATGTGTGGATGGGATTGGCTCATTCACTTTGCCAGTACTGTAAAACACAGCGTTTTTTTTTCTGCTACGTTTCCGCAATGTGGTGCCTTAGCCTAAAGAGTTTCCAGGAATTTTTTTATTTATGGCATATTCTTTTTTGTTCAAGATTTCTTATTTATAGTGTATCCTTAGAATAGGCCTTAATATGTGATAGGTGGGGGTCCAACAGTCAGAGCCTGCACAGATCAGCTGTTCAAGGGTGCACAGTGCACAGAGCCATATGCATATACCTCCTTGCCCTGTATAGTGGCTCAGCGCCATTACTGAAGCTTAGCTATCATTGACGTCAAAAGGGAGAGTTCACAAATTTGGCACATACCATCTTCATATAATCAAACTTGCCAATGTTGAGCGATAAAAATATCATATCTGAGGACTCATTTCTTAAAGAGGTTTTCCAGCATATAAAAATGAAATTCAATAGGGTTTCCTATGGGGCATTATTATAAAATAAGGTTTTGTATGTGAGTGTGAGTCTCCTGCTGATCAACTGTTTGAAGAGACATGCTCTGTGGCCACTTCTCTGTGCTGAAGATGTCACATTCCAGGTCACATGTTACAGCAGCCTCACAGTCCCATTCAAGTGAATGGGGCTGAGCTGCAGCATCAAGCAGAGCCTGCATGCAACGGTATTCAGTGAAGAGGCTGAATCGTATACACCAATGCTGCAGCTTCTACAAGTCCCGGGTGTCTGAGCCCCGCTATCCAACACATGGGACACTAGGTCAATATATCAGTCTCAGAAAACCCATTTATTGAAACAATAGGAGTGAGGGCCCTTCTCGCTAGAGCTTACAATCTATATAGTAAAACATCACCCACTATGATGGTACCGTATACTAACCCACTGCCTGTAGCCTAAATATTCTTCATGGTAAAATCCTTGACAAATGCCAGTGAAAATGATTTCTTTTCTTTCCATTGGGCACAGGGTTGTGACAAGATGAACCCTCCCAGTGAGTAGCAAGCTTTTAAGATGAAGTGTCAGAAATAATATTAGAACTTGATATATGTCATTGTACCAGTTTTAAGACCTCAGCTGTGCTATTTCCTAGCAGTCACGCTTACATTTCTGATCCCTATGGTCCCCTACAGTGCAACCTAATGTCAGCTTACAAAAGCAAAGACATGAAATGTAGCCCCAAGGCCGAGTTCACACTGTGGTGACAGTGATTTGGCTGAGAAAGAAAATGCAGTACTTGTGTTTTCCTAAAATAGCAATTTTCTTAAAATAGACAGATCTAAGAAATCTTCCTAGAATTGTTACCTGGACTAAAGTGCACTGACAATTTTAACCAACAAAGGAAATGCAGCGACCACATTTCTCAGCGAGGGTATTCTACAAGTACAAAGCAAACAGAAGGCTCCCATAAGGGAGACTACACGCAGTAGCTCCGGCCACAGGTTTTGTTGGTTATCGCATGACCAGTAACAAGTATCAGCCAATTGTCAATAAGGCTACATTCACATCTGCGCCGGAGTCTACGCTGAAGATTGGCAGAGGAAAAAGTCCTGCATGTTTCCAACGGACGGACCTCATTATAGTCAGTGTAGTCCATCGGACTCTGTGTGTTACTGCTGTTTTAGCGGTCCACCTCTCTGCTGTTTGGGTGCCCTGACATACCAGAACAACGGAGAGGCGATGCTAGTGTGAACCTAGTGTAAGTGTTAAGTGAACTCACCAGCGACCGGACCTAGTGTGCATCCAGGGCCACTGCTTGTTGCAGCACTGTAACCCCACATTCACATGCCTCCCTACCGTCCCTGATTCTGTGGGACAGTCCTGGATTGGGGATGCTGTCCCGGTTGTGGGAGGTATGTCCCGGCTTCAACTTATCCATGTCTGGAGATGCAAGTGAGTTGAATACAATGGTAAAGCAGGGAGGCGTCCACTCCCTGCTTCTCCATTCAGCCCCTGCCTCTTGCTCCCAGTGTCTTGAGAGCAGTAAGCGAGATGTAATGACGTCACTTACATCGCACCTGCTGCTCCCTGAGAGTTTTTTGTTTTCTCCACAGTCCATTATACTGTGGGGGCACCAGGAGGGTACAGAATATATGCTGTCCTACCATATAAGTGTCCATATACATATACCATCTAACAGACCTAACCCTGATATCTCCATTGCAGTCTCCGGCCTTACCATATCTCCTAGGCAGTATGCCCGCTGCCTGTTATGTTTGACTCAGACCTTTCCTTCACCCCCCATATCCAATCACTCGCACTCTCATGTCATCTCCACCTCAAAAACATCTCCAGAATCCGCCCTTTCCTTACCACAAATACACTAAAGACACTTATTGTTGCCCTGATTCACTCTCGCCTTGACTACTGTAACTCCTTACTAATCGGTCTTCTCCTTACTAAACTCTCCCTTCTACAATCTATTCTGAATGCGGCGGCCAGGCTCATCTATCAGTCTAGACACTACAGCGATGCCTCCGGTCTGTGCCGGTCACTACATTGGCTGCCTATTCAATACAGAATACAATATAAACTTATCACCCTCATCCACAAGGCTCTCCATAATGCTGCACCGCCCTACATTTCCTCCCCCATCTCTGTCTATCGCCCAACCCATACTCTCCGTTCACTCAAAGGCCTAAGACTAACATCCTCTATTATCAGAACCTCCCACGCTCGTATACAAGACTTCTCCCGAGTTGCACCACTTCTCTGGAATGCTCTATCCCAGACTATCAGATTAACTCCCAATTTCCACAGCTTCAAGGGTAAACTAAAGACACATCTTTTCAGACAGGCCTATCACAACTCCTAATGTAAACCCTTCCGTAGTTAGAATCCCTAAAACATACCCTCCTCAGATCACGCTCCTGCATTACCTCACAGGATGTGATGCCGTATCAGACTGTAACTTTATATGTCCAGGCACCATCTGCACATTAAAGGACACGACTGGTGACGGCTCATACAGCTTATATATGTGTAATGACAGTAACCTCTATTACACAATTGTCTGACCATTGTATAAGCAATGCTACGTCTGTTGCCGCCCCTGCTACCTCCTGTGTCACCCCCTCTACCTCATAGATTGTAAGCTCTTGCGAGCAGGGCCCTCAGTCCCAGTGTGTGAATTGAATATTTCTTTGTAATGTATCTTTTTTGTCTGTACTTGAACCGTACAAATTGTACAGTGCTGCGGAATATGTTGGCGCTATATAAATAAAATGTATTATTATTATAATAATAATACATTAATATATAATTAATATATAATTATATATATCAGATAGAAATATATTGAACAAACAATCATGTATTGAATGATCATTTCACCAATTCGGATGTACACAATTTAGTCAATATTGGCTGTTACAGTAACTCAAACTGGTCATACATTTTTCTGGAAACATTCCAGACTATTGGTGGACTTGCAACTGTAGGCCAAAAATGTTAAATACGCCCAATTTCTTGTCTCATATATTATATATGGGGCTGTGAGGAATGCCCCAGAGTACTGTAGGGTTGTAAGGATTTTTGTGCAAAAAATGATAACTTTTTTCATTTCTGCGCTGCCTTGCCAACTACGAGCTGGCATTCATTTGCCTTAAGGCTTATGGCCTGGCAGAGGGTATGTCTCATCATATACGAGGTGCACCCTGCAACGGCTCAGGGGCTATGAGGACTGGCATTATTAACGCTAGTCTTCATAAATCTCTCCTATTGTGGTGTATTTAACACTTGGAATGAAAACGTGTGTCCAAACTTTTGACTGGTGCCATACAAAACATGGCTCAGTGGTTAGCACCATTGCACTGAGGCTCTAGGTTTAAGTTTGACCAAGGGCACCTTGGAGTTTGTATGATTTCATGTGAGTCCAGCTACTATGGTTTCCTTTGTCTCTGAAAACATACTGATAGGTTAATTTGGAATTTAGATTGTGAGTCCCAATGTGGACAAGGACCAATGTGAGTAAACCACTGCGATATATGTTAGACCGCTATAAATATATAAAGTAAACATACACCAAGAGCTGATAAACAGCTGATACGACACATTACCATATGTCATTATTATAAATGATCCAATAGAGTGGGAACTCTACAAACATGCTGGACATTTCCCCATTGTCCCCTGTGCCAATGTGAATTGATAAGCTTAAACACAGTTCATATTGTTCCACTTTTATTGCTGCAAAAAGTCATCAATCTGGGAGAAAATAGTCTTGGAAACAGATAAGATGTGTCATTTAATAGAGTGCTTGGCGGTTTTGCCTAGTGTTTCATGGAGGTGGCTCTCTGTGTTGCCAGCCTGTTATCTTACCACAGGCAGTGTGCGCACATTGTAAAATCTAACTCTTCATTTTCTGCTTGAAAAGATCATTGTTAGAAAAAAATGTCACAGAGAAGAGGTCATGCTGATTTATTGGCAATTAACCCAACACCGTTTTTGTGCATGCTACAAAATGGCAGCTCCGTGAGTATTTTGTCTGCTCATTCACTTGACTACCAGAGTATTAATGTCACACCTGAAGAAGGGCATGATATTTCTTCATCTAGTGAAACAGACTCAAGGGTTTTCCCAGTCACGAAGGTATTATCACAAATGGTGGCACAGTTCAAGGGGTTGTGTGGTTTACTAAAGGCATACAATTAAAGGGGTTGTCTTTGATGGGGTAACCACCCCTTTAAAGCTTAACTAAACTTTCAAACAATTTTTTTTTTCCTGGCAGATTTTGTGTCAATAATAAATATCTTAATATACTTTATTAACAAGTTTTGACTCCTTTATGTGAAACCCTGTGTTAAAGTCCACTTTTTTTTCCTGGGTGGGGTTATGTATAGTGCAGAGAAGCTGAGGCTGGGGGTGGGGGGTCACTTCAATAGCTATAGTTTGAGCATAGAACAGTCATTCTGGTGTCATATGAAAGATGAGATTCACTGTATTATTTCCAGAGATATCGTTAGTTGAAAACACAGTCGAGACTGGCATATTTATATACAGCTGCTCTCAATCCTGACTGTGTTTTCAACCGGTGATATCTCTGGAATTAATACAGGTAGAACTGTAATCTTGGTGTCAAATGTAGGAAGAGAAGCTCACGCTGCTTGTAACTAGAGTACAAGTCAGCGGGCTCATGCATGGTGCAGGAAAGCTGAGGATGAGGGAGGTTCACTTCAAACAGTTATATCTTGAGCATAGAACAATGATTTTGGTGTCACATGAAAGAGGAGATTCACCATTCTCCCTGTATTATTTCGAGAGATATCCCCAGTTGAACACACAATCAGAATTGGCATATTTATGTGTAGCTGCTCTCAATCCTGACAGTGTTTTTAACTGGTGATATCTCTGGAAGTAATACAGAACTGTGATATTGGTGTCATATTGAGGAAGAGAAGCTCAACAGCTTTTAACTAGAGTAGAGTTCGGCAGGGTCATCTATGGTGTAGGAAAGCGGAAGCTGGGGGAGGGACAGTTCAAACACTTATATCTTGAGCATTTTATAGCACAGAACAGTGATGATGGTTTTGTTAAGAACCTCACTATGCGGCTCTGATCACTGCTGCTGCTTTATGGTTGACATGCCCACACATGAAGCTTTCTGTAGCTGTCAGAACTCTGCTATGCTGAATCTATCAGCAGTTGAGGAGGGATATTTAAGTCCTGTTCTCTATGTTCCAGGTACCTGATATTAGTTATTACTAAATTTTGCTCCAGAACTATGTTCATATCTGTTTGTTGCTGTTATGCTGACCTGGGCTTGTTTACTGGATATTCTCTCGTCTTCTGATTTTGGCATTGACGCTGACCTCTTGGATTGACCCCAGCGTGGATATGTTTACTCTTTTGATTCAGCTCTCCAGTTTTGATCTGCCTAGTAAGCAGTACTGTGGGACTTGGGTCTAAATTCAACATAAGTCCAATTATCTTCACGGCGGGCTCTGGTAAAGAACGTTTGGTGTACTTCGCACATTGTGAGATTTAGGTTTCTTGTTCCACTGTTCTGCATTTCTTTGGAATTGCTCCAGTGGCAGTTCCATAACAGGTGCCATATGAAAGATTGGATTTGTCCTTCTTCCTGTATTATTTTCAGAGATATCACCATCTGAAAACACAGTCGGGAATGGGAGCAGCTAAATATGCCGATCCCGACTGTTTTTGGAACTGGTGAAATTTTTGGAAAAATTACAGGGAGAACGGAAAAGCTCATCTTTCGTATTACACCAGAATCACTGTTCTGTGCTCAAGATATATCTGAATAAAAGTGCCCCCCACCCCCCAGTCTCAGCTTCCCTGCATACATAAGCCCATCCAACAACTAACAAAGTGAATTTCAGCACAGGATTTCACAGTAATGAGCCAAAATTTGTTAATAAGATATATCACAAACATTTACTCACGTCACAAATGCTGCCAGAAAGTCCGAGGTTTCCAGGCTTAGCCAACAAATTACAGATGATTAATAGGGATCCCAGCATGGGGACACCCTGGGATTAGTTTATTATCGGAGGTTCCTTCTAATAATAAGCTAATATAAAATGTTGTATCTTTGTCAAATCCAACCTGTCCAATCCTAGATAAATGACGTCTGGACAACAGTTAGCCTTCGTGTGTACATATTGCTATCGGACCTTTAAGTCTAGTGTATATAGCAGGGAGATTTCAGCTCTGCAGAATTCTGAGTGCAGCTCTGAACATACAGTCTGTAACTATAGTGATAAGAAATTTAATTTATTTTTTTAGTTACAACTACAGATGAGCCAACCTTTTTGGATCAAACTAGATCTGACCAAATTTTCCAAAAGTTTCAGGCTTAACCCAAATCTGAAATGTTTGTGATTTGCCACCCATGAATCACTGTTATACTCTGAGGTCTCTTCAGACCCCAGAGTATAATAAGTGTAAGTCTGGGGGAGGTGCACAAAGATAATAAACACTTACAGTATATGCACTTTGCCTTGTCCTGGGTTCCTTCAGAGTCCTCTTCACAGGCCTCAGCGGTCATGTGGAGCACAATGACATCATGACACTTGCGACTAAGCATCATGATGTCGGCGTGCCCCACAAGACCACATGGGTCCAATCACAGGCCTCAGTGGTCCCGGCAACCTGTGACATCAACAAGGAGGACGGAATATAGGTTAAGATCACAGAAGAAGACCCTGAGGGAGCCCAGGAGAGGTGAGGCAAGGTGATTATAAGTGTTTATTATGTTCCTGCACCTTTCCTGGGCCTAGACTGGGGTTTGAGTATAATATTAGCACTTCTGGTTTGGGCCAAACTTTTGAAATTAAACTGGCGAAAGAAAGCCACGAATATTTGGCAAAATGAAAATGTGATGTTCGCCCATCTCCAGTTAGAACCTTTGATGTAGCCTATTTCTGTAAACACATAGATGTTACAGTATTGCAGTACATGGATAATAGGATTAACGTCTTGACAGAGTTCCTGATGAATTGCACATAAACGTTAAACTGATAATTATACTTGAAGTAAAATGTATCTGTGTTTATTTTCGAGGGATAATGGGATTGAGAATGATTTTAATACTTTATGGAACGTGACAATTTGAAATAATGAATACTTCCAAAACAACAATTAGTCAAAGTGTCATTGGAATTAAGGGAATGTAATGCTTCATTGAATTCATTTGTGGAGTCCCTAGAGATATACTCGACTTGATTCTGAGCACTTGTGCCTTTGTTGTGACTTACAGTCTGCTCTGATTATGGGTATTAGAAATTAATACCTAAAATGTTCCTAATATGATAAGCTTCAGCTAGGGGGATACATAGCGATGAGAGGGCCCCATAGCAATAAATAAAATGGCTCCCCTTCTGGTGTTGGTTAGCAACACAACCCCCTGGGACAGGATGACAGTCCTTCTTTTTCTTCTGGTTTGCTTTCCATTATTCTTTCTTGCACTCTCCCATTTTGCTTATGCTGCAGGCTTGTGGAGAGGGGGTCCGTTCGTCATGAATAGTGCTGGTATCCACGTCTCCTCTGTTAGCAGGATGACATGTGATCCTGGTGACCTACTCAAGTCTACAATTGTTATTGGTTCACTCATGTGTGGTCCTGTCTCCATTGCTATACTTTGTTCCAAGTCATTCCTGGTGTATGTAGTACTACCTGACTACTGACTTTTCCTGACTATGCCCAGACCTTGATCCTTGGTTACTATGTTTTGCTCCTGGACTGCTCTCCTGGTGACGGCCCTTGGTTATGTTCTAGACCATGTTCCTATGCGCGCATTCATATTACTGGAAAATATACTGTATATCTTCTGTTCCTGAACCTGGCCTATGCCTAGATGCTGCTCCTAGTATTTCCTGGCTCTGAATGACATGTCACTGGTTCCTGCTCCTGGCATCTCCTGGTTCTGAATCTGGTTGTTTTTCCTGCTATTTCTTGATCTTGTCCATGGCTTGTTCCTCATATCCATGATCCTGGTTCCAACTCCTAATCCATTTCAGGTGTCCATGTTCCTGTTGGCCGCTCCTGATCCATTCCTGGGGTACTTGCTCCTCACACCACCCTTAGGTCTGTTCCTGGTGTCAGTGTCAGGCTGTCAAGTGCCAACCACATGAGAGAACTGGGGTTGCCTGACTCCATTTTTTTTTCCAAGAGTGAACTGTGGATGTTCGAAATGAAAAAATCCCTTTAGGGGCCCAAAATATTACAACACTGATTTTCTATCCACAAGGTATCCATAAGGGTATGATTACTAAGGGTCTGACTGCGGGGACACCCAATGATTACAAGTATGGCAGTCCCAAAGTCTCCTGTCTGAATGGAGTAGTGTACGAGTGCACCATTCACTTCTACGGGACTGACAGAGAAAGCTAAGTACAGTGCTCCACCAGTTTTATAGGAATGAATGCAGTGGTGGCTGTGCATGTACACAAGAGACTGGGATCCCTTGTTCTCTTTATCACTGGGGGTCCCATGTGTCTGACTATTGATGTGTTGCTGGAACTCCCTTTAAGAAGTTAGTAGGCAACACATGCAGAGTCTGAACATTAATGGTGTTTTCATAGGTCAGATACAATCTTTTTTGACACCACAGATGATCATTTTGTAGCTAGTATTTTTGCTACTTCTATGTAAATCTTAGGGTTGGGAAAATGCATAGGTATTTGATGTGGTTCCTCTATAATTCATCAGTATCTAGATGAGATATCTTGTATGCTCTTGCTTTTTTAGCTTCGCTGCCGGCAGACAAACATGTTATGAAATAATCTAGGACACTGTAGTTTGGCAGATCTTGGACTGCACCGTTCATGATCTAATCTGTGGCACTAAACATCTGGACGTGCAATCAGAATTAGATACTGGAACTAATTTTGCTGAGGATTTTCTTTTCATCTTTACTTGATTTTCAGGAACCTTTAATCTTTTGATATGCATTAAACATTCCTACTGACAATATAATAAACGTTGACAGCAGTCATAAAGAAGATCTGTCATCTCTGCTGTCATGTCTGTTTCAGTAAATACTTGTATTCTCCGTGGAAATACAATTCTGGGGCATCTTTTCTTATCATACTCTGTTGTACCATTCCTTTGTTATTTGTTCTGGAAATTTCTGAAAAAGTCAGCAACTGGGTGTTACCATTCTATTGTCAAAGAGGTGTGTCTCTACACTGTCTGGTACTAGCAGCACCGAATGGTCAGTGTGGGAGTGTATAGGGCACAACCAGGGCTGATTGAACTAGATTTGATCTGAATTTTCCAAAAGTTTAAAGTGCACCCTACATGAATCACAGGCGTCAATGGTGACCCCGGGGTGTCAGACGTCAGCCAGAGGCCGGGAAACATCTGCATGCTGTCAGGATGCCAAGGGAAGGTGTAAAAAAATGAGTATAACCAGGGGCACACCTGCCATGAGGCGACCTGAGGTGACAGCTTCAGGTGGCACCTCCTGGTATAAACTGAGGGGCGACATTTTTTTAAATCGGTCACTACCTATTGGATTATTCCAACAAGTAGCGGCCGATATTTTACTCACCAATCCTGTCCAATCTGACCTCCGCATCTACCTCCAGAGGGCGCTGCAGCATTCTTCAGTGTCCGCGCCCTGGAGGCAGATGCGGAGGCGACAGAACAGGAGGGGGATCGGTGAGTAAAACATTGGCCGCTACCTGTTTGAATAATCCAATAGGTAGTGGCCTAACATTAGAGCTAGGCTGAATGTAGATAGTGAGCCCTATATGGGACAGTGACTGTCAATGTCTATAAAGCACTGCGGAATATGATGGCGCTATATAAGTAAGCATAATAAAATAATAAATAAAATAAACTTGTTCGGCAGGGGAGGTGAGTAATAATAACAAACAGTTATACTCACCTCTCCTGGGTGTCTGGAGGTCCAACGTATCCTCTTCAGGCCTCTTCCTGCGGACTCTCTGTGAAAAACGCTGCAAAAATAAATGCAATGTGTTTCCAAAGCAGTCTTTTTTTTTTGCAGTGGCTTACTACGTGGGCCTTAGCCTAAAACCGCTTCTATTCTTCTGGGAAGGCTTTCTATAAGATTTTGGAGGAGTATCTGTCCTGGCCACATCCACTATGCACCAACTGCAGGGACATACCTGTACATACTCTACATTTGAAACAATAGCTTATTACTAGTCACTAGACTGTACTTGCTACTGCTTCAAATGGTAAGTACAGATGTGGCCCTGTGTGTAGCAGATACAGCAAGAACGCACAAGCGTGCGTGTCCTTAGGGTGCATGGTCATGCTGCAGCAGCCAAATTAGGCCAAAACTCCTCCCACACGTGTCGTTACATGCACACAAATGTTGTCAAAATTGGCAGTGAAAAATGGATACAACGTCCGTTTGTATCACAGCTGTTTTGTATTCGTAAGACATGTGAGTAGCCCCATTGAAATCAGTGGGTGAAATTTATGAACCCATCGATGCCAGCTTTCTGGCACAGATTAGTTATAATGTAGCGTATCTTTGGCGCTCAGCCCTTTCTTACACCAAAGATGCAAGCATGCCCTATTTTAAGCGTATGGGTAAAGCGGGATAGGCCGGGGACTCCTTGCTCTGACATGTTTATTATACGTCATGCCAGTCAGGAACTAGCGTAGATTTCCAGTTCCGGATGTACAATTCCATCCTGCCATGTGGATGTGCGCTTGCTTTATTAAGAGGAGCCTCTTGATATTTCAAAGGTATCTCGCAATAGAATAGGAAATGTCAGTCTTAATAAATCCCCTCCTATTACTAAATACTGTATAATCCGGAGACTGTTGGTGGCCACGTATGAGTGGGTTTTCGATCACATGCAACATCAGAAGGCACCCATACGCTAGGTTCACACTAGCGCTGGCTCTCTGTTGTTCGAGTCTGTTGGGGAACCCGAACAATGAAAACGCCGATTGATAAAACACTGGCTACACATGGAGCCCGGCAGACCCTACTGACTATAATGGGATCCGTCATTTTGAAACTGAAAAAAAAAAAGTCCTCCATGCATGACTTTTACCTCCACAGATTTTCGGTGAACTCTGCGACCTTGTCTCCAACAGAGACCCAGCCTTACTTGCCAAACTCTATGGCTGTTACCAATTGACAAGTCATTTTGAATAGTCCAAGGGTACAGTCCTTACTTACTTTGGGTGTGCGGGGTCTCAGATCTAATAGAAAACTATGGCAACATACCCGGTTGGCCGCCATGAGTAGCCTTACAACATCAGGCATAAACAGGTAAAGTATGAGCACCTATATAGTAAATTACTATGGGGGAAGTATTCATGTTTTAGACTTAAACATTCACATCTGTAACGGACTGTCCGTTGTTCTGGTCTGTCGAAGGACCATCCATATAGTCGTTACATACGGAGCCCGATGGACCCCATTGACTATAATGGGGTCCATTGTTTTTAAACTGAAAACAGTAGATGAAAAAGCTGTTCACACAGGACTTTATTTCGTCTACCTATTAGCTGAGACCCTGATCTAGAAGCCTTAGGCTAGGATCACATCTCATCTACGCCGGACACTCTGTCGTTCGGGTCCGCCGAGGGACCCGAACAACGGAGAGTCGGACCACTAATACAGCGGTTACACAGAGAGCCTGGCTGACCACATTGACTATAATAGGGTCTGCCATTTTCAAACTGAAAGCGGCGGAGAGAAAAGTCCTCCTTTTAGGACTTTTCTATCCGCTTATTTGTGACGGTTTCTGCAACAGAAGTGCAGATGTGAACTTAGCCTTAGGTTCACACTAGCGTTTAGCTCTCCGTCATTTGGGTCCACATGGGGACCTGAGCAGCAAAGAGCCTGTCCGCTTAAAAAGCCGTTACCCGAGGACACCCACGGACCCATAGACTATAATGGAGTCCGCCGGGTGTCCAACGTTTTAAAACTGAAACCAGTGAAGAGAAAAGTTCTTGCAGGACTCCGATGAGTTTAGGCGGAATCTGCGGCGAAGTCTCCAATGCAGATGTGAACCAAGCCTTAGTTATACACAGCCATGACTGGTCATGTACACAAGTCCTTATAGTTTCCATTGCAGCAATTAGTAAAAGTTTTCAATCACGAACTACAAGTCCCAGAAGCGCACACTCTACTCCTGCTATACTTATGAGCCCCCTCAACAGCTGCAAAGCCAGGTAAATTAGAGTGGGGAGACACGTGACCCGCCTGACACGTGACCAGCCTGCGCACTCCACATTCCTCCTCCGTGTCAGGCGCATGTCCAGGCCGAGCGGGATGTGTCACCATGGAAACGCATCGCCTGATTGCAGCAGATTTCCCGCGTCACAAGTATTCTTTTTTTTTTTTTTTTTAGCTCCGCCTACTGAAAGGGTTAATACACGTCATCAGGCACAAACCCATGTCACATGGCGAGCTGGCGGACGAGGCTACCATTTGCGTCAGCGCCGTAGCTCCGCCCACATTTCCCACAAAGGAACTAAAAACAAAACAAAAAAAAAAAAAACACCCGCGAAAAGCCGGAGACGTGGATATAGCAGCGCGGCGTGTTCTAACGCGTGGCTATAAACTAGAAGTACGTGGCTATAAAATAAACAGCCTGACTCGTACACCCTTAGCATGAACGCGTCATAGAATGAGGGGGAAATAGAAATTGTGAGGTAAAATGAAAGTCCTTCTAGACCACAGGGCGGGGCTACAGAGAAGAGGGTGTGGCGTGATTGGAATTGTGAGAGACATGAAAGGCGACGGGGGCGTGTTTTCGCCGAAAGATGGGAGTGGCTAGATGTGCGGGGCGTGGCTGGACGTGCGTGCCTCGCGCCGTAGGCGGGGTAAAGGAGGTGGGAGGAGGTTCCATTGGGCGCCGCGTTGCCATGGCGACTCGGTGGGGGATTTGGTGGCGTTGCTTGTACGCGGATGGAGGGAGCAGCTGCTGATCTCTGACACATCCTCCCCCCTCAGCCCCAGCACCGCCGCCGGCCGCACTGCCATATTGTACCGGGACACGTTACATGCCGGTGAGTAGCTTCGCGCTCTGTGCCCTTCAGCCTTAGCCTGTGTGTAGGCCTGGAAGGTGACTGGGGTAACCATATGTGACCAGGGGGTTGCTGAGGGTGAGCTGCACTTGTCTTCCCTATCTTATACCTACATGCAGATGTGTCTATGTATAGAGAACTGCTAATAAGTCCATTGGGCTCTGTTCACACGTGCAGGTTTTCATCCGTTTTTTGTCTGCAGTGTATATCGGGTGTGTAAAGGACATATGGTACTTTTCTGACTTTTTTTTTTTCCTGTGTTTATTCCTGCTTTGGGCTTAAAAAACTGCATTAAAAACAAAAGCCTGATGAAAACCTGCACGTGTGTGAACAAGGTGTGGGTGGAGGCGGCTGTGAGTGCTATGCATGGGGTGTCTATTATGTGCACTAGTGGTGGGGGGCTGGCGGAGGGCACAGCCTGGCTCTGAGGTGCCCTGTACTTTTGCCCTACAATAGGCTGGTTGTGCACAACGTGCTCAGGGCAGGGAGAGGGAGGGAGGGAGGGAGGGTGGTGCTGGCTGGTATGGCAGCGCAGGCTTTGTTTCCACTTAACCCCTTAGCTGCTGCCTGGGCTGCACCACAGCACTGCCACGTCTGTCTTCTCACTTCCTTGCTATTTTCTTCTATTATCGCCCTCCTTCCTCTGCTTTTTTTTTTTCCCCTTTACACCCATTTCCTGTTTTCTTTCTACTTAGGGTTAATGCAATCAGATGTTGTGCCATACTTTACGCCGCCGGGGTCACTAGTGCCATGTGATGCCCTGCACTTTGCTCCACTCTTATGCAACTTTATATCCAAGATGGCAATGTATTTGTGTGATTGGTTACTTTATTGTATTGTGATACAAAGTTGCAGTGCAGGATATTCTTATTTACTGTGGCTGTGTTACTATTGTGCTATGTTGTATATGTCCTGTGTGCGTGTGACCGTGCTATACTTATAGTGGCGCGGTTTTATTTTTAGACTGTGTGATATTGCACACTGGCACTAGACAAGGGACAGCAAGGTAATGTGTGCAGAAGGATAACAAGTCACCATAGGGCGCCATAGCAAAGCTTGTAATCCATGGCCACACTACCATGACCACTTTAAAGGGAGTCTATCATATGCAAAAACACTTTTAAGCTAATGGCACTTTGGAATGGCCTTTAAAAAGGCCATTCTTCTCCTACCTTTCCTTCTTTTCTTCTCCCAGCCGATACCAAGCTAATTCGTTTCTTCATGTATGTAAATGAGTACCACGGAGCACCCGGGGCGTTCCTCCTCTTCTGCGAGCACCCATCGTGTCATCGCTTCTCACCGCCCCTTCGGCCGTTGCGGTGACTCCCCTCTTGGTCTTCTTTCTTCTCAATTCTCGCTGGCAGCAAATTCTCCTGACTGCGCATGCGCAATCGGCTCTACCACGCTCTTGTGACAGACCACCGAAAAATGGCGGCCTGATTGCGCATGCACAGTTGTGAGAATTCGCTGCCAGCGAGAACTGAGAAGAAAGAAGACCAAGAGGGGAGTCACCGCAACTGCTGAAGGGGCGGTGAGAAGCGATGATGCAATGGGTGCTCGCAGAAGAGAAGGAACGCCCCGGGTGCTCTGTGGTGTTCATTTACATACATGAAGAAACGAATTAGCTTGGTATCGGCTGAGAGAAGAAAACAAGGAAAGGTAGGAGAAGAATGGCCTTTTTAAAGGCCATTCCAACGTGCCATTAGCTTAAAAGTATTTTTGAGAATGATCGACTCTCTTTAAGCAGCTAGTTCAGAACTTGAAAAGTGTACAATTGTTTTTTCGTCTACTTTACGCATCGGGCAATCACACACAGTGACGTCACAGGATAGGGATAATTCACACAATGATGTCATAGCCTAGGGGTAATGCCCATAACATTGTGTACACTATGACATCACAGCCTATGAAGAAAGTAATGGAGGCTCATTCAGTTTTCCACGTCCCCTTACAATATCCATAGTTATCGCTATACCTAGGTGGGCCCGCTTAGTTGTTGGGCCCCGTAGCAGCTGCTGTGTGTGCTGCCGTGGTAGTTACACCCATGATATGTGCCCTAAAATGGAGGCGTTCACCTTTACTACTGCCTTTGACTAGCCTATCTGGATTCCATTAGATGAGTCTTGTGCAACCACATCCCTATAGCGCCTACAGCAATGCTGAAGTATCAGGATGTTTTCACGCACATAGGATGTGTTGCAAAAATTTCTGCAACTGTCCCTTTCATTTGGGGCTTGCAGAGATTTTAGTTTCTTGCCGCCATGGTAGTCCCATTCGATATCCTCGATCCGCTGTGTATACCTGCATGGGGCATATCTATTGGAAAGTGGATCATTTTTATCTTTTAGTGGGGGGGATCTGTGAGACTTTACCATTATAATGGGGAACACCTTTTGAAGAGAGTTTGTCGGTTAAAGGAGAGACCCAGAACCGCCGCCGATCAGATGGTTGAAGAGGCAGCAGTCTTCTGGTAAGCGCTCTGGTCTCTTCACTGAATACCAATCACTGCACAGTACATTGTGTATGGGCTATTGCATCTCAGCCCCATTAACTTGAATGGGATGGAGTTGCTGCTGTACCATGTGATAGAAGAATGTGACATCATCAGCACAGGGAAAACTCCTTTAAACGAAAGCGCCATATGGAAGAACGGAAGAGCATTGTTACATTATTGGTTGCTTTACCAAGAATCCACACCTTAATGCCCTCTGCACTGCTCACAGGTGCCCAAGAGGTGGCCCCTTCATGTGCTTCTGTAATAAATGCTTTGTGGCCCCCTCCTCTCTGAGTGACCGCTCTGTCTCCTGATTGGATGCCACAGCCGTCATTCAGATCAGAGAGGGGAGGGGCTGACAAACGTTCAGGTCGCAGAGCTCATGCACGTCACGTGGAGAGACCGCCTCCTGGACACTTACAGTATTGGCAGCCTGCAGGTTTACACTGCTTTGCCCATTCTCTGTGTAGCTATTCAGGAGGTCAGTTGGGCTGACCTCTCGTTAAAATCCTAAAATCATTTGTACCATTGGGCTTTAGTATATTGGTGGACATCTGTCTGTCCCTGGAGGATAGCATTGTTACAGCCTGTAATTATGGGTTCAGCATCAGGCGTCCCTCTGGCTATTGAAATGGCTCTAACCTCTCCAAACTATCCTACACGTTAGGGTATGTTCACATGATGGAATTTGACACGTCTAGTCTTCTGCCTCAAAATCTTCTCCAAAAACGTCCCACACTGGAAAGCCAAGATGTACTTTGGGTTTCTGTCTCATGTTTGGCCTAGTACAATGGGGCTAGTAGAGGCCACGTGCCGTGGTAATTCTGCTGCGCAAACCGCGGTAAGGTTGAGCAGGACGCTTCTTCTTCTTTTTATTTAAAAAAAAAAAAAAAAAGCGTCCGTCACTTATCTCCCTTTGAAAATGATGGTGGGCAGATTTTTGGAGAGGATTTTGTGGTGGGAGACTGCCTCAAATTCCTCTCCAAATTACGAATACTGTAATTTTATGCTTTTGGAATTTTTTTTTTTTCCCTTAAATTTTTTTGGAAAAGTAATATATTTTACACAAGGAATATTATTAATTTTATATAGTGCCAGAGATTAGAATAAAATATTAAAATAAAATTAAACATCTGAAAGAAAATAATATAAACTGTTATAAAATTCTATATTTGGGTTTATAAAAATAAACAATAGAAGGAAAGAATAAATAAAAATATTTGTGTGTAAAAATAAAATAAATAACATTAAATAACCCATCTTCTGTAGGGTTTGGGCAGGCGATCTGTAGGTTTTAATGTCCCCGTGGCCATGTCTAAGCAGATTATAGCCACGCAGCCTTCATGTACAGATGTTTTTGGCCGCTATGAATGATGATTAACGTCTATTGTCTTCCGTCACAACAGCAATGCCAACTGATTTAATGAACTGCCGCCTGTGTGTAAATGGCACGGGGACGGGGTGTTTAGTTTTGCTCGCTGTGTGCTCTTTGTCCTCGGCAGCCTGCACTGTGCTGGTTTTCTAGTCCTTCCATCCATAAACTGTATTAAGGTTGTCATTCAGCCTTAAGATCCTTAGCTGTTTGTGGACCCACCTGGCTGGGGTTGGGTGCAATTCCTGCATTTAGGCTCCTTCCAGCTGTTTCTATAGGAGGGAGGCAGCACTGCTGGTTGTGAGGACTCCCATTTTGCTGTGGGTTGTGACAGACACGTGGTGAGCAGAAAGCTGAGCCAGCAGTAGCTTGTACTCACTGGTCACAGGCCGGGACTCCTCCACCCACTAGTTCTCATCCTCTTGTCTATTACAACATTCCTATGGGTTCTCCTTTCTAACGTGCTTGTGGCTTCCTGAGTGAGTACATATCATACTTTACCCAGTTGTTTCATATTGTCAGCCATTGTGCTACTGGTCAAATCATTACTATTGTATAAGTTCACTTGGCTTACGCTAGGTTCACACTAGTGTTCAGGTCTCCGTCATTTGGGTCTTCGTGGAGAGCGATAGACGGAGGTCCTGTCTGCTTAAAGACTATAACGTCTTACATAGACATCACACCAGGTGTGAATCCAGCCGTAGTTATTTATTTTTTAAATCAGTGATTATTGGCGGACAAGAAAAAAAATGCAATATAGTGAAATAATACAGAATTCCAATAATATTCCAATAATATTAAAACTACAGTACTCAACTTATTTAGCTTACACCAGCTTTCTGGTGTAAAAAGTCACAAACCTCGACTTTGAAGCTTCTTAAACACCCGTTGGGGCAATAATTATTTAATATAATTTACGCCAAATTACCGGTGCAAATGATCATTGAAATTTACCCCAGCTACAAGCAAGCGTAGCTTGGGTAAGCACAGGTACATGGCCTGGCGGAGGGGCCACCTCATTTATGAAGAGGCGTGCGACTCCTTATAAATCAGTCGGCTCTTCCACCGGTGCAGAGTTATATAGGCTGGCGTTCAATACACCAATTTTCACAAGTATGTCCCAAAGTTTCTGTGGATGCCAAAAGAAGTTTGCCGGGTGCACATGAATAGTTTATGGCTCATAAAGTCTAATGAACGGATCAGGCAAATGATATAACATAACATGTTACAAAGCAAATCTGAAGAGGAGAGGAGAGTAAGGCTACGTTCACATCTACGCCGGAGGAGACTCCAGTGCAGAGTCTGCCGAAAATTGGTGGAGGAAAGAGTCCCAAACAGTGGACTTCTTCCTCTGCCGGTTTCTGGTTTATAACACACACCAATGGACACCATTATAGTCAATACAGTCCACTGTGCTCAATGCGTTACCGCTGTTTAGTGGTCCGCCTCTACTTTGTTCGGGTCCTCCAACAGACCCAAATAACAGAGAGGTGATGCTAGTGTGAACCTAATGTTAAAGCCAATAAGTTAAGGTAGTTTTCATGGACTATGATATTGATCTATCCGTAGGATAGGTCATCAGTATCAAATCTTTGGTGGTCCAACACCGAGACCTCCCACCTATAAGCTACGTGAAGAGGTCGCAGTATTTGGACAGGTGCTGTGGTCTCTTCAGCGTTTGCCAGGCATAGCTCTGTTGGTTTTTTTTTAGTGGCTGTGCTTGGTATTGCAGCTCAGTCCTATTCACTTGAAAGGGACTGAGCTTCAAATAGGTCATATAAAAGATGATTGTGGCTTAACATGGATTGTGATTTGGAAGTGGCACTGGCTTGAAAAACTGGTTGGAAGAAGGGCCAAGTGTTGGACCCCTTGCTGTTGTGATATTTAAGTCCTTTTTAAAGGGATTGTCCTGGGAGTTGTAATTTACTTGCCTGGTCCATGGATCGCCAGTGATGGACCTGAGGGTTCTGACAATGACACGACCCCTGAGTCATGTGACCTGAAGCAGCACTCTCTCGGACAGTGTAAATCTGGTAACCCCCAGTTGTCAATTTTTTAATTTTCTCGGAGTAATAACACAATGCAAAGGAAGGAAAACAAATGTTCCAGAATTGCTATTTCATGGAGATTACGAGTTTTTAATAAAACAGACAGAAGACAGATAACGTCAGCAAAGCTATCAGGATCTCTTTAGCACCATTTGGTCTATCTGCGGCAAGCGCCGTCTATAGTCTGGTTATGTATTGTTGTACCTATGAACCACTTGTACGCCGTATCTACTCATTGACGCTCTCGCTTAATACTTGTAGAGATGCCGTAATCCATTACTGATAACATAATCCTGAGCGCTTTTACCGCAGCCCTTATTGTATAATGTCCTTGATAATTGGTATTTACTCGCTCGGCTTGTGTAAACTCTGAATATGTGTTATATAATTATGAGAGCATTGGGTGAAGATACAGAAAATGGGAAGCAGGTCATGTGGTTTATTGATACAGGGCGCTACATGATAGGCGCGCTCAAGAATCTCTTAATCTATTAAATAGATCCCTATTTATAGTTATTGTAGTGACAGGTAACGTTCTATAGGCACATCATCCCAATATTAGATCCTGTCATGTTTAATATTATACAAAGTTGGCTTTTTTTATAATTAACATATGTCTACTTTTATTGCACTATTAAAATTGATGGCCTAGCCTTAGAATTGGCAGTCGATACTAGATCTGTGGAGCTCTGAGTCTCGGTACCCCCAGGGATGAGCTGTTTGAAGAGACTATGGATTTGTGTATCCGCCATAGTCTTCTAGGGTTACATGGGGTGCATACAGGTTTACACTAAGAACCCCCATTTTAATGTCCTGCTTGAGGAAATGAGATAAGGCTGTAATATCCTGTCCGGTGATACCAATACTATGGGGTTTGGAGTAAACATTCATCTGCAACCCCATGTAAACGTAGTAGAAGCTCCATAGCTCACTCATGTGTCATGGCCCCAGTGATTTTGATCTTGGGGCTATGGCCCCATGTAGCGGGCCACAGCAAAAAAGCAGCACTTTTCACAGAAAGTCCACAGAGGTTTCCTCTGCGAACTTTCTGCTTCAATTATACCTGTAGGGAAACCGCCGGCGTTTCCATAGGTATAATTGACATGCTGCGATTTCCAAAACTGTGACTGTTTTGGAAATTGCAGCTTGTCTGCTGTGCATATTTTCCCGCAATGTGTGGATGGGATTCACTAGAATCCCATTCACTTTGCAGGGACTAAAAGCACCGTGTTTTTGCCATGTGAGGCCCTGGCCTAGAGCGGATTACTATATTGAGGATTTACCCTTAGGATAAATTATCAGTATGTGATCAGTGGGGATCCGTCACCCAGGACCCCTGCTCATGAGGCTGTGACACTCCTGAGCACTATAGCCTCTCCCGGTGCTGGTAACGTCACGTTCATAAGTCACTTGGTACAGCAGCAGCTCAGTCCCGTTCAAGTGACTGGGGCTGAGCTGCAATACCAAGCACAAACGCTACCCAATGTACAGCACTGTGCTTGGTATTCAGTGAAGAGGCCACAGTGTTCTTCTGAATGTAGCGGCCCCTACAACCTGCTGGTTGGGGCTGGCCCCTTGTGTCCCATTGAAATCTATGGGACAGCGCTGCAGGATCTACACTCACTGCTACAGTATGTACGGCAAGTAAGTAAACCATACCGCGGGCCACGCTGTCTCAGTACTGGTAATCTGATGAGGTCCTGGACCCCCACAGAGCTCTGATGGCCTATCCTTAGAATAGGCCATCAATGTTAGAAGCTGGATAACTCCTTTAATACCATTTTTAAAGAATTCATGCAAAATTATTTTTTTTTTTTTTTGGTACACGCTGATTCTGATGTTGAAAATTTAGGAAATCAGCATGAAGAAACCACTGTATGAACATACCCTTACAAGTTGATAGCTAGTCACTAGTTTCCCTACTTCTCCGGCCCCATCTCATACATGAAGCCTGAGTCTGTCGCTATTCTGCTTGCCACTTTATGAAGTGTTCTGGACTAGTGAACTTCCTTTATGGCGGCGGGACAACCTGTTCTCTTGGAGATGAGCATTGTACATGTGCTCAGTGATCGGCTAATGACCTTGTCTGGCCGCAGCGCCTTAGGGCCTCTTGATAAAGTGAACACTCATCCATCAAGCTATGTGCGTGTTTTCTCTGTTTTTCAGTAGGAAGCATTCATTGGCGTGAGAGCTTTGTGTCTGCTCAAAAGGCGTCTACACCGTGTTTTACAGATCAATTTTGTAGCCATTTTCTTAGTGGGTTGTTTTTTTGTGTGTGGTTTATTTATGGCAACAGAAGAAAAAAAAATGTTGTGACATTCAAGAAGTTTGCACAATAATAATAATAAAAAAAAAATATATGTATTTTTGGAAGCAGCTTGTAAGTAACAGCAGTTTCTAATGGTTACATGTCATTCACATAATAACAGAGCACAATGGAATGAAGTGGATCGCCGCCAGAGGAAACGGCTTTTTTTTTTTTCCCCTCTCCAAATAGCCACAGTACTTAAGTCTGACATTCTCATGACTTTTATAATTTGTTCCATGTAATTCATTTGGGGCTAAAAAAGAGTAACCAAATATGTTTATTTTTAGTGTAACATTTATTTTATTTATTACTTTTATTTGTTATTTATCACTATTATTCCTTTTAGAATAATAGGAAACTATGGAGTTACTCTAGGTTCACGCCATCATTGGCGTCCACTTGAGGACCCGAAGAACGGAAAACCAAACCCCTTAAAAAGCAGTTACCTGCGGACCCCATAGACTATAACGGGGTCCACCGGGTTTTTCTCTTCGCATTTTTCAACCGGAATGGGGAACGGATTTCCTGAACGGTCACCGAGAACAGATGTGAACCTAGGCTTAGAAGTGACGACCAGTGTCACTTACTGACTTTTTTTTTTTTCTCCCATTTCCCTGTTCTTAAGCTCCCCATGTAAAAACATTTTTAGTCCATTAAGTGCTTATACCGCACGCTTACAGATCCCTCCGATTTTAACTATTGATGGATCCTCGAAAACTTATCGGGAAATGGCAAGTTTTATCCTTTAATAAAATGTCTCGCACACGGCCGGCGAACCATGTTATATGAATAAGCCCTAAGAGACTCCTTTTCATAAACCCTTTTCGATATGCCTTATTCGTACATGTGGATGACTGGGTAGGGCATTTGTGATACAAAGTTGGGGATCTGGATGATCCCAATGCTGTCTGACATGACTTTTCTTTATGCTGTCCATGTACTGGAATGGATTTGCGCCTTTTTTTTGTGGCTTTTTAAATAGGTGCGCCTTGTAAAGTGACTCTAAATAAATCGTGCCCCCTCTTCCCTACAAAGTCTTGAAATGATAGGAGTGATTTTTTATTTTTTTTTTGCAAAGAAAATCAAAACTAAGAAAAGGGGGAGCAATGTTAGACAAAAAAGGTGCAAATTGACCGGTCCATCAGAAAGTAAAGAGTGCGGTACTTTTTCACAGATCATGGACAACACTCTGGACTCTTAAGCTAGGTTCACACTTGCATTCAGGTTTCCGTTCGGGGGGGGGGTCCATTTGGGGACCCCCCCCCCCCAAACGGAAACCTAATCCGCTTAAAAAAGCCGTTACCCGATTAGACTATAATGGGATCCGCCGGGTTTCCGCCTCCTTTTTTTTTAAACTGGTTTGGGGGAAGGAATCCCCGGACGGAGTACAAGCGCTGGTGTGAACACAGCCTTAGAGTCTGGTTGTGTCAAGAGAGCCTTAGTCTGTATGATTGCCTGCTTGCCACCTACCCCCTACAGTTTACCTTCAGCATCACGTTGCCTGTTGACACAAGCAGGTCCTGTGGACAAACCCTAATTTTATTGTGTTTGCATAAAAACTGAGATGAAGGACAAACAAGCATATTTACACAGGACAATGGT
This sequence comes from Leptodactylus fallax, assembly GCA_947044405.1. Classification (NCBI taxonomy): domain Eukaryota; kingdom Metazoa; phylum Chordata; class Amphibia; order Anura; family Leptodactylidae; genus Leptodactylus; species Leptodactylus fallax. The sequence continues at coordinate 11,060,402 of CAMRHE010000006.1, forward strand.
TGGGGACGTTTGTTCATGCCTTTTACATCGACATCCATTAATGTGACCTTAGCAGGCGACAGCAACTTTCCCCCGAAATGCTCTGTATGTTGGGAATTTCGGGGAAACTGGACTTGCGATCAGCTGACTGCACTTATTATTATTATTATTATTATTTATTATTATTATTATTATAGTGGAGTCAAGAGTATACCAGCCAGAGAAGAGCATTTCTGACCAAGATCCACGATAAGGCTAGGTTCACATACCGTCTGGGGAGTCAATATGACATTGTCTTAACTCATAGGGTAACGTGTCCATAGGCCAGCATTAGCCAGGCATACAGTATATCAAGAATGTCTTTCTATGTATGTTGATCATTTTTCTTTTCGGGTATTAAGAAGGTATAAACATGTTCTAGATGAATTCTTGGTACTGTAATTGTGATGGCTTGTGCATACGGTAGATTTTATCATTTATTAGGAGCTGTATACATGCTGATGTCATGTACCTTTACAGTAATAAGCAGCCAGTTCCTGTGCCGTATACCGCCATCCCATAAGATCCTGCAGAGAAAAGGGTGCTGATGAGGCAGAGTTGAGTAATGCACGATCTGTCAGCATCATTCACACCTTGTCCATTAGTGCTTAAATTGATCCATAGATGTAACCAGAAACTACACAGAAATGGCTGATGACATTGTTTTTACATTGCGTTTAAAAGGGTTCTCTCAGGGTGTGTTCTTTAGGATATTCCAGCCATATTAGATGCATCGAGGTCCAAGTCTGCACCACCGATAATGGTTATAAAAAGGGGTTTCCCGGACTTATTAATTGATGACCTTTCCTTAGGACAGGTTATAAATTGAAGATCATCGGGGGCCTGACACCCTGGAGCCCCGCAGATCAGCTGTTCTGCTTTGTGTAACGTCATGTTTATTGGTCACATGGCCTATTCGCAGTTCAGACTCATTCAAATGAACGGGCTGAGCTGCGATACCAAACATGGCCACCAAACAAATGTACTCGCTGTTCTCACCCGAACACTGTGGCCTATTCAAACAACTGATGGGTCATTGGTTATTAAAGAGGACCTGTTACTACCTCCACCAACCCCATCTCCTTGTATCCTTCAATAAGCACCGCACCACTGATTCTGCCGCAGTTGGATTTTTTTTTTTTCTCTAGCTCCCGCCGTTCTTGAGCCATCATTTCAGTTTTGCTCTCTGTTAGGTGGGAGGTCTTGGACTGGAGCAGACTAACAAGGACCGCGGGAGCTAGAGAAAAAAAAAATTCCCTCTTCACCTTCGTCAGTAATGGCCAGCCTATTAAAGAGGTGGAGGTGGTGAAAGGTCCCCTTTTAGCCTGGAAAACCCCCTGAAAGATTTTCTACAAGCGTCATGTGACTCCAGCTTTGGCTATTGTGAATTTTAGGTGTGGAGATGCCGGTGTTGTTGAGTGCTATGTATACCTATACCAGCACTCGTAGGTGATGACATCCACCCAGCAAGTACACAGCATTGTCTCTTAACTTCCTGCTGAAATAGTTGCTAGGAAATGGCTCAAATATTTTGATGTTGTCATGGTAACAGACAATACTTTGTATAATTTTTACAATTTTTTTTTTTTTTTTTTTTTTCCTTTTTATGTTACACTGTGCTGGTCAAAGGGCTTTACTTATCTCTAGCTCATCCTGTAAGTAGCTGGGGGCTGGAAAACTCATCCATTGTAATAGTCTGGGTGATATTGGGACATGTAAAGGATACACAACGGAAAACAGAGGCGAAATCTGCCTTAAAAAATGTCTCCCAACTCTCCCATCTACTATTTTCCCCTCTATCTTCAGGCGGATTCTGCCTTGCAAACCTCATCCAAATGAATGGAAGGCAGAAAATCCAGCTAGAGGGAAAAAAATCTGCTCCTGACTTCCATTGGAAACAGCGGGAGAGAAGGGAGTAGTTTTTTGAGGCAGATTCAGTCTCAAAAATCCATCTGCAAAAAAACTCAGTGTGAACTTACCCTTACTGTATCAGTTCTTCCATGTATTAGCTTTACTTGTTAAATTCTTTGACAAGATGTCATGTTTAGTTTGAAGGCCCCTGTGCATATAAAAGAAAATATGGACGAACACTCCAATTTTTTGGGACCAATTATCTGATATGTATAGAGGGATAAGTAGCAGCTTGCTCTCCTGTTCTTAATCAGAATACATGCATGCTCATCCAAGCGTGTATGTATACAGGAGGAATAGCTGTTGGCTAAACAAGCATTCTTTGGCCAGCCATCCAATGTGTATGGTTGCTTAAGATGCAAACTTGTCTCTATACAGCTGTAGATGCGGTGCGTCTTTAGGGGCTGGCAGCGTGTAGAATTGGTCGTGTGCGTCCTTTTTGTATGAAACAATGGGTGCAATGTAGTGAATTCAGGCTTTGATTCTCCTGAAGAGATTTCTTGTGTGGAATGACCCAGCCGCATGGTTAATGCACCACTTTTCCTTTTCACACCTTACATAGCCTGAGGGGAGATCTTCAGGATTCTTAATAATAGCCTGTTGTGGAGACTTTTCTTTGGGCCAGAGCTCGCAGCTATTCACATTCAGATTGTACGGGATTTGCATAACAGTCACATACTCGAGTAGGATGAAAGCGCTGTCTTTGTTACCCCCTTCATCTAATTTCCAAATAGGCACCTCTTGCCACAGGCGCGTCCTAGTAGTCCTCACTCTGCAAAACAAAGAAGGTTGTTTCAAAGGGGCGAATGACTGGTGGAGTTCACATTTTTATTCTTCTTTAGCGCTTTGCTTCTTGTGAGGGGTTAATGTTATTTCTACTCTTACACTAATGTCTGTTGTTCTGGTTCGCCTGAACCTGACCCACCCCATTGACTAAGGGTTGGTTCACTGGTGTCCGTCTGCCATGAATCCGACCTAAATATCAGAAAAAAGGATTGGGAAAGGTTTGCAAACGTGTGAACCAACACTAAGCTTGCAGGACTTTTTTTTCATGTAGCGATTTTTAGGTGCACTCTGTGACAGAGGTGTGAACTGAGCCCAGCTTTACTTGTCATTAAAATAAAATATAAAACAGAAACTTACTCCATTAATCTTTGTTGTATATGTTTCTAGCAGGTGGTCCCCAGGGTCTGCTATCAAAGGAAACTGGGATTGGACAATTACATTTAATCCCCTCTAAGCGTACTGTCCAACCCCTGTAAAAAACTGCATGTAAAAGTGGTCATACCCATTAGATGAATATTGCTTTTGCATTGACCCCCTGATTTTAGTGTCACTGGCCATTAGTCTAACATTTATAAAAGATATCCCAAAACTTACCCTCTGGCAGATTGTTATATTTCAATATACCTTATTCTTTTTCTTAAGGAGCATAACCAGCACTAGAGGTGTCTGGCAGTATATTCGTTCCCTATGGAGAACATATGCACATGGTCAAGTGTGTGTGTGTATTTGGGGCATTTTGGAAGACCTAGCTATCTAAGGTATAAGAGCACCTTGAGTGGTCACCTGAATGTTACATAGCCGTAACATTCCCATTCGGGTTGACTCAAGTCCCTGTGCATGAATTTGGTGGAAGAATCCTGTCTGACCTTACCTTGTATCCGATGTATCGATAGCGTCTGGTTTTATTCTACATTTATAGCAATCCTGTAATAACCTTGGTTCCTACAATGCGTGATTTTCAGCAAAAATACATGAAAAGGTCTCAAAGACCCAATATTTTTGGTACTGATGACGTACGGGACGGGGTTGGCTCTTCACATAACTAGATGCACCACTAGTTTGGAAGCCCCACTTTATAACCCAGGATATATGGCGGCTTTGCAGGGTAAATGTGTTGTCAGATCGACTTTCCTCAGGTGGTTGTCACAGCTTTTACGTCTGCCAAGCAGCTGACTGGCAGGCTGACTACCCTACTAAAGGGGATAGTCTTTAGAAGACACCGCCACAAACTCTGAATTCTGTAGTAATGTACTAAAGAATCCTCTTACTCCAGCGGATACTTGTCACCTCTCTCTCCTGAATGTGAGAGAAATTTTTCACATGAGTAAATCATCCCGATTACAGCGAATATTTACGTTCACCTCTCGGCATAGACGGTGTAAGCCTTCCAGGTTTTGGGTGTCGATTTGCAGTAAACTTAAGAAAGGTATATCAGGTTCTGTTTGTCATTTGGAGTGGGTGGGCCGGGCAATGCTTCATGGTGGGGGGTGGGAGATAAAGGGAGTACAAACAAGGTGTCATTCAAGAGAAAGAAGGCTGCCTTTATAGTTGCAAAGCCTTTTATAAGGGAGTGTATCACCAGAACCCAGCTGTGCACATATAGGTATGGTATCCAATAGGAGACACTATAGACGTAGCTTTCTTCTGCTTCAGGGAGCGCTAATGTGCAAGCGCAAAAGAGAAAACCGCACTAACCCAATGGCGTAGTTTGTCTAATGGCTGTTAAAAGGCAGGGTATATGGTATGTGCAGATATTGCAGTGCATTAATATGTAATAATCCACAGATATCACTATTCTCTCTGGAATTCACTTTGACACGTCTAACAAGATACATCTAAATATAGAAATATAATACTTAGTGAGTTTCTTGTACAAGCCTTGCACAATTCATGTATACATTGTGAAACCTTATCTATGCTCAGAAAATGACATTATATCATAGTCTAGACCCAGTGGGTGTATGGAGACTTCTTCACAAGCAGTGCTCCACAGGAAGAAGGAAGAGTGACCCATCTGTAGAGGAGAAGCCGTTCCTCCTGAGCTTGATCTAAGACTCCTCATCCTGCTAAATCATACCCTGCTCTGCATGGACAAGAGGCCACAACCCTGAGCCAGCTATCTAGACATGGGCCGCACTTCCTTTCCGATGATAGATGACTCTAATGCTCTGCTGGAGACGTCCAAGTTACTAGTTGACCGTTCCTTATTCAATGGCTATAGAGGAGTCTTTCATTCTGAATATCCTGGCAAAAGGAATGTCATTATATTTAGTAATATTTGCACGACAATTCTACAATTAATATAATAGTATTTAATCTTTGGATGTCCAATTCTATCTCTCAGTTCATGTTTATTGGAAGGGTTTGGAGACCCTCTCACCAAGTGGAATGGGAGACCTGGGGGCCTGCACTTACCCTTTGGATATCTTGTGCTTGATGGTTTATTGGCTTGGACAAGGTCACTTACAAAAGAAAATCAGATGTGCTTGGCTAAAGGATTAGTTTCTGGACTGGACTATGATCTTTCTTTTCTTTTTTTTTTTTTTCTCTTCTTCTTCTGTGTTTCTTAGTAAACCTATCACCAGATAATATGACTAAGGGCTTGTACACACTGCAGATAGTGACTTTCTTGTTCTGTTGTATGTTCAGAAATCTTCTCCCCTAGGGCACAGATGAGCATGACAGATGCCAGCTGAATGCAGATGTCCATAGAAAAGTTGATCTGCCATGTTGGATTTTTTTTTTTCTTTTAGTCATTGAGTGCAGCGGTGGGTCATTCATGCTCAATGACAGAAGTGCCTGTCCACGATAGAAGCCCAGACCAGGTCACAGATCATGACAGAAGATCACTGGTGACGGCAGAGATCAATACACAGATATGGTGAAGTGAGCCAAGACGTGACAGTAAGGCACATTATAGGAGAGCTAGCAGAGAAAAAACCTTTAGCGTACATTAAATACTTAAATGGTTTTATAATATCCTGATCTATGCTGAGATATCATTACTGGAAGTTATAGGCCTAAAGCCTGAGGTTGGAGATGGGGTGGGTGCACTCAGAGAACCCTTGCAATTGGGGTAAATGAAGCATTCATGGTGGCTCACTTAATAACCAAGCCGCAAGCCAAATATCACAGGTCTGCTGCGGGTGGATCTTCAGCCACGTGTGAACCCCTGCCTCAGGGCTGAGGGCAAAGCTTGTGGAAAAGCTGTGTGTGTATATGGATAGATGGAGTTATATATTAGTAGATTTTCTGCATGTGTGAGTGTGTGTGTGTGTGTGTATATATATATATATATATATATATATATATATATTTTTTTTTTTTTTTTTTTTGAGTCCAACCCAGGAGTGAATCATAGCTTAACCCCTTATACCTTCAATAGTTAGGTGTAATACACTGCTGTCAAGTGCCACGTGATTGCTTTACAGCCTATTCTTGTGAGCACTGCGTCTAGGTCGCAGGTTATTACACTAGTGAGCACATCTAACTCCTGTATATGATATTGCTGTATACACCAAACGGTGCCTCTAGATTAGTCTTGTGTTCTTACATTGCTCTCTACCTGGATTGTATCAGACAAGAAGACCCAGGACTAGTCAAACCTCACAGTAAACTATATCACTATATCAACATTAAAATACAACTAATCTAACTAGTCAGAAGACCATGGTGTAGACCAGGGGTTCACAAACTTTCCTAGTTTGATGATCACGTTCTCATACTGATTCTGTGACTTTTATGGCCTATGTAAAGTAAGCCCTCAATGCCTAATAGGTGTCACTTCCACTGCATAGACTCCGACTACATACATTGTCTCTCCATTCTAGATTATGGATGTTATGGTACCCTGACATTTCACAACTCCCATTAACTTCAGTGGAGAGAGTGGCATGTATAAATGCTACTTATTGACTTCTAAAGCCCTTTATGAAGTGTCAAATGAGTCAAGGGGCTCTGTTCTGGTGATATATGTGGGGTTACAGTGCACCATTAGTACTTGTCCGTCCCTGCTCCTGCGCTGTGTGCCACTCCTCTGTGAAATGGGCAATACTTATGTGCATGGTTTTTTTTTTTTTTTTTGTTTTTTATATATATATATATATATATATATATATATATATATATATATATATACAGTCATATGAAAAAGTTTGGGCACCCCTATTAATCTTAATCATTTTTAGTTCTAAATATTTGGGTGTTTGCAACAGCCATTTCAATTTGATGTATCTAATAACTGATGGACACAGTAATATTTCAGGATTGAAATGAGGTTTATTGTACTAACAGAAAATGTGCAATATGCATTAAACCAAAATTTGACCGGTGCAAAAGTATGGGCACCTCAACAGAAAAGTGACATTAATATTTAGTAGATCCTCCTTTTGCAAAAATAACAGCCTCTAGTCGCTTCCTGTAGCTTTTAATCAGTTCCTGGATCCTGGATGAAGGTATTTTTGACCATTCCTCTTTACAAAACAATTCCAGTTCAGTTAAGTTTGATGGTCGCCGAGCATGGACAGCCCGCTTCAAATTATCCCACAGATGTTCAATGATATTCAGGTCTGGGGACTGGGATGGCCATTCCAGAACATTGTAATTGTTCCTCTGCATGAATGCCTGAGTAGATTTGGATCATTGTCTTGCTGAAATATTCATCCCCGGCGTAACTTCAAATTTGTCACTGATTCTTGTACATTATTCTCAAGAATCTGCTGATACTGAGTTGAATCCATGCGACCCTCAACTTTAACAAGATTCCCGGTGCCGGCATTGGCCACACAGCCCCAAAGCATGATGGAACCTCCACCAAATTTTACAGTGGGTAGCAAGTGTTTTTCTTGGAATGCTGTGTTTTTTTGACGCCATGCATAACACCTTTTTGTATGACCAAACAACTCAATCTTTGTTTCATCAGTCCGCAGGACCTTCTTCCAAAATGAAGCTGGCTTGTCCAAATGTGCTTTTGCATACCTCAGGCGACTCTGTTTGTGGCGTGCTTTCAGAAACGGCTTCTTTCGCATCACTCTCCCATACAGCTTCTCCTTGTGCAAAGTGTGCTGTATTGTTGACCGATGCACAGTGACACCATCTGCAGCAAGATGATGCTGCAGCTCTTTGGAGGTGGTCTGTGGATTGTCCTTGACTGTTCTCACCATTCTTCTTCTCTGCCTTTCTGATATTTTTCTTGGCCTGCCACTTCTGGGCTTAACAAGAACTGTCCCTGTGGTCTTCCATTTCCTTACTATGTTCCTCACAGTGGAAACTGACAGGTTAAATCTCTGAGACAACTTTTTGTATCCTTCCCCTGAACAACTAGGTTGAACAATCTTTGTTTTCAGATCATTTGAGAGTTGTTTTGAGGAGCCCATGATGCCACTCTTCAGAGGAGATTCAAATAGGAGAACAACTTGCAATTGGCCACCTTAAATACCTTTTCTCATGATTGGATACACCTGGCTATGAAGATCAAAGCTCAGTGAGGTTACAAAACCAATTTTGTGCTTCAGTAAGTCAGTAAAAAGTAGTTAGGAGTATTCAAATCAATAAAATGATAAGGGTACCCAAATTTTTGCACCGGTCAAATTTTGGTTTAATGCATATTGCACATTTTCTGTTAGTGCAATAAACCTCATTTCAATCCTGAAATATTACTGTGTCCATCAGTTATTAGATATATCAAATTGAAATGGCTGTTGCAAACACCCAAATATTTAGAACTAAAAATGATTAAGATTAATAGGGGTGCCCAAACTTTTTCATATGACTGTATATATATCTTCTCTCCCTGTTGACTCCACTTTTGTGAGAACGTGTTCTTGCAAAGTTATCTAGAGACTCTCAAAGCAAATAAATCACTGGCAACCAAATGACCCTGTGAATCATAGACAGATGTTCTTAGACATACTGAAGACACTAGTAGTTTGTTTTTTTGCACTGAACACCAAACAGCTGCTGGGACACAAGTCTATGTAGTTATTAAAGGGGTCTGGATTTGATGGCACATACTGTCAGTGGCGTGCCATAAGGATTACATATCATGCTTAGTAACCATATTCTAGTTTTTTACCTTGTGGTATAGCAGCAATGGTCAACATACTACAGGGGTATAAAGGCTGTGGACACTTCCCCCTCTGTTTTAATTGAAATATGAGAAATATGTATTTTTGGCTAAACATGCACACACTACAGTCATGGCCAAAAGTTTTGAGAATGATACAAATATTAATTTTTACAAAGTCTACTGCTTCAGTTTTTCTAATGGCAATTTGCATATACTCCAGAATGTTATAAAGAGTGATCAGCTTAACAGCAATTACTTGCAAAGTCAATATTTGCCTAGAAAATGAACTTTATCCCCCAAAACACATTTCAACATCATTGCAGCCCTGCCTTAAAAGGACCACCTAACATCATTTCAGTGATTGCTCCATTAACACAGGTGTGGGTGTTGATGAGGACAGGGCTGGAGATCAATCTGTCATGATTAAGTAAGAATGACACCACTGGACACTTTAAAAGGAGGCTGGTGCTTGCCATCATTGTTTCTCTTCTGTTAACCATGGTTATCTCTAAAGAAACACGTGCAGTCATCATTGCACTGCACAAAAATGGCCTAACTGGGAAGAGTATTGCAGCTAGAAAGATTGCACCTCAGTCAACAATCTATCGCATCATCAAGAACTTCAAGGAGAGAGGTTCCATTGGTGCCAAAAAGGCTCCAGGGCGCCCAAGAAAGACAAGCAAGCGGCAGGACCGTCTCTTAAAAGTGTTTCAGCTGCGGGATCGGGCTACCAGCAGTGCAGAGCTTGCTGAGGAATGGCAGCAGGCAGGTGTGAGTGCATCTGCACGCACTGTGAGGCGGAGACTCTTGGAGCAAGGCCTGGTCTCAAGGAGGGCAGCAAAGAAGCCACTTCTCTCCAGAAAAAACATCAGGGACAGACTGATATTCTGCAAAAGGTACAGGGAGTGGACTGCTGAGGACTGGGGTAAAGTCATTTTCTCTGATGAATCCCCTTTTCGATTGTTTGGAACATCTGGAAAACAGCTTATTCGGAGAAGAAGAGGTGAGCGCTACCACCAGTCTTGTCTCATGCCAACTGTAAAGCATCCTGAAACCATTCATGTGTGGGGTTGCTTCTCAGCCAAGGGAATCGGCTCTCTCACAGTCTTGCCTAAAAACACAGCCATGAATAAAGAATGGTACCAGAATGTCCTCCAAGAGCAACTTCTCCCAACCGTCCAAGAGCAGTTTGGCGCTCAACAATGCCTTTTCCAGCATGATGGAGCACCTTGCCATAAAGCAAAGGTGATAACTAAATGGCTCAGGGAACAAAACATAGAGATTTTGGGTCCATGGCCTGGAAACTCCCCAGATCTTAATCCCATTGAGAACTTGTGGTCAATCATCAAGAGACGGGTGGACAAACAAAAACCAACAAATTCAGACAAAATTAAAGCATTGATTCTGCAAGAATGGACTGCTATCAGTCAGGATTTGGTCCAGAAGTTGATTGAGAGCATGCCAGGGAGAATTGCAGAGGTCCTGAAGAAGAAGGGTCAACACTGCAAATATTGACTTGCTGCATTAACTCATTCTAACTGTCAATATAAGCTTCTGTTACTCATAATATGAATGCAATTATATTTCTGTATGTGATAAAAACATCTGACAAACACACATAAAAACCAGAGGGCAGCAGATCATGTGAAAATAGAATATTTGTGTCATTCTCAAAACTTTTGGCCATGACTGTACATAGCAAGCGTGCAGAATGCCATTCCATAGCATATCCGTCAGACAAGCTCCCTGCTGGCTCTATCTCTAGCTTCTTTCTTCTCCTCTCTTGATCTTATGCTTAAACTGATTCACGATTATACATTTGGTTAGACAGGGTTGAAGATCCGGCTGTCAGAGAGCGTGTCTGACGGATTTGCTGGTAAACTCTTTCTGCAGCTTGCTGTGAACTGTCATACAGTTGTCGTAGAAGAATAAACAAAACTGTAGGTACACATGACAAATGTTCAAGGGTTATTCCTATCTTGTCAAAATGCTGCCGAGATGGGAATAACTCCCCATCCTGACCAAGAGTGCCGGAGCTTAAAGGACTAGCAGAGCTGCTCTACAATGGGTCCTTCGCTGCCTTAGAGGAGAATGAGAGTGGAGTTACACTGTTTTCATGGCTTCACAGTTATGGAAACGTTGTAGCTAAAGGTGCTTTCTCCTCTATAGGAGTTAAGAGAACCTTGTAGAGCAGCTTGCTCAGCTGTTCCTGTAAGTACTGCTTTAGAGGTCAGGACGGTGAGCAGTTATTCCCATCTCAGCTGGGAATATCCCTTTAAAGGGCTTTTCAGGAATTTTTGTTCATGACCTATCCTTAGGGTAGACCATAGATATCTGATTGGAGGGGTCCAGCACCCAGGCCCTGCATGGATCAGCTGTTTATGGGGGGGGGTACGCCTGGTTTGTGTACTGAGATGGTTGTAGTTGGCCTTGTGCCCTGTACAGTGGCCGGGCCCGGTTACTACAGCTCTGCTGCCATTGATGTCAGTAGGAGAAGACCTCTAGTAACTGTACACGGGGCACCAAGCTATCTCCTCTTACTGCTGGCCTTTACCTATTATTGCAGGTAGATTTCCAGTAATAATAACAGAGGAACGGCACAGTAAAAAGATCCCCCAGAGTTGTTGTTTCATGGGGTACCTGAGTATCTACTAAGTTGGGCATGTCAGGAGAGCGGACTGATGCTTTTAAGGATTCCAGATATTACAGCTTGTCTGCTTTTTAGGAAACATTTTTGTTAGATTTATTTTTGCATTACATATAGACATTGCAGATATAAGTTCTGTTTTATGTTCTTTAGCACAGAATATCCACCCTATAGGTTGTGCACAATAAAGGCTAATAGTGTCATCTTCTGTATAAATATTAAGTCCATAAAACCAGATCTGTTTTCCCTTCTGTCAGGCTTTGATAAAGACCGGCAGCTGCACTTTTGGCCTAAAGCTTTAAGTCGTGAGCGGGGCGAGCAGAGAGAGACACTAATGCCTCAGTTGCCCTGGATACTGACATCACGCTGCATTGTAATCAAATCTCCGCTTTTTGTCGGGTGTTTTGGGATTCAGATCTGACCTCCAATCTTAGCAGCTGCTGCGGAGAGATGGACAATGCCCTGCTGTAGTGGAAATAGACACAAAGGGGTCGCAGCATCGTTGCACAATATGGTCATTTACTTAGTATAGTATCAAAAGGGGCTTTTTAGGATTTCATTAATAGCCCAAAAATAACTATATCTATTTATACTGCATAATATAAAATTAGGTAAAATGTGACTGGCACAGGAAAGGAGATGGGAGGGCTGTCCGCACTGCGGGGTTATGGTTTTAGGGTTTCCATTTTCCATGGGTGACACTAGATACCTCTCAGTGGCCTGTCTGGCAGAGACTTGGCTACCTGCACACAGGCTGAACTAGAGTTCAGGTTCCTGGAAAATTGCTTTTTGTTCCGGCTTGCACACTCTCAGCCATCCAGCAGAACTCTTTAAGGGGTATGCGATGCAGTCTTATGCGGCCCTGACACTTGATGGTGTAATTGTACTTCAGTCTCTTACATTACCCATTGGGTGGCCATTCTTCTCACCCACACTCCAGCTTCTTTTGCATTGAATGGAAATGACATTTAGGTCAGCCGTCTTCTGGCAGCGGAGATTTTATGTGCATTTAATGTCTCTTTACCAAAGGAATGTAGTAGTATAACCAAATGGTGCCGTATGTGTATAACTAAGGGGTTTGTCAGTACTTACATATTGATAACTTGTCCTTAGAATAGGCAATCAATATGTGTTATGGTCCGACACCCAGTACGCCAGCAGGTCAGATGTTAGAGGAGTCTGAAATGTTCGGCTGAACCTCTTTATAACAATAAGGATCAGTAAAGTAGGCAAGTGTTAGGAAAACCCTACGTGGCGTCCCGCAGCAAAAAAGCGCTGCGGGAAAAACCTTTGCGGAACGCATCGTGGTTCTTCCCACAGCACCTTAGACAGAAAGTTTGCAGAGGTTTCCTCTGTGGACTTTCTGTTTCAATGATACCTATGGGGAAACCGCCCGTGTTTCCGTAGGTATAATTGACATGCTGCGATTTCCAAAACCACGCCAGTTTTGGAAATCGCCGCGTGTCCTTAATGCATTTTTTTGCCGCAAAGTGGGCATGGGATTTGCTACAATCCCATCCACTTTGCTCTGACTGTAAAATGCTGCGATATTTATTTATTTTTTTTGTGGTTTTTCTGCCTGCGGGCAAATTGCGGCGTTTACACCATGTTGGGCCCTGACCTAAAGGGGTTATCTGGTTTCTAGTATTGATAGACTGTCCTTGTCCTATAGACATTAATGGGACAGCACTGCAGTAACTTAAACTCGCAGCTACAATTTATACGGCTAGTGAGCAGTATGACTTACAGTATGGAAACATTACCAAGAGTCGTGCTGTCTTGGTACACGTGATCTGTGGAAGTCCCAGGTGTCAACCCTCTGCGGATCTAATATTGGTGGCCATCAATACTTAAAACCGGATAACCCCTTTAAGGGCACTGATTCCCCATTTACAGGGTAGGGATAAGTGTCACATCACTGGGGGCTCAACCGCTGGATCCTCGAGCGATCAGGAGAACGGAGGACTGAAAACCTCTAATATGGAAAGTCTAGAGCTGTGATATGGGAGCCAAAGATCCGCAACACTTCCACCCTTTCCTTTTAGTAGAGGGTGACGATATTGGTTCCCAGACCCCCGCTGACAATGTGATGACTTGATCCTATAACCTTTAGTCCAGATTTTAAGAGCATTGCTGTATACCCTGTCTACATGCTTGATCTTTGTCACTATAGTGTGGCGTATCCTGCTAGTCTAAAGTCCCTCACTTGTGTGTGACAAGTTGCAGAGGGTTGTCAGTCAGTTTAGTAAGAATAAGTTGTGGTGTTTAGTTTGTCTGTTGTGTTACAATTCACTTGAGGATTGTGTCGTATTCACATTTAGCTTTCACAATGTGTTGGCAGTGTAAGATATCTTGTCCGCCGTGTTGTGACTTGGTAGTGATTCACTTGGATGTGTGGGGGCTTGTTTCATGGTAACTACATTGAGGCGACTAGCGGCTCCTTTCTATTTGTTCCTGCTCCATCTTTTAGACATAATGGAGGTTGGCTTTGTGAGTCAACTGTCTGCCGAGGAGGTCAGCGCAGGGACCATATGGCTCTGCATTTTTCTTAGGTGGGGGGAAAATGCAAATGCTCCTGGAGGCAGCGTCTGATGGCAAAAGTCTTTTTTTGTAAGTGACTGTGAGGGGTGGCGATTATTTCTGTCACCGTTTCCATGGATCCCACATTTTTCCCATTTACAGCAATCATTCAAAATAGCCTCAAATATACAAAGAGTGACAAAGCTTCAGCAGATCGACATCTGTAGGAAACTGATAGAACGTGCGCTTGACGTCAAACCAGAATTCTTATTGTGCTTTACCTGTATGTTGTATGGAGAAAATATTAAGGAGAATTTCTATCCAGTAGATGAAGTCGGGGCTGGTTGTGGGTGGATGTGGGGAATATTTTACTATTGTTATTTTATTAATATCATTACTATTTTATTGATATTTTATGCATAGTTTGCTGCATGCTGACTATCATTAGAATTCAGTCACCATCCCCCCCCCCCCTCTTGATTTAGGGTATGTTCACAATGAGTTTTTTTTTTTTTTTTTTTTTTAATCGTGGTTTTTGACGTGGTTGCTCCAGCACACTGTATGGACCTGAAAAATTCACTTAAAAAAAAAACACTGTATCAAAATCCGCATTGTCGTTTTTTTTTTTTTTTTGTTTTGTTTGTTTTTTTCTTTCAATGGGTTTTTCAAGGTGGAATCCACTTGAAGAGGTCATGTCACTTTTTTTTTTTTTTTTTCTGCTACTGACTCCTATTGAAATGAATGGGAGGCTTTTTTTTTTTTTTTTTTTTTTTTTTTTTTAGGCACATTCCTCCTCAAAATCAGCCTACAAAAAACTCATATGAACATAAACTCTTAAAAGCGTTCCTGAGGACTTAGGATACGTCAGGAATTGAGGATCAATGGGGGTCTTACACCTGGACCCTGGCCCAGCTGTGGCTTTCCCCGAGCCATGTGACTTAATGCGAAGGCTGCAGCCTCTTCAAATAGCTGATTGGTCAGGGGCCTGCGTGTCTTGACCCCTGCCTATCCTTAATTGATGGCCTCTCCTAAGGATAGGTCATCACTTGATAAGGCCTGGAATATCTCTTTACGGCTAAGGGTGGGTTCACACTTGTGCCGGCACTCTGTCCGCCATGAATCCGACCTATATGTCGGGAAAGTTGATAGGGACTGGATAGGAAAAGGTTTGCGACGCTTTGCTTAAAAATGCATTCACTTGAATAGGTTTTTAAAGCAATGCGCGGGTGTGCACTTACACCCTCTGCGCCAGAGAAAGCCTTTTTTTCGTCCTGCATGTCCGTCTTTGTTTCCGCCGAAAAAAAACGGCTTTGCAGCGCAGAGGGTGTAAGCGCACACCTGCACATTGCTTTAAAAACCCATTCAAGCGACTGGGTTTTTAAGCAAAGCGTCGCAAACCTTTCTCTATCCAGTTTTCCGATATTTAGGCCGGATTCACGGCGGACGGAGTGCCGGCGCAAGTGTGAACCCACCCTAAGGCCCCACCTAGTGAAGCGCAGCTAAGAAATGCAAACTCTGTGGTTCTAGCATTTACTTTACAAACATGGAAAATTGTGTAGGCCAAAACCAGAGTATAATGGTTATCATCCTATCACTGACTTTCCATTTATGTATGACCTTTTACTGACCATTTTTGCAAAAAAAAAAAAAAAATTTCAGTACACTTGTGTGAACAGAGGAGTAGCTTTTACATCTGTGATCACAAATTGCTAAGGAAGCCGTACATACGCATGTACTACTTGGCTGGGCTGAGGGTGCATGTATCAGGTGAGATGGCTGTCATTGAAATGAGTTCTGTTGGCAGCTTTCTACTATGTGTAAGTGTATGGCAAGTTTAAAATGTATATTCATATTATTTTTTTCTTTTTGTCCTATACAGAGAGAGAAAGTTGCATGGGTCCGGTTACGGGAATGACTCCAGACAAAAACGTAGAAACCCCTGGAGCAGAGAAAGTTGCAGGATTAAGTCAGCTTGACACTATGGGTAGTCTGCCAGAAGAGGTTGGTGCAGACAGACCAAAGGCCTCTGCCGTGGACTCCGGTCCTGCAGATGAAGAACTTACAAACTTGAACTGGCTTCACGAGAGTACAAATTTACTGAACAACTTCAGCCTTGGAAGTGAGGGGCTGGCGGCAAATAGCCCCATATATGACATTGAAGGTGACAGTTCACCAACCGGTTGTCGAAACGCCGAAAAATCCTCTGGCTCCTCAAAACCTCCATATTCATTCAGCCTCTTAATTTATATGGCTATTGAGCACTCCCCCAACAAATGTCTGCCAGTGAAAGAAATATACAGCTGGATCCTTGACAGGTTTCCGTATTTTGCTACTGCCCCTACTGGCTGGAAGAATTCAGTCAGACACAACCTCTCGTTAAATAAATGCTTTCGGAAAGTTGAACGCAGCCATGGCAAAGTAAGTAAAAAAAAAAAAAAAAAAAAAATGTCCATGTTTAATTCACACTACAAATACCACATGACGAAAAGTATTATGCGCCCTTTTGGTTATTCACATAGCAGTAATTCTGATTGGTTAGAGTACAGTACGGTTAGTGACATATCCTTTAGCCAATGGCAGTGTAAGACAGGATGGCCTGGAAACAAAATAATTAAAATAATCGGTCAGGAAATTTTTGTCAATTGAGCTGATATTTGATTTTTTTTTGCAAATTTAATTGCCCTGCCCTACTATAGTGTAGTCTACTGAGACCTTTACACTATAAGGATTGGTCTTTACTGCTTCACTTCACTCTCCCAGAGTTGATCTGCCTCCTCTCTCTTCTCCTGTGTTATCTGTATTAAAGGGCCTGGCAGACTAGATCATTGTAAAAGTTATGCCAGCCCCTAAGGGTATGTTTACACAGCAGAAAATGAAGAGGAATTTTCATTTTTGCAGTGCATCAGCATTCCATCCTGATTAGGTCCAAATGAATGGGCCTAATCAGGACGGCGTCTTGATCCGTGGGCAGAATCCGCGGCAAGATCGAGCAGGACGCTGCTTTTTTCCACGCTGTGCTGCGATCTCTGCCTCCCATTGAAAACAATGGGAGGCGGTTTCTGGAAGGAATCTGCTCCGGATTTGGGGGCGAATTCCACCCCCAATTCTGTGGAAAATTCTTCCGTGTGACCACACCTAATAGTAGTACTGGTAAACATAGGAGAGGAGCGGATCAACTTGGGTGCTGGTTCTGGTCACATGACTCAGTTGGAACCAGCTCAGAAACCTGAGGTTTGGCCAAAATAGAACCTGGGTGACGTAAGTTTGAGAGAGGCTCTGTATAACCCCTCGGTGATGCTGCAGGTAATGCTGGTGGAGGGAGGGATAACTGATAGAAATATAGTAATCCCAGTTCATATTAGGTGGTGTATGCCACAAAATGTGCGATGCTGCTATAGTGTGCCTCCTAATCGCCCCTCCTGTAGTAGACCACCCTCTATAATATTCCTCAAAATTCACCTGTTAGATTCTGTCTGCCTGCAGTTTTAGAAAAGTCCTTTGAGTATGCCAGTGTTATTACTTTATGGAAACCCCTTAAATTTCCACTTTGAGGGAAATTTTTCTCCCTAGGGGAACCCCTTGAAATTTGCGGTTCAGAGGAAGTTCTGCTCACCTTCCCACATCAATGAAAAGTAACTAATGGCTGGGAAAAGCCTTCTCTAGTTTCTATTCTGATCAGGATTTCTTGACTGCTTTCTGTTCACTTGTCAAGCTTCTTTGAGAAGGTGTACTAGCCCAAACATGGATCATGGGCCATTTCTCAGTGTGGCAGAAAACTACATAAGTGGCCGTTACCCCCGACATTATTGGAGTCCCTCTCTGTAGCCATGGTTGTGGTGTGATGATGATCTGTAGGATGGGCATAAATAATACCAGTACCGTCACCTGTCAATGTACTGATGGGAAAGGAAAAGGTCTTGAGATGTACAGTATACCTCTAAGCTGTCAACTTGCAGAGTACAGACTGCCATAACTACTGTTATAGCAATAGAGAAGGGTTGTCCAAAGATTGGTAGGTTAGATGAGACCTTTCTGATAGCTGGGTGTCGGACTGCTGGCACCTTGCTGATCATGAGAACAGAATGACGCGCCAAAGTTAAGATAGTTGATCACACTGTACTTGGCGACCTCCATCAGACCCGTAGACTTTCAGTTGATCAAATGCACCACAGCTCCTCTGTTGAAATGGGGGGCAAAAAAAAAAAGGGGGTTGCTTTGTTTTTATCTACTGCGCTTGTTGGCTTTGTCGGATATTGTAGCTCATTTCCATTAAAATTAATGTGAATTTGGGGAAAATGTTGTATTTTTAGTGATCATGAATATCAACACTACCCAGATATGAGCATCATTGAAAACAAGTGGTTGGGTGGGGGGGGGGCATTTAAATGAGTTGCGGCTATAGGTAAGTCTATATTTGGAAGCGTTTCCCACCAGCTGCATATAAACAGTCACTGTACATTTGCACGTCTCGCTGTGGTCTCGGATAACAGTCTGGTTTGGGTTGTCATGGTAGCACTTCCTTCTCCTGGCTCTATTCTTCAGTGCTTAGTAATGTGAGACCATACTCGGTTCCTGCTATACTAAAGCTGTGCGCTCCTTTATCAAAGCTTATAAAAAAGCAGACAATCTCTGATCTCTCACATGCCCAAAACGTGTATTCTATTGCATGGGGTCACCTTGGAGAATGGATCAGCCGCCGTCCCCTAATGCAATATTCTTACAGTTGCTCCCGATAATTTTCAGACCAGGCTGCAGGAAACTTAATGGCTCCCAAAGACCTTAAAAAGGAAGGTTTGGGAGGTCACATCCAAATAAGGCTCTGTACACACACAGCTGCCTGCGGTATAAACATGTGTAGTGTGTGTGTTTATATACATTGAAGGTAGGGCTCTCCTGCTGTGTGCACGGAGACTTAAAGGGGGTTTCTGTCCCCATTTTCATTTTTCATACTGACGACCTATGTACAGGATAGGTCATCAGTATGTGATCTGTCAGGACCTGACACCCAGACCCTGCACAGATCAGCTATTACATCACCCTCTGGATGCTGGAAGCTGCTAGTGGACAAGGTGCAGCACTGCTCCTATACAAGTAATAGGTGGGGTGCTGCAGTTCCCCAGAAGCATCACTATGTCATTAGGGACCCTGTCAGGACTTCTTACTCATTAGACTTTGAAGTCTTATGCATATGAGGCAGATGATGCACTGGGGGTGGGCTTTCAATCCTGGGAGCACTTCTCCTGTTGCTCAAGTAGGATGAGTGATGTCATAGCATCGGCAGGATCTACTCTCAGTACATGGGGTGGTACAGGTAGGAGATGGTAGGGGTCTGAGTGGCAAAAGCAGTGCTCCAGGTAGCTGAAGGCCCGCCTCCAGTGCACCAACTGCCTCAGACAATCTGTCAGTGACACATTTCTGAGGCAATGACCTGATTGGCTTAGGCATTAGAATAAGAGACTCTTCTGATAAATCACATGACTATTACCTTTATGTCTGTATGAGCTTCTACTGCTTTCAGAACAGAAATTACAGGAGCACCCCTGCTGGTCATCCCTCCTCCCAGGCCCCTGCTGGTCATCCCTCCTCCCAGGCCCCTGCCGGTCATCCCTCCTCCCAGGCCCCTGCCGGTCATCCCTCCTCCCAGGCCCCTGCCGGTCATCCCTCCTCCCAGGCCCCTGCCGGTCATCCCTCCTCCCAGGCCCCTGCCGGTCATCCCTCCTCCCAGGCCCCTGCCGGTCATCCCTCCTCCCAGGCCCCTGCCGGTCATCCCTCCTCCCAGGCCCCTGCCGGTCATCCCTCCTCCCAGGCCCCTGCCGGTCATCCCTCCTCCCAGGCCCCTGCCGGTCATCCCTCCTCCCAGGCCCCTGCCGGTCATCCCTCCTCCCAGGCCCCTGCCGGTCATCCCTCCTCCCAGGCCCCTGCCGGTCATCCCTCCTCCCAGGCCCCTGCCGGTCATCCCTCCTCCCAGGCCCCTGCCGGTCATCCCTCCTCCCAGGCCCCTGCCGGTCATCCCTCCTCCCAGGCCCCTGCCGGTCATCCCTCCTCCCAGGCCCCTGCCGGTCATCCCTCCTCCCAGGCCCCTGCCGGTCATCCCTCCTCCCAGGCCCCTGCCGGTCATCCCTCCTCCCAGGCCCCTGCCGGTCATCCCTCCTCCCAGGCCCCTGCACCATGTGTGTAGCTGTACTAGTTCTGGTACACTGTGGCTGCTGCATACAGCTGATCGGTGGGGTATGGCTCCTGAGATCCAACCGATCTGCTATTCATGACCTATACAAAAAGTATATAAAGGAGTTTTCCACCAAAACAAGAGGGTAACTTGAAAATCAGTGAGGTCACACCACTCAGACCCCCAGGAGAGAGGGGAACTTCTGACAGTCCGTGCCAAGCATGTGCAGTCCCTCAGAACCGCATCCATGGCTCTTGAGGCACATAAGTATCTGGATGTCCATATCCAGGCAGCAGCGCCATGAAATCTATTTGCCCTATTGATTTCAGTCACAAAGTTAAAGGAGTCTGTCCCGCTTAAGGATTACCTTTAAATTGACATTCCTGACATATAGCACTCTTGTACTATGTACTCAGTAAGCAATGACCCTGTCTAGTGAACAGCTCCATTAGCCGTATGTCTGCTGTAATCCCCCGCACTGTGTAACCTCCACTTTTTGTTCCCTTCTCAAATATTTGCTGTCTAAGAAGCCGAATTGTGTAAGAGCTGTGAGTGATCTACTAAGACTACTTGCCAAACCTCTTGAGTTTTAGTGTCTCTGTGGAAAGTGGCTGTCCTTATTGCCTTTTATTGCTCTGTCATTTGCAGTTTGTTCATGATCTTATTTTTGGGGAGTTTTTTTTGTTGTCTTTATTTAATTCTTTTTTTCCTGTAAAGCCAAGAACAGCAGTGGATGCTAAACCAGATACTAGTAAAGGAAGGGCTTACCGTCTGTTAGATCCAGTCTGGATGGGACCGCAAAAGTGACAGAGCTGTGTAGTAATTGTGTCCATGTTAGTACATCTCTGCCATGAGGGTCACACAATAGTACATGGATGCAATGATATACAGATTTAGAGGATTTTTATTTTTTCTATCCTTAAACCGTGTGTCTAGTGTCTATTGGAAGGAAGGATTTCCTGATTGTACCTCGGATGGATGCCATTGTATAGACATTGAACTACTGTCCATAGATTTCCATTGTATGATGAGGGATACTACACCGACATTAAGCAGTCCCATTGAAATAAATGGAGGGGCACGACAGGCTGGGGTGCAATGTGCTCCAGTTTTAGTGATCAGTTGGGGTTACAGCCTGACGTTTAATGGTTCACATTCTCTAATGAAGCCAAGAAATTTTCTGAGGTTGCACGTTTTGCTTCATATCTCAACCTAAGGAACCCCATGGGGTACTTGTTTTGTACATTCATGCTTATTATGTGTTTTGTTTTTTAGGTGAATGGTAAAGGCTCTCTATGGTGTGTCGATCCGGAGTATAAACCTAATCTTGTACAGGCACTGAAGAAGCAGCCATTCTCTGCAGCACTTGCATTGTACACCCCTCCCGCCTCACCTACCAGGTATGATTTCTTGGATACTTGGCATAAGTGAAATACTCCGTTTTTATAGCTTTCGAGTTAGGTCTCTCTTGGAGTCAGGTTTGTTGAAACTAAGACATTTGGCTCTCTAACATTCCAGGTAAATTCAGTACGTTCCCCCCTCCCCTTCTACTAGGGTTCTGATGGATTGTACATATACAAACTATACGTCAGCCCTCAACCTTCTTATAGAGAGGCTGTTTTACTGGCCATGGTCATTGTCTCACACCCTGGCTGAAGTTTACGCCTAATTTATGATGAGGTGCAAGCTGCTTTATTAGGCGCATCATCTGTGGTCATTGCGCCTATCGGTAAACTGAAAGTTACACCATCTCCTAGCTAATATACACTCCTGGCATCACTTACACCAGAAAACTGGTATGAATGATGAATCTGACAGGGCCCTGCCGCTCCTTAAAAGTGGAGTCTGGAGTACAAAACGTAAAGTTGCCATTTTTGCACAAAAATTCGGACTTGAATGGGTGGGGGGGGGTGTTTGCGACTTTTTCATGGCTTGTAACCCGATTTTCTGGCACAAACCATGATAAATCAGTCCATGTCTGACGAGTGTAGTAATAATAATATCATCCACATAAGCTTATTGGGAAGGACCATCTCTACAGTAAAATCCAGTAATAATGAATATGGCCCTTTTTATGCTACATTGTTTTTACTGATTTATTTTTTTTTTCTTTCTTTCAGTGTGTCACCTCTTTGTCTAACATCTGCACTGAAACAGACTCAAGGACACTCTGTGAAAGGTTTGTCAATTGTATTTTATCTTCCCCATGACTTATTGCTTGAAATGAGAGCGAGAGAGAGAGATCCCTTTTAATGCAAATGTCAGCAGAGTTTACGAGTATAGTATGTTGAATGGTAAAGGTGCCCATACACATCAGATAAATGATGGTGAGACTGTATGGACGTGTCCTCATTCTACTCTGACGCTAGATGTTGGTGAAGGCTTGGACATGTGAGATTTCAACATGCCTGGTCGTTTTTTGGTTTTAAGGGGAAGTACCTGAGGTTTGTGACAGCGACTTACTCCCCTCTCCCTATTGATAACACATGCACACTCTGTCCAGTATGCTTTTTTTTTATGAAAGGGTTGGGGAGAATAGCTTTGTTGGCTGTCTGTGCTGTATGACCACATCCCACAGCTGCTCAACTGGCATGTCGGGAGTATATGATGTAGTTTTGCCTTAGTCAGTCAGCCCTCTTGACCAGTCAGCTAAGGCCAAGTTCACATCTGCATCGGGTGTCCTTCCGGTGCAGATCAGTCATAAATCGCTGGATGAAAAAAAAAGCTGCAAGCACAACTTTTTTTGTCTGGCAATTTTAGTATAAAAAAAAAAAAAGCAAAGAAACTGATGTCTGACAGACTCCAATACAGTCAGTAGGGGCCCTCTGACTCTGTTCATGTTCACTATGGATTTGTTTTTCTGGTCATCTGACGGAACACAAGAACTGACTGGCCAGTGCAGATGTGAACATAGCCTAAGTGAGCTCGTAAGGCTTTGTCCTTGGTGGATTAGATCTGCCCTGTGCAGTCTTGCGGTGTTACTGCCTGCATGTGATGGTACATAATGCGGCATGTCACATATTCTAATACTGTAATTGTGTGTTTATACGGGTATTTCACACATGTATTTATTTTATGGTGTCCATCTTGGTGGCAGAATATCTTCTAAACTAAGAGGGTTTTTTTTTTTTTTTTTCCCTCGGATCCTAATTTTGTGTTGCCTAGAACCAGGTGATAATGAATGTGCTTGATATATTCACGTTACTGAATGGGATCTTGGAGGAAGCCCTTCTGACCTCTAGAACTTTTCTTCATGTCTTGCAGATTCTGATATTGATGCTGCCACTGCAATGATGCTCTTAAACAGCTCGATCAAGCACGAAGCTTTGGATTGTAAGGACAACTTATTTTTCCCACCTTTTATTTCATAATTTAGATTTTGCACGCTGTATTGTTTTTGTTCTTCTTGTAATTTTGTTAGGGCCTGTTCACATCTGTGTTAGGACCTCCCAATGGACTCCTAAACTCGAAAGGAACATGGGTTTTTAAAACTAAAAGTTACACAAGGAAGCACATTGATTATAATGGAGTCCATCAGGCGTCCCTTATTTTTCTACTGAAATCACCAGGTGACAAAGTCTAGTTTGCAGGACTCTTGTGCCCAGGATTTTTGACTGACTCTGCGCCTTAGCCTCACAGTGTGGTCTCTACATTGCTCATGACTGCTTAGCTTCATGTCCAGCGTCAGAAAGCCCTGATGTTCAATTGTTATCACTAGGGAAAGCTGCAGCCAACTATGTAACAAAGAGCAAGCGATGATCTATATGAGTGGCGGGAGCCGTATGTTATTGCTTTACATGGATCGTACCAAGTTTTAAGCTTACCATCTATGCACAGTGTACAGGGGCATCTCAATAAATGAGAATATCTTTGAAACGTTCATTCATTTCAGTAATTCAGTAATACAATCCATAATCAGCGTCTTCCATGATTGTGTGTCCTACTGAACCAGACTGAGGGACCATTTAAAGGCTTAGGAAACCTTGGCAGGTGACACTGAATTTACAATACTGAACTGAGCTTACGATATTCTAATTTTCTTAGATTTGGGTTTTCATTACCTGTAATCCATAATCAACATTTACAGAAATAAAACACTTGGAATAGAAGACTCTGTGTGTAAAGAATCTAGAAAATATAGGAGGTCATTTTTTTAATTCAATTACTGAAATGAATAAATGTTTCAAAGATATTCTAATTTAGTGAGATGCTCCTGTAGGTGCTAAGTTTGTGTGCTGCCACTTTATTTATCTCTATGGGACTGCAAAACAGAAGCCGTGTACAGCGCTCTGGCAGTCCCATAGGGTTTAGATTAATGGCCGCAGGCATTTTTGATAGCTGGTCCATTCAAATGGGTGTGGATGGGGGTCCCCTCTTGTTCTGGACGGTGGGGGGTCTCAGCAGTCAGAGCAGCGTGTGTGTGTGTGTGTGTATACAGGGAATAAGTTCAAAACTTGGTACAACCTCTTTGAGGATGATTCTGGTGCAGCTGAGATTTTTGTCAATCCTCCAATTCAGCTGAATTCTGCAAAAGCAGATCTGTTTTTCTAATCGGACTACTCACTCCCATGCAGGTTGTTTTTGTGTGTGTTTAATATGCTCATATTCTGATCTTTCAATCTTTCACCTTGTTTTCTCCAGACCAGAAACCTCAGCCTCTGAAGGTGGTGTTACCTAAGAAACGCAATTACACCAGCGCATTCAAGCACTGTGGATCTCTAACCCTTCAAGAAAACGATTCTGCCATCATCAACATCGATCCCAAGGAGGATCACAACTACAGTGCGAGCGGCACCGACTCTCAGCGATGCGAATCCCGTTCCAGCGTGTCTTCCTTGTCGTCGGTGGATGAGGTCTACGAGTTCATCCCAAAGAACAGTCGGGCAGGGAGTGACGGCAGCGAAGGGTTTCACAGCGAGGACGAGACCGATATTGACTATGAAGAAGACGCACTAGGCGATAGTGGTTATGCTTCCCAACCCTGCGTGAACTCCTCAGACAAAGATTTGCAAGGCAAGAAGCTGCGAAAAGAAGCATGCCAAGATATTGACGACGAGCTCAAGGAGGCGGCCGGCTCTCTGCTCCATCTGGCTGGAATTCGCACTTGTCTGGATTCCCTTTTAAAAACTGCAAAAGCCCAGTCACAAAAGCATCGAAAATAATAGCGATTCTGCCAGTCTCATATATTTTTTTTTTTTTCCTTTTGCTTTTATTTGGTTATATCTTTTTGTTTTTTGTTTTTCTCCTGCCTTCATCCACTCAAACCGTGGCAATATTCTTCAGCTTTTATTTGTTCTTTAGGAGATCAAAGCCATAAAAGACGTGGGCTTAATATTTTATTTTTTCCCCACTTGTTTTTTGCAAGCTTGAATATTTTTTTTTTTTTTTTCCTTCCTTTTCTCCCAAGATTACTGCCTTAGATTATTTCATTTTTTTTATGTACGATACCAGAAACGCATGACGTTTAAACTCCCTGCAAAAAAAAAAAGCTATTTAATTTTTTTTTTTTTTTTTAATGTAAATGCGGAAGACTCCTCAAATTGCAACATAGACTTCACCGAAAAAGGCTGCTGGCGCAACAATGACTGCTGTATGTGCTTTTATTTTGGCCACTGTGCAACGAAGTGATAAAAATATTTCAGTATTAGTGATTTACTTTTGCCAACTATTTATACGTAGAGTCGGTTAGAAAAGTGCGCAACGCACGAAGCAAAAGTTTCCCCTTCCTTGTGCTTTACATGCGGGTTTAAGACGAGAAGTCTTTACCTTTTCTGACCCAATTACAACGTTCTCGTCTATAATAAAATATTCCCTTCTGCTACCATCACCATCCTCCTGTCTACCTGCTCCGGCCACGTTGGTCTCTGTGCGGACGTGTTCATCTCATGCGTTTCGTTTCCTTACTATGGTTAAAGCCTAACTCCACTGTACATGTAGGTTGATCGGCCTCACTTACCTTTGCAGAACTTTGTCACTTTTCTTTGTGCAGCTTCCACTTTCTACAAAAAAATGTTCTTCAGGTTACCTGGCAACCACTTTACTTCCTGTTTGGGTGACCACCCGGTCATTACATGCTGCTACATGTACTAAAGTGGTCACAGGAAGTTTGGTCCGCTAGAACTATGCATTGCAGATCAATCCATGAAGCACAAGAACATGGCGGGAAGAAATTGTGCAGCTTTAAGAAGTATAAAAGGTCCTGAGGAGGAGGTCAGAGAATCTTGTAAACTATATTCTTGGGAGTGAGACGTGGAGATAGGCTTTAACCGGGCCGTCTTGTGATACCGGTCATGGTAATACCACCTTGCATGAATCTTACGTTACTCATCCTATAATGGTGTACACAATAGTGCGTGCTCTATAGTCACAGGTGAACTATTGCTTTCCAACATTAACCATTTTGTAACATTGGTGTACAGTCGATTATAAGTTTATGTACATGGTTTTGTAGTGGCTTTACGTTTGTAATTTCTATATGTGTGTATATAGGGGTAAAGCCTGTTTTCACAATCCTAGTATTTTGTTGCTGGTTTTCACCATTATATATGGAAGTTGCCAGGTAGGTTCACTATGAAAAAGCACCAAAAATGATTTCAGAATGTGCAAAGAAGTCGAAAGGTTGGTTTAATTGACACTTATGAATTGTATATATATGATAGTAGCACCATCTTGGTGTCCATAAAAGCAATGGGCACCTGACTTTTGATCTCACAAGATTGTATGTATATGCGGGTTTGTGTATACATATATTGGGGCTGACTTTAAGTAAACCTATCACTAGGGTTAAGGACCCTTAGAGGCCCAGAAATCGTAACCACTAGACCGTCTTCCAAAGTGCCAATTAGGATATTGTTGGAATAATAAATGATTTCCCTCCCCTCATTTACATTAAGAAGAAAGTACTGGGGTGAACCCTAACACCTTTCCTGCAGTCATGACTCTTCCTTAAAGGGGTTGTACCAAGATATCAAGTCAGCGCAGGAGAATCAGAGATGCATTCTTGGAATCAGTAGGGAGTCCCAGTGGTCAGACCCCCACCGGTTATGATGTTTTTCCCTATCCTGTCAATGGGGGATATCTGAAAATCTTGGTACAACCCCTTTTAAGGTACATAAACACTGGCAGGTTTGGGGAATAAGCTGCTACCGGACACCTCTGGCGGCCTCTTATCTCCTGCAATAACAAATGTTGGGTACGTTGAAATTTAGCATGCACGTTTCTTCTTTCCCATACCTATTAGATGCTTGGCTGGTGCAACCAGAATTGGCTGGTATGGCCAGTGTTTGGCCACGTTAAGAAATTGAAATGGTTATGTTTGTAAGAAGGAAGGGGGCGCCGCTATACTACTATTTAAGTTAAAAGAATTTTCCAGGGCTTCATTGTTAATGACTTGTCCTGGCACCCCCACTGATCAGCTCATTGACTAGGCACTGGAACAGGCACAGCTCAGGACTTGGTGTAGTGGTTGTGAATGGTATTGCAGTTCTCATTCACTTGACCGGGAGGAAGCTGCAGTACCATTTATGGCCGCTAGACAACACATAGCGCTGTTGCCTCTTCAGTCAGTCGATGGTGGGAAGTGGCTTACGTCCGCTAACTTGTTTTTCATAGGACAGCCTACGTAACCTGAGGAAATGTAGAATGGCTTTACAATACCACTAGGAGAATGTATCCCATCCCCAATGAAGACTACTATTAGTGGCCCTCTACGTTACTACATACACTATGCTTCCAAACACGGGTCTCCACTTTTTTTTTCCTACCTTGTAGCTGTGACCTCCGGTCCTTGCCGCTCAGCATCTGTCCTGTTTTAAGGTGGATTTATCATGTATATACCTGATGCCATGTTACTGTCTATAGTGATGCCCTACAATAGACTGTGTTGTAGCTTATGCAGCCTATAGCATTACATTCTGTATATTCATCACCCCGATGATCATATTAGTGGCTGCAGTTTTATAAATGCTCAATTTTGGGTGCTTCCTAAAAGACATGTATACATGTAAATATTAAGTGAGAATATGTTCTTTGCATTTAGTCTGTACTTTTATATTTTTTTTTCACTGCCCATTACATGTAAATAGTGATTCAATTTCCCCTTTTCATAAAAGAAAAAAAAATACAAAAAAAATAAAATGGCAAGTCAAATATTTATTATAACTACAATTTCCCCACTCAGAAATGCTTTATTTGCGCTAAACTGAAGTCATGTCCTGCAGAAGCGTCACCACTAGAGGGCCCTTACTCCTGGACTCAAGCACTGACATAACATCCGTTGGTTGTGTCCTTGCTGCATCTATGTCCCATTCAAATTGAATGAGGCTGAGCTGCAATACCAAGCACAACCACTATACCATGTACGGCGCTGTGCTTTGTAAGTAGTGAAGAGGCTGCAGCAATCAATATCCTAGTCCTGGGCAACCCCTTTAATAGTAAATAGTCCCCCTTCTAAGCTCCTTGTAGTGGCAGATGGAGGCAGCCAACATTGTACAGGTTATGTGAAATATCTTTAATGGGGTCGCAATAATCTGCTTTTCCCCACACAGCCATAGAATGGTTACATTCTGGATATTCCAGCCACCACTAGGTGGAGCTAACTGAAACCAGATGTGATTGAGTCCAATGTATAAATTGTATACAGTAAGTTATGACTTGTAGGGAACTGTGCTGTGTTTCTTATAGAAGTCTAAGCGCCTTCTGTATATGTAGTACACCTCTGATTCCATACAAAACCTGTAGGAAAAAAACAGGTTGGATACATAGGTGTTCTCTCCATGTAGCATTACCTCCAGGGGGTAAAACTATGGCTCGTGGAGGCACTACATGGCATAGAATAGACTTCTATAGGGAAAGAAGGAAGTGTCCAGCATTGCCTCCCATTTGAAAACAATCACTGATACCATCCAAGTTAATCTATTCCAAATTTAGTCTTGTGAACATGCCCTTAAAGGAGCTTTCCCATAATCAAACAGGAGAAGGTTTTGACCACTTGGACCCCCATTGAAAGTCTAAGGGACTGTAAAAGATAGCAGGGTAGTGTTTGACTATCTGTCAGTCCTATAGAGAAATGGAGCGGCAGTGAGCATGCTCGACCACTGCACCCTCAAACAGAGGACATAGGAGCCACCACTCTTGTGATCAGACCACCAACAATCAGATATTTGTTACCCTTTCTGTGAACAGGTGATAAAAAGTTTTGGTTATAGATTTTATGGTCTAGGCCTTTTTCCTCCCACAGTTTGTTAGGCTGAGGCCACATGTGGAAAGGCTTTTTTGTAGTATTTTTGAGCCAAAGCTAAGAGTGGTTTAAACAGGAATGGGAAATATATAGGAAGTTTTTACTTTTCCCTTCTGCTAAATTCTCTTCAGCTTTGGTTAAAAAAAAAAAAAAATGTTTTCCACAACTTGGGGCCTTTTCCCTCAGGCAATCGATCGTTTCATCTCCACGGCCGTGCCCTTCATCAGATATCCCTGTTAGCTTCTCATGTCCAATATAATTCCGTGTTTAATATCCATTACCCACACGGTGGAGCTACTGATCATGTGTCAATACATCCCTTTTGCCCCGTTATACCCCGATACCTTGCGGATGTGGCCTTGCACCATCTGCTGCACCTTCCTATAGTTCCCTTTTCCCCCCACTGTATATAGTGTACCTATAGTGATAATGGTGACATGGGGGGGATCATTCCATGGTCATATATTCATTGCTTATGACATATTTGTTAGCACATTAGTTAATAAGTCATTTTGTGATAACCTTTTTGGAAATTGAATCTGCAGGGACTTTTACAGGTTGCAAAACGAATTCTATGTCCATTGTGACCATATTGTACCTGGCTTGTGCACGTATCAGGCCTCACGTATCACAACAGTCGCCAAAGGGGACATTGGGTGCGTCCTGAGCAGCCAATCAGAGTTCAGCTTTCATTTACTACACTGCACTGGAAAAATAAAACCTAGATTCTGATTGGCTGGAACATCTATTTCTTCCTGGGATGTTTCGATACGTGAGGTCCTCGCTATGTGACAGCCAAAACTCCTCTTTCTTTAAGAATTACTGCCAGTGCCATTATTTGTTTTCTGACCTTATTTTTGACGGAATAAAGTGCTTACATTACGAGTATTATGTTGCCATCCTTTAGTGATCTATAAGACAAATGACCTTTTGTGATTGCCAAGTCATTGTATCTATTATTTATTTAAAGAAATGTATCAAAACGCGTCGATCAATGTGAAATATTTGTTTAATTTAATCTTTACACTTATTTTTGGTTAGTTGGAAAAGGTTGTATAGGTTTGTATAGATGAAACTGCCAGTAGAAAACCAATGGACCCCTCCCTCAGATTTTTTTATTTTTTATTTTTTTTTTTTTTGCCCCTCTCCTCCCCAGATTTCACTTCCCTCAGCATAAAATAGTTTACAGATGTTTAGTTTTTGTATGCTAACCTCTGTTAATGGAAATGTTTATAAAGTTTATTTTTACCAAAGATATGCAATTCATTCTGATAAAAGTATTGCAAAATAAACTTTTGTTTTATAACATTCATGAGTTGAGTGGTTTTCTTTTTTTTTTTTTTTTTTTTTTTTTTGTTACTTCTCCCATCCTTTCCTGGTTCTAGTTTTCTGAATACCTGATGACTCCATTGTTTCAGTATTCCATGTTATGAGTATGGCTGCCCTGACTTTAGATATAGGGGATGGAGCGAGAAGGATATGGCCCCTTAAATTAACAGGGTTTTAATTACAGGGGTGTGGGGGAGATTTCTATAAATGTCCGTGCAGTTGCTGAAGATTGCCGCCAGGTTGGCCGCTGGTGGATAACCCGCTGTGATCAGTCACGGAGTAGGCCAGGCCTAAGGGAGGACTCTTAGCTGGGTTGCACACGACCTAGCCATGAATGAACGGCATGGCCGTTCACACAAATATCATGCCGCTTCCACAGCCCCATTCATTCAATGTATAGGAGTCGCAGATGCATGGCTGCAAAATCGGACAGGAATAGAACCTGTTCCATATTTTGCGGCCTGGACTGTTGCCCACACACTGATCCGTGTAATTCATGGTCATGTACACGGGCCCACATAAATGAATGGGTCCATGTGCTATATGAGAAAAACCCCAAATAGCGCAATGACCTAGAACACTAGCAGTCGTCTCCAAGGGGCTTTACTCAGTGTCATTTTAGGCTTTGGCCAAAACCACCATAAAATCTGCGTCTGCATCTTGTCCTTTGCATTGCCTCAAATCAGCATACAAATCTATATGTAAGATTAGTCCTTGGTATTATTCACAAGTGATTGTGAACCAAAAGAAGGAGTGGGCTGAAAGAAGAGGTAGTGATCTATTCTACCATCTCCATGTGGCCTGCAGCCCTGGTTTTGACTTGCAAACACTGATGCAAAACTCTGATGTGAATAAGGTCTTACCAGCCATTCAAGTGAATGGCCGAGCTGCGTCCACTCTGGCTTGTAGATGAGGAGATTGAGTAGGGGTAACTATCTGTATGACATCCTTATACCCTCATAGAGCATATGGGAAGAATGTGTCCTCATGAAACAACTACTTTTAGGCCTAGGACCCCACGTGGCAGAAAAACCGCAACGTTTTACCATCCCTGCAAAGTGGAAGGGATTCTAGCGAATACCGTCCACACGTTACAGAAAAATGCAGAGATTTCCAAAACCGTCGCATTTTTGAAAACTGCAGCATATAAAGTATACCTAAGCTAATGCTGGCGGTTTACCTATAGGTATAATTCAAGCAGAAAGTCCGCAGAGGAAAACTGCAATGCGATGCAGGAAAAACTGCAATACGTTTCTGCTGCGGTTTTACCTGCAGCTCTTTTTTGCTGCAGCGGAAAGTACAAGGCCGACCCCCTCATATTCCTCATTGCTTTCTAACCAGGGGTGTAGCTATAGAGGAAGCAATTGCTACAGGGCCCGGGACCTTGAGGCCCAAAGGTGTCTCTGCCACATAAAATATACCACTATTATAAATGCCACAAGATAGGTAGGGGCCCTATTATTATGTATTAAATTATCCAATCCATTATCTGATCACACCAGGTAAAATAGAGTCATAATGGATATTAATAGACGGCTTCTGACTTGTATCTTACCATCTAAGGATTTCCTCTTTTCTACAGGATTTCAAAATGATAAAAAAAAAAAAAATAATGATAAAATAATTAAATACAGTCTTAGGGTATGTTCACACTACCATTATTGCCATCCATTGCTGCATCATAGGATGAAAGCAACAGGGACAGACTGAGCCCCCTCCATCTGCATCATTCCCATTGACCGTAATGTAAAAAAAAAAAAAAACACGACAGACACTTTCTTCCATCGTGTTTTTTATTTTTTTTTTTTACTTTTGTATGCAGGATTTTTTTCTTCCATCAGAAAAGTAAGTGTCCTTTGTGTTTTTACATGTTTTGCGAAGTTAGAGAAAACTGGGCAGAGCGGGAATCAAAGCAGGCCGGGGCAGCAAGCCTCAGCCCATCCGATGTATAGGCCAGTGGTGGCATGAGTATACCCGAAATCTATGCCTGGTGTAGGTTTAATTTCTGCACATGGGGTCTCCCGTGATCCACCAGGATCTCTTAATTCTGCAGCCAGCGCATAATGTGCAAGTCTTTATCTTTAACCCATTGTGTATCTGTTGTGGAATCCACAGCGAAATTCTGCTGCAAAGTACAGAGCAATGTTAGGCTGAGGCCCCACATTGCGAAAATGCATCAGGAGTAGAACAACGGACATTACAGGACCCTCAGCCTGTGTCCATCTGCATTCACCCCCATGTAAAGAAAACATGAAAGAAGAATGTGCCCATCATATTTTTATTTTTTTTACATTAAAGTCAATGGAAATGGATGCAGATGGAGGGGCCTCCATCCGTGTCTGTTACTTTACTACTGTTAATGTCCATTGCTGTCCTCCTATGATGGACTGTAATAACAGTAGTGTGAACCTAGCCTTAGGTCAGGTTCACATCTGCACTCGGTGACCGTTTGGGGATTCCGTCCCCCATTCCACTTGAAAAATATGGTGGAGAGAAGTCTGTGCTTTTCGGGCGGACCCCATTAGTCTATGGCAGGCATCAGCAACCTTCAGCACGCCAGCTGCTGTGAAACTACAACTCCCAACATGCTCCATTCACTTCCATGGGAGTTCCAAGAACAGCAGAGCAAGTATGCATGCTGGAATTTGTAGTTTTACAACAGCTGGGGTGCCAAAGGTTACCTACCCCTGGCCTTTGGGTCCATGGGTTACTGCTTTTTAAGCAGAATGGGTTTCCAAAGAAGACCAGAAACCCCAAAGCAGGTGTGAACCTAGTGTAGGTGAGTTGGGGTTTTAGCAGCAGACACATCCACTTCTGCCAGTTTCTAGGCTTGCTGCATAACTCGTGTATTTCAATATTAATCTTGGTGCTGTTGTTACTCCAGATTCACATCATAATTTTTGCGCTGTGTGAGCACATACCCCTAGTAGAAAACTTTATTTAATAGAGAAAATACCCCAGACTGTAGCGGATCACAGAAGGCCTCTGTTCTGGGGTCCCCACTATTACCCTCCATCTACTGTACGGACGTATAATCAGTGTCCTATCTGTATTATTCTGCGGAGTCGCTCACTATTAGTACAGCAATGTCTCCGGTGAGAGGACTACATATAAGCTGCATTAACCACCTGATAAAGTAGCTGTTACATTGTATAAAAGCTTCCACACAATGGGGCACATCATTCTGTTATCCCATCCATTCACATGTGCACAATACAATGAGAAGAAATATGGACTGTGAACGCTGTGCTGTGCGCCTCATAGTCATCCATCACTCTGCACGGGAACATCATCCCGACTCCTTACACCTGTCTCTTGGTAGTTCGTCCATCATTTACTGAGGGTGAAAACCCCCAAAACAGACAAGAATCATAATGTCAGCAAAGTAACCAATATACAGTACTGTGCAAAAATTATAGACAGGTGTGGAAAAATTCTGCAAAGTAAGAATGCTGTCAGAAATACAAGGGTTAATAGTTAAATTTGTCAATTCACAACCGAAGAAAAGAGAAATGTAAATCCCATCAAAATTCGGTGTGACATTTGCCCTTTGCCTTCCATCAGTTCTTCTCGGTACTTGCAGACAGTTTTTGGCAGAACTGGGCAGGGAGGATGTTCCCGCCGCCATCTTGGAGAACTAAGCACAGATCTTCTGTGGGTGTAGGCTTGCTCCAATCCTTCTGTCTCTTCATGTCATCCCAGACAGACTGGATGATGTTGGCCACCAATGACCGAGTCCCCAGATCACCGGTTGTGCTGCCTTGCTCCAATTTTGGTAGATACTAACCACTGCATACTGAGAACACATACAAGTTTTGGAGGTGCCCTGACCCAGGCGTCTAGTCATCACAATTTTTTTCTTGTCACCCTCATCCGGCTAATCCGGCTTCTGGATACTGTATGCAGTGTACATGTCCGGATGCAGCTCTGCTCCTATTCAAGTGAATGTGAACAGAGTCATACACCACAGCGGTGGTGCTGGAGAACTGCAGCTCTGCTCGCCTTCACTTGTACAGAAGCCGCTGCTTTCAGCCATATATAGTATACAATTTCCGGCAGCCGGATCAGCAGATTGATGCGGGGCCCAGGTCGGACCCCCACTGGTCAAACACTGATGTTTTTGGACGACCCCCTCAAGTATCTGAAAATGTTCAGAAAATGTTCTATGCAAATAGTTCCTGATTTTGGTAAGAATAAAATGTCAAATTTTCAGTAACAGAAATCCTTGAGCATTGTTAGAGGTGCCGGCTCTGTATAGAGACCTTATAAAGAGGAATCCACTGGTGGCCAGAGATGACAGACGTCACCAGTATGACCTGGTCACATGTATCTATGATGTGTGGCATGAGGGTTAGACTGGAATTTCCCTTTAAAATTACTACGTGTTCCAAAGGAAGAACTGAGAACTGTAAATGACCGAAAATCTCAGCAAGATTTAACACTTTGAAAAGTATCTTGAGCTCTTGCAGAAGTAGAAAGACAGAGAAAACGGATGTGAGCAACGGACATGATGCACATTTTCAAACAACTTAAAAAAAATAAAATATCCGAATCCGTTCAGCCATTCCAAAGATATAAGCCCTGCTAGTGTTGATGTAAATTAGGGTCTACTAACCAAGTGGGCGGTAACACTGTGGTTTCTCTGGGGGCGTGGTCTCTGTATGTATTTTTTGCAGTGTTACCGCCCACTTGGCTAGTAGACCCTAATCTGCATCAACACTAAAAGGGCTTATATCTTTGGAATGGCTGAACAAATTTGCATATAGTTGCTTTACAGTTAAAGTGAACTTGTCAGGTGATTTGGGACACTAACCCACCCACACGTCCATGTGGACCTGGGTTTAGTGTCCCAAGTCACCCTGTTATAACGCAATCCATGGCCGCATTAAAAATAAAAAAGTTTTATAACTCACCCTGCCGCTGTACTCCCCGCACCTGCGCAGTTCTTCAATGAAGCCAGAGGAGTACACCGCGGCCTCAGTGCACATGCCCCGCAATTACGTAGTGAAGCCGGGGTGTCCATCTTTGGCTTCACTGAAGAACAGCGCAGGCACCGCGAGGCGTGCCTCATGAATAAGCTGGACCGTTCTCACCAAACAGCGTCGATCGGACCCTTCTCTAGGTAAGTATAAAGGTTTTTATTTTTATTGCGCCTGCGAATTGCATTACAACAGGGCGATCTGGGACACTAAACCCCAGGTCTATAAGGAGCTGTGGGTGGTTTAGTGTCCCAGATTGACCTGACAGATTCCCTTTAAAGTCATACGTGCCAGCACTAAAAATGAAAAAGCTTTATACTCCCCCCCGCCCCTGTATTCCTTGCACTGGTGCGGTTCTTCACTGAAGCCAGTGGAGCACATCTCAGCTTCAGTACACATGTGCTGGACCTTGCGCGCATGCGCAGTGAAGCTGGGGTGTACGTCCTAGGCGTCAATTAAGAACTGCGCATGCACCGGGAGCTCCAGATACGAGTCTCTTCAGACTCATCTCTAGGTAAGTATAAAGGTTTGGTTTTTTTAAATGCAGACACCAATGGCTTTAAAACAGCAATATGGACACTAAACCCCAGTCTATAAGGACCTGTGGTTGGTTTAGTGATCCAAATTGACCTGACAGGTTCTTTTTAAACCTCTTTCAGACGACTACCCAAAATTGCATTGAAAAGTGGTTATCTAGGTGGTCGGCCTTCTAGAAGAAACTGGCCAACATGCATGGTATACAGTTTATGTTCACACTAGGTGTGGTGGATCTGCTAAGCCGTTCCTGATAATTCTGGCATAGCATAGAGGGGCACATACAGACGACAGCAGTGTAGCCGTGGTGGCTTTCAGAGTCCGAAGGAGAAAAGCTGACTATGTCAGTGTAGCGATGAAGCAGAGCTGCAGTAGTATAGGAATGTAGCAGAGCCAAGTCTACTGTTGTACCTGCGCTCGGACCAGATGGTATAGCAGAATTGGCCAGCAGTATCGCAGAGCTGGGCAACTAATGCAATAGACCTGGGTATGGGGCATTGTTCAAACACAGTATAGTGAGTGAAGGGACACAACCTGTATACTCAATTGGTGCCCCACTGCCTGAGCTGTGACAACCCGAAACTCAGCACAGCCAAAGGAGGAAAAGGCAGCACACGACAATCTGGCCTGGATAAGGAGGTGGTCTTCTCAAATAGGTGGTCTTTTGGAGTTATTTAACTGTCTAAAAAAGTCTATAGTAGGGAAACCCCTTGAAATAATGTCATAAAATAGATGCTCGCAGATAATGTGGACTTAGGCTCCCCCTAGTGGCACATGTTACACATTACATTGCAGAGTATACATGCCATTATGTGGTATTGTGCGCCCTCTAGTGGTCAGTATATTATTTACACTGATAATGAAGATAATGAAAATATTAAAAATAAGTTTGTTGGCTCAAAATAATATTGATAAAAAACTTTCCTACAGCTTGCCTTCGAAATTTCAGGTTTTCTCATAACTTACGACTCCCCATGTAATGTCCATGAGGGGTGACCTCATGGAAGACCTGGTAAATCTGCCGATCCTGGCGGTATGCTCCTTCCTCTGCTGGGCACTCTCTTTGTAGACGTGACCTAGGCATGGTGTGTGCTTGTCACATAAACATAGGAGCGCGGTGGAAACATCTTCGTGACCGTGTCACAATAGGGACATGGCCATCCTGAAGGTTTTTGTGGAGAAGGGGGGGGGGTGTCAACTGTCAAGTGGGCAGTCTTTACTACACTGTATCAAGCTTTGAAATGGACATAGACACTGTATGGTGAGGACCACCCACTTGACAGTCCACTGATATCAGTCATGGAAACTAACGGCATAAATTGTGGGGAAACAGACTGGGTTAGAGGGAAACAAGATGTCTTCCAGAATCAGCAAAGAACCGGCTATAAACAAGTTACACTGTCTTCAGGACATGACCTGTCCTCTCTAAAGGTGTACAATATTTTTGGGCAGTGTACTCACTGCACCATGTTAGGAAAGTTAGTTATATACCCCCTGGTCCACAGTTGCTCCAATGCTTTCATTGTCAGCACTGCGGGGCCCAGAAGTCTTGTCTCTGCCTCTCTAACTGTGGGTCACATGACCAACCTCGCTCTATTCCGGCTGCTTGCACACTGAGTAGAGTGCGGTCCGTCATGTGACCCAGAGTCAGAGCATCAGTGTGAGAGGCAGAGAGACAAAACTCCACAGCAGCAGCACTGTGTAATGTAAGCCTCAGTGTGCAAGAAGACCAGAGTGTATATGCCCTATAATATTATCCCCCACATAACCCCTTTAAATGATAAATTTCTGGCTGTCTGTGGCTTCCATACATCCTGATAATAAACACAGTGATGTCAAAGTACAGGGATAATAAATACAGTGATGTCACAGTACAGGGATAATAAATACAGTGATGTCACAGTACAGCGATAATATACACACAGATGTCACAGTACAGAGATTATATACACAGTGATGTCACAGTACAGGGATAATATACTTAGTGATGTCACAGTACAGGGATAATAAACACAGTGATGTCACAGTACAGAGATAATAAACACAGTGATGTCACAGTACAGGGATAATACACACAGTGATGTCACAGTACAGGGATAATACAGTGATGTCACAGTACAGGGATAATACACACAGTGATGTCACAGTACAGGGATAATACACACAGTGATGTCACAGTACAGGGATAATACACACAGTGATGTCACAGTACAGAGATAATAAACACAGTGATGTCACAGTACAGAGATAATAAACACAGTGATGTCACAGTACAGGGAAAATATATACAGTGATGTCACAGTACAGAGATAATATACACAGTGATGTCACAGTACAGAGATAATACACACAGTGATGTCACAGTACAGAGATAATACACACAGTGATGTCACAGTACAGGGATAATATACACAGTGATGTCACAGTACAGGGATAATATACACAGTGATGTCACAGTACAGAGATAATAAACACAGTGATGTCACAGTACAGGGATAATATACACAGTGATGTCACAGTACAGGGATAATAAACACAGTGATGTCATAGTACAGGGATAATACACACTATGACATCATAACTCAGGGATAATGTCCACACTTATGACTATGTATACCGTGATATCACAGCATAAGGAGAAAGTAATTATCATGATATCACATGCAGATATATGTCCAGCTCTTTACACCATTTAATAGCTGCTGCTCCACTGATTTCAGCACAGTTGGAATTTTCTCTCTCACCCTCACCATTCCTGAGCAATCACTGCTATTAGTTTTGGTGCCTGATATGCTATTTAGTCTCTGTACTGTCAGGTGGGCGGTGTCAGGCAGGAGCAGACAAGGGGTGTGATTCTGAGCTCTGACACTGGCTGCCTCTGATTGGAGCTCTCAATCACACCCCCTGCCTGACACCGGCCACCTGATATTAACATGAGACACCAAAACTACCTACACTTGTTACTCAGGAATGGTGGGGAGTAGAGCGAAAATTCCAACTGTGCTGGAATCAGTGGAGCGGTGACTATTAGCAGATACTAAGAACTGGAATTGGTGGAGGTGGTGAAAGGTTCTCTTTAAAAACAGCCCTGCATGGACCCAGCACGTGTCCTGGTCACGTGATGGGACATACAGTTACACAACCCAGTACTGTACAGTTATTACAGAGAACTATGAGGAGCTGAGGCAGGGTATCTTATTACACAGACAAAAAATAAATAAATAAATTCTGAAACTGGAACACCCCTTGAAAAAGTTGGTAAAAAATGACATTTTCCTTTAATTCAGGACCGGCAGAAAGCAATTAGTGGAAACCGCACAGAAGTACCGAGCACAGCACGGCCGGGCCTGTCACTGCTTCAGCCAATCACAAGCTTTCAACCATAAGCCGCCGGTCAGGCCACAGATGAGAGAGGAGCTGTCATTGGTCACTTCCACCGAGCTTATCTATTGGCTGCCAGTGACGGCTGTGGGCGGTGCCCGCCGGGCATCAGGGAAGTGTTTTGCTCTGTGACTTCCGGTCCATCCGTATCCATCCCTTTCACAGCGCCCCCCACCGACCTGTACCGGCTCAGCGGGGAGGTATGGTAAATACAGGAACCCGGACCTCCGAAATACCGTATCGAGGAACCGCAGCCTCCGGAGTCGTGCCGTCTTGTGGGCAGGGGGCTTCACCCACTGACACTCCTCCCTCCTGCATCTATCCATCCATTCAATAGACAGGTAGAGAATGGCCACAGGGGAGCTCCAGGGCAAGTACCAGAAGCTGGCACAGGAGTACTCCAAGGTGAGGAGGGCACAGTGCAGGGGCATGCAGGGGTTAATATTCTGGACATTGCTGGTGGCTTCAGCTGTCACCCCCGCCCGCCGCTGCCGGTGACTTTTGTACAAAATGTATGGTGGAGTGGGATTGTGCCTGGTACCCTGCTCACCCGAAAGGTGCTGGAGACTCCTGGAAAAGTTGGGTTTCTCTTCTGCATTCGGCTAGGGCAACTTTGGCCGCAACGCCCGGTCAGGGGTTGCAGTGTAGGTGGTTGTGCTGGTGGCTGCACCCGCAACATGATTGCAAAAAAAAAAAAATTCTGCAGCTGTCATGGTCAACTTGCAAGTTGTAACACAGCGGCACTCCGTTTCACTAGCTGCCATGAATGCTATACTGGGATGTGCCCACAGTTGCCCTTGTGACCCCGGGCTTACTGGTGGCCCCTTTAGGGCAGCACGGACTCCACTCAGTGGGCACAATCAGACCAGTGGTCTCCTGCCAATGGCTAGACTTCTACCAGCTTGGAGGGGTGGTCTTTATATAAGACCTGTCATTGCACCTGATATGTCTGTTTTAGGAGGTGTTCACATCTGCGTCATATGATCTATTCTTCTTGTCCGTCGTAGGGCTAGAATAACAGATTAAGGCTGAGGCCCCATGTTGTGGAAACACAGCTTTTTTTTGCAGATTTTGTTGCGTTTTTTTGAGCCAAAGTCGAGAGTGTCTGCAAAAGGAATGGGAAATTTATAAAAAGCTCTTATACTTCTACCTTCTGCTCAATCCACTCCTGGCTTTGGCTCAAAAAAACGCAACATAATCTGCAACAAAAAAAAGCTGCATTTCCGCAACGTGGGTCCTCAGCCTAAAGGGGGTTTTCTGGCACCAAATCAATTTTCATACTGATGATCAGTATCTGGTCTGTTGGGGTACGACACCGGGACCTCACACAGATCATCTGTTCTAGCAGCCTCTGGTTGTTGGAATCTGCTAGTGGATGGACGATGAGTGCAGTGACACTCCTATTCAAGTAATATGGACGGCACAGCCCGGAGGCTGCTAGAACAGATGATCTGTGTGAGGTCCGACACCCGAACCCCAACACAGACCATATACTGGGCTATCCTAGTATGAAAATTCAATTTGGTGTTGAAAAACCCCTGTAAACAGTGAAAATGTGTTGTCTATTGACTGACAGTAGAGGAACCTGAGGAACTACATTGGCTACAGTGGGGTCCGTTAGGTTTTCAGAGAAATACGGACCGCGGCACAGATGTGAACACGGACCGCGGCACAGATGTGAACACGGACCGCAACACAGATGTAAACAGGGACCGCGGCACAGATGTGAACACAGCCTTACTAACCACCTGTATTCCCCATGAAATAACAATTCTGGATGATCTCTTTTTATAAGTCTGTACTGTGCCGCTCCTCTGTTATTCCTCCTAGAAATGTAAGGCCATTTCTCATGTCAGAGGGCCATGTCCCTACACAGCCTGTGACTGTCAGTATTCATTGGACAGGGTCACACTGTGCAGCGACACCCCCGATCTGGTGATTATGGCTGTGGAATTGGTATACCAAACCATTAACTCCAACTCCTCTATGTCTCCAAAACACGACTCCTGCTCCAATTCCGACTCCTTCCTAAATGGCTGACAACCAGGGTCAGACAGCAGCAGTAAAGATCCTCTAATTCATAAAAAGCCAGTCAATATGTAACAAACTATACATCTAATTATACAATATTAATAATTCTATCATATCATAAAATATAATGAATCATTTTAGTTTTAAGTCAGTCAGTAACTGTTTTTCGGATTCCACCCAAAACTGGCCCCGACTCTGACTCCACAGCCTGTTACTACAGATTGTGCAGGGACACACTTCCAGATGATAATTTAGTTGTACTTTTCCAGGAGGAGTAACAGAGGGATAACACAACGTTGAGTTTTATAAGATGCTCCAGAATTGTTATATCATGGGAGGTGGGAGTCTTTAGGAAAGCTTGATCGATGGTAAGCTAAGGGCAGGAACTTATAGGAAATGATAAAACAGAAGTTCTATCAGTGCACTTTTCTTATGGGGGTTCTCCAGGGAATCTGTGAACATGTTAGTCCTCTGGGATTGTTAGGTGCTGGTTCTGCTCCGAGGTCACATGATCTGAACCAGCACTGGGCCTCTGAGTTATTCCGCTTCCTCTCCTCGGTTCACAGGTATTACAGGTACTATCGGGGCTGGCTTTACTATTACAATGATGTATTGAACCTGCCCCAGACAAGAAAGAAGAGAGGGGATAGAGTGACTTGGGGGTCGGTGCTGTTTCTGATCACGTGAACCCAGGTCAGAACCATCTCAGTGTCCATGGGTTTGTTACATAAAAACTCTGGAGGAAGGTAAGTGTTGAGAGAATCACTGGAGAACCCCCTTTAAAGGGGCTACGGCACAAAATGTATCCTCTTTCCATAGGGTAAATTGCAGATCAATGAGGGTCTGACTGCTGAGACCTCCACGATCACCAGAGCCGGGGGTATCTTTTACTCCCGTTCAGATTATAGTGGTGGACGCCGAATGCGAGCCCCTGCTGCAACCATTTCAGTGGGAGCGCCAGGATCACTGAGCCCTTTTATAGTACATAGTGGCCGGCTCTGACCTTTTGTAAGATTTCTCCAGGCCTGGTTACGTCTTGGGGTTTTGTTTTTTTTTTAACAAATGATACAACCCTGCAGACTTTGGTCAGTCAGAGAATCTTTAAGTTATTCATTGTGGTCATGTTAAATAGAGTCAATTTTTAACCATGGAGGATCCCAGTGCCCCCTACCCTGTGACATCGACAGACATTTTCTCACACAAGGGACTTAAAGTGCAGGGAGTGTTGTGGAGTGGGGGAGTTGGTGGCTGCCATACAGACGCTCCTCCCCAACACCCACAAGGGTCAGTTGTTTTACAGAAAGCCAATTTACCTATCAGTATACTTTTGACATACAAACTACATGCAGAGCCCCATGTTGTCCTTGGTCAGATCCAAACCCAGGACCCCGGTGCTGCAAGACAACAGTGCTACCCCCTAAGGCACCGCGCTGCCCATATAAGCGATTGGCATAAATGTTCAGGGAGGCTTTCCCACTAGGTTTGTACATACAGTATGTCCTGTTATGACCCATGATGGGTTCAGCAGGGCCAGTTATTAATCACTTCCCGCCATGGCTACTCTCTGCCTTCTAAAATCCTTAACTTTTATATTGTTTTGTTCACATCGCTGTACGAGGACTTGTTTTCTACGACACAGTTTGTACTTCCTATTAGTACTACTTAAGGCTGAGGCTCCACGTTGCAGAAACGCAGCTTCTTTTGTTGCAGATTTTGCTGCGGTTTTTTGAGCCAAACCTAGGAGTGTCTACAAAAGGAATGGGACATATATGGGAAGTTCTTATAGGTCTACCTTCTGCTCAACCCACTCCAGGCTTTGGCTCAAAAAACCGCAGCAAAATCTGCAATAAAAAAAAAGCTGCGTTTCCGCAACGTGGGGCCTTAGCCTCAAGGAGTTATCTAGGATTTGAAGATATTTGATACCGATGACCTGGATAGGTCATAGGAATCAGATCGGTCAGGGTCCGACACCCTAAACTGATCAGCTGATGCGTCTGCCAGAAGCCATATATTTAAGTATACAGCTGGAAGCAGCCCTGTTCCTATTCAAGTGAATTGACGCGGGGCTGCAGTTCCAGGCACCACTACTACAGTGTATGGAGCTCTGTACACTGTATACAGCTTCCAGTCCCTACAGTGTAGTGGTGGCATCTGGAACTGCAGCCCCACTCGCATTCACTTGAATAGTAATATCTGCTATCTTCCTTATATCTAGTATATAGCTTCCAGAGGTCTCATCAACGGCATAATTGGTGCTGGACCCCGACTGATCTGATACTGATGACCAATCCAGGTGTTATTCATGGTGTTTTCGCTGGTCCGCAGACTGCACACGATAGTGTGCATGAGGCCTAAGTATTTGATTCTCTCTGTGCCCCAGGTCTTGTGATACCAATAATTCCTGAGTTGTCCAACATTGCAGAACTCTGAACAGACTGTCCATACTAAGAACATATACCGTACTACCTACGCCATGATTCCACCTTGCACGTGTTTTCCGCACTGTAAATTACACACAGTAGCACTTTCAGAATAGCAGTGCCAGCACATTAATAACATGGACTCAGAATAGCCCATACTATTGCGCCCTCCACGCGCTGCTATCCATGAAATAGCAGCGACCATAAAACAATCAAGGGTCAACATAAATGATGCCTATAAAATGCTCCTATTGAGCCCCTTAAAGATGTTCCAGGCTCAATGCCCTTCTCTCTGCTCCAAGGTCCTGTGCTCGGCTCTTCTATCAGGAATCTACATTTGGACATTACACTGGACCTTATACTCTGAGCCTGGGCCTGATCTGCGTTCTCTTCCATACATATCACAGCATATCTGATTGTCAGTGCATGATCTCTGTTTTTCAGCTAAGGGCACAGAACCAGGTGTTGAAGAAGGCAGTCGTAGATGAACAAGCAAATTCTGCAGCTTTAAAGGTAGCATTTTATGGTTTATCTTATGTAAAACTATAGGTTATGTAGCTCGTGTAATAATACTGCAAACTACTTCTACCAGGAGCAACTGAAGATGAAGGACCAGTCCCTAAGGAAGCAGCAGCAGGAGATGGACAGCCTGACCTTCAGGAACCAGCAGCTAGCCAAGAGGGTGGAGCTTCTACAAGAAGAACTGGCCGTGATGGAAACCAAAGGCAAGAAGGCCAAGGTGCTGAGGAGTTATCTTGTCTCCTGTACTCCTTGTTCTTGTTATTGAAGTTCTAAAGACGCTTTAGAATTTCTATCCTATAGAGCAGGGGTACTAA
The DNA here is from genome assembly GCA_947044405.1 of Leptodactylus fallax. Lineage (NCBI taxonomy): Eukaryota > Metazoa > Chordata > Amphibia > Anura > Leptodactylidae > Leptodactylus > Leptodactylus fallax. The sequence continues at coordinate 11,105,265 of CAMRHE010000006.1, forward strand.
CTACTTTTTGCAAAGGTCCACTGACCAGAACCCCCCCCCCCATCAGGTGAAGGTCTGAGCGTCCAGTGCTTACATATGTTAAGACCCTTTTTTAACCCAGTCCTGCCCATGTCCCCTTTGTTCCATAGAGTAATAGTGCCCACTTTTGTGTAACATAGAGTGATAAAGCTCTTTTACTGCCTCCACACAATATAATTCTGCCTTAGAGGCTCCACACATTATAATGCCCCTTTGTTGCGCCTACACAGTATAATGTCCCCTAGTTCTCTTCACACAATATAATGCCCTCATAGTGGCCTCTACATGGTATAATACTCCTTTGGTGTCCCCACTTAGTGGTCAGCATGCAATATAATGCCCCCTTAGTTCTCCTCACACAATATAATGGTCCCATAGGGACCTCCATATACTATAATAACCAATTAGTGATCCCCACACAATATAATGCCTCCATAGTGGCTCCCCCAACACAGTATAATGCCCCTACATAGTAATATGTCACATTTGTGTTCCCTGACAGTATAAGGCCCCCATATAGTATGATGCCACCTTTGTGCCCTCACAAAGAATAAATTCCCCCATAGTGCCCCCACACAGTACAATGGCCCCACTGGAGGTGTAGGGGGCTCATAAGAAACTCCTTTATTCCTCTGGAATAGTGACAGTGACAAGGGTCAGTAGAAAACCCGGTCTCCGGATTACAGTCCGTTTTACAATCACATGTTACATTTTCAGCAGTAGGCATTGACAATTGTTCCTGACAGATCCTGAAACAAAAATCGTGATGAAAGTAAGATGAAAGGCACCAGGATTGGGAGATCAGTCTTTCTCTCGATTGCTGTCATTCTGCCTCAGCAAGAACACAAGGGGTCTGTACAGCTGGCAGGTGCGGTCCGGGCTCAGACCTCGGTCTGCCAGTTCAGTTCCCCTGCTCAAGGATATACTAACCTAGATATGAAGGATATGGCGTGCTGCCATGATGTGTTATGTAGCTACAACATGCCCCGGAGATTTACCATTCACTACCTATGAACATCCTTACCTTTTGGTTATTTTCTCACAGCTATATATTAGCACCACATATAGGATTGTATACCGTCATGTCACATTTTTTACTGTGATATCCTTTCTATAGAAACATGTTGAGTCCTCTCAGATGAGCCAGGAACAAAAAAGTGTCTTTGATGAGGACCTTCAGAAAAAGATTGAGGAGAACGAAAGACTGCACATACAGGTTGGCAAAAAGTCTTCCTTTTTACAGCATTCACTCTTGACTCATTTGAAGGGGTTTGCCAACTTTGCAGGCGATGGTATATAAGTAGATAATGCTATGGCGAGGGTCTGACCACTTAAGTCTAGGTTCACAGTAGCGCTCACTATACTTTGGGGTTTCCATCCCTGAACCTGCTTAAAAAATGCGGAGCAGGACTTTTCTCTCTGCATTTTTTTTTGGGGCGGAAACTCAACAGACCCCATTATAGTCTATGGGGTCCTCGGGTAACCGCTTTTTTAAGCGGCTTACCTTTCCATTTTTCGGGTCCCAAAGCGGACCCGAAGAACGGAAAGCCAAACGCTAGTGTGAACCTAGAGTAAGCTGGCTATATATGTTTGAGGTTTGTTGGCTGAAACTGTCAATTCCAGCATTACCAGATTACCATCTAATGTGTATTCGATCCCACAACTCTCTTAACATCATCGAAAAGAAGCAGAGAGTGTGTTGGATTTCGTCCTGCCCTATTCTCTGTTTCTAAGAGACGTAAGGTGTCTGCCATTGGCTTAGCTAACTCCTCTCTACCTATGGAGAACACATGCATGCTTGGCATATATATGGGGAATCCAGAAAGGAGGGCTGTCGGCCATCAGTTGTCTGATGTAAGGCCAGGCTTAGACCATCACCACAATGAAATGTATTTTCTTACATTTTTCATTCACTTGAATAGGGTGTAGCTTCAGTTCTTGCTTCACATCATCTTTATGCCAGTGGCCCCTTTATTTTCATGATTAGTAAGGGGCCTATAAGGGTTTGGACCACCCTACCTCCTCGCGCTGGTCAGAAGTGACCCTCTCTTGCGTACATACAGAGCTGTATCTTAAAGCTCCTAGGCCTCAGTGCAAAATCTGGAACTGCACCAGCCAACCACCATGCACTTTTATATAGTACTGTTGCCTTTTGTTGTGACAGAGCGGTCTTTGGGACCCCTCAGGTGCCACGGCTCTTGTTGCAAGTGCTAGCTCTGAGCACTTGTCCTCGTGCTTTTGTGTGGTCTCAGGACTCCTTGGTGACTATACCCTAAAATACAATTTCTTTAGAATCTGATCAGTTTGTAGCGTCTTGAAAAACATTTATTAAGTTGCTGTCTGTGTCTTTTCAGTTCTTTGAAGCCAGCGAGAAGCACAGGCAGATAGAGGACGAGTTGAGGAGTCGGCTACAAGTCTTGGAGACGGGAGCGGCCCAGCACCAGGCTGTTGTCGAAGGCCTGAAGCAGAAATACATGGAGACTATTGAGAAGTTACAGAGTGACAAGGCAAAGTTAGAGGTAAGCAGATGATGGTGACTGTGTTTGGAAGGAAGTGCTGTCATTTATCGTGACTCCACTTCCTTCCTTTGACTAGGACTCGTGGTAGAAGAATGCTGCTGACAGTGCAGTGCCGCGGAGGAGTGATGGTGCACTTATTACTTTGGTGCTGGAGTTTATTTGTTTGTTATATATTTATTTGGTCTCTTAACTTTTTTAGGTGTATGTATTGGCTACAATAGAAAGCAAGTAAGCAAAGCCCAAGAAATCCTCAGGCCCCATTCACACAGCGGAATCCATTGCTGAGTCTGTGACAGATTCTGCCCCAAAATCAGCGGCAAATTCCGCCTTGATTCTGTCTCCTGTTGTTTTCAATAGGAGCAAGAGATTGCAGCAGGATGCTGAAAAAATAAGTGTCCTGCTCCATCTTGCCATGGAGTGAGACTCCCTGATGAGTAGGTCCATTCATCTAGGCCTAATCGCCAGTGGAAAGCCGCAACAGAATACCATGTGAATGGGGCCCTAGAAGGATTCTCCAGACATACAAAGCTTGATACATTGTGTAGTGGCTATTCACTTGAATGGCAACAGAGCTGCAGTAAACAGGAATGGCCACTATACAGTGTACAGAGTAATGTACTTCCAGCATGTACAGCTCTGCTACGCCCAACAGCCTCATCTTATCTGATCATGGGGGTGCTTGGAGTCAGATCCCCACTGATCTGGCATTGATGACCTATCCTAAGCATCGTAGGAACTTAAGCCTGTCATTCACACTACAGCAGTACAAGCCTTATTCATCTCCTTCTATTGTAAACTTTACAGGCAGCATAATACCACAACCTACACATACCGACCACTGCAGATCAGCTGTGTAAATTGGCAGCAGTGGTCGGCTTTACATGGCCCGATTGCAACTCAGTCCCATTGAAGTGAATGGGTTGAGCTGAGATACCAAGCACAACCAGCATGCTTGGTAAGTATTGAAGAGGCTGCGAACTCGTCAAACAGCTGATCAGCTGGGGGTTCATGTGTCAGACCGCTTTCAATATTTAATTGATGACCTATCCTAATGATAAGTCATTTAGCCTGTAAAGTACCTTTAAAGAGGACCTTTCACGTCCTCATGTATATGCTGTTTTATATACCGCTAGAAAGCCGACAGCGTGCTGAATTCAGCGCACTGCCGGCTTTCCCGTTATATGCCCCGGGGCTGGAGATATCGGGGGTCTAAATTTCACCGTTCACTGTCAGAAGGGCGTTCCTGACAGTCTAGCTTGGCTGTGAGGAACGCTCTCCCTGACTGTACCCGTCCATAGATTTGTACTGGGGGGGGCGTTCACTGGGCTGTAAGGAACGCCCCCTCTGACAGTACTCGGCTCAGAGAGAGGGGGAGTTCCTTACCGCCCAATGATGACGCTGAGCTGTGAGGCATGCCCCCCCCCCCCCAGTACAGCGCTATGGACGAGCACAGGAACGCCCTTCTGACAGTGAACGGTGAAATTTAGACACCCGATATCTCCAGCCCCGGGGCATATACGGGAAAGCCGACAGTGCGCTGAATTCAGCATGCTGTCGGCTTTCTAGCGGTATGTAAAACCGCATATACATGAGGACGTGAAAGGTTCTCTTTAAATATCTTCATTCTCCCAACCCCCCATTCTGTACCTTTTTTATTTTATGAAAGTGTTTTTTTTTGTATTGCACTCGTGTTGATTTCAGGACATTAGCGATTTAGCACATGAGCATTATTTATTCCCTCCAGGGACAGTAAAGTAAATCATGACAATGCACTTTCATCTCATTTCTATGTTTCTTCTCTTAGGTAAAAGCTCAGGGCCTGGAGAAGGAGGCGAAGGAATGCAGAGTGCGCTCAGAAGACTGGTAAGTGTTTATGTAAGATCAGAGATGAGCCGCAATGATTGTGGTTTTTAAATAGCAAATACACTTGGTAATAACAAACTAAAAAAAATACAGATAGATAGATGACAATAGTGTGTGTACAGTAGTATCCATAAACGGGGATGAACACAAAACCCAATCGGTCACCTGACCCTCTGCACTTTCAGCCCAGGCTGTCCTTGGATCAGAGGGAACTCAGGACATCCTGCCTGAACCGAGGGCCGTGGCTAGACAAGTATCAGTTCAAATTTTTTATTTGACTCTACTCCAGGCCCCAGTTAGTTTTTAATTTAATCTGGAAAAACCCCTTTAAGAGGACCTAGAAGTTGGCATAGATTTACACTATAATGTTATAATTTTCTGGCAAAAATTATAGTAAATTTACTGGGCTGTAAAGCCCTGTACACACCTATCTTCTTTTTGTAAAAGTGGTGAGCAGAGCACGAATTAGTGTGAGGCCACAGAAATGGACAAAAATTTTACGCTAGAAAACTAGTGCAGAGACCTTAATCCCTTCCCGACATCCGCTGTAATGGTACGATCTATGTCGGGTATTTAAATTTGGTGGCCATTCAGGATTATACAGGAGAGACCTGGTGCTAATGCCCGCGGTCAGTGCCTGCACTGATCACTGGCATTATGGCTCCTGGCGCCTCTGTCAAAGCTGACCGAGGCGCCATTTTGCCGGGGATCGCTGGAGCAAGATACGGGGCCAGTGTCCCGTTGCTATTACAGCCGGGAGCCTATTGAAAGCTCCCAGGCTTGTCTGCCATACATTTGTATGGCAGACTGATTTTATTTTGCATTGCATTAGTGAAAAAAAAAAAAAACCCCAAAAAGAACTAAAAGTTTAAATCGCCCCCCCCTTTCCCTAAAATACATATAAAAGTTACAAATTACTGTGAAACACATACACATTATATATCCCTGTGTCTGAAAGTGCCAAACCGCCATTTTTTTGCTGTATCGCCTCTGATAAAAATTTGAAAAAGTGATCAAAGCAATAAATATTCCCCAAAATTGTCTAACTAAAAAGTACACCTGGCCCCACAAAAAATGATGCCCTATGCATTCTCATACACGGAAATATAAAAAAAAATATGGGTGTCAGAATATGGCGACTTTTACAAAAAAAAAAAAAGGGGTTAAAATGTAACTAAAACTATATAAATTTAGTATCCTCGGAATCGTACTGAAACATAGAATACAGGTGACATGTCATTTTGGCTGCAGAGTGAATGCCTTATAAACAAAGCCCGTAAGAAAGTCGCACAAATGCACTTTTTCTCCAATTCCACCCCATTCAGACGTAATTCACCTGAAGATCGAGCATGATTAGATGAATAAAATCAGGATCTGCCTCCCAATGAAATGATTGGGGAGCAGATTTCATGGGGAATTTAGAGCTGATTTTGAGGCAGAATTTACGGCAAATTGAGCTCCAAATTCAGTAGTGTGAATATACCCTAAAAGTAACATATTATTTATGCTTTATGGTGCACGGTGCAAAGTTTAGGCTAGGGCTACACAGCAATTTTTGTACATATTGTAGGTGCATAATAATTTAAGGGTACATACACTTCTGAGCTATCATTGGTATCAGGCCATATATATCTGATCTATGGTGAGGCAGTAGTGCACAGCAGGATGCAGCTGGACTCAGTGGTGTATTATGGAGAATACACAGAAGCACAGTACTGTTGAATATCACCTCACATAGCTACAGTCTATGGGGGGATGGATGCTTAGTATGCCTAATGTACACAGATAAGGCTTCTATAAGGTCTGGCGCACCATGTTGGGCCTATTAGTGATACCTATGCTATTAGATCAGACAGGCTGTCCAGCACCTATATACGTATACCTTTTATCAGCTAAATATGACCTTTACTCAGTGCAATGTTGACTGTGATATCCTTCCCTTTTCACTGAATGTGTCCACAAAGAAAATGAAACAACCTTGCCAGTAGCCTTAAAGGGGTTGTCCAGGGAGTTTTTTTTTAACTTAAATTCCCCAGAGCATGTAAGATGCTGCACCCCTATTGTTTCTGGGCCAGTTCCGACCCTGAGTCACATGATCAGAACTGGCACCCAACCCTGGGGTCTCGCTGCCTCTTTCCTTCTCTTCCTTGGATTGGAGGCTGGCGGACTATAGTAAAGCCATACCCAATAGCACAGCTAACTACTTGTGAAAACGAGAGAGGAGGGATGAGGCAAAGCGACCCAGGGTCCTGGGTTGCTGGCTCCTTTCATGTGACCTGGGGTCAGAAACAGCCCTAAACCCCCAGGTCCTGCATCTTAAAACCCCCGGAGAAAGTATGTTAAGAAGAGACTCCCTGGAGAGTCTCTGGGGAGTGTGAATTACTTACTCCAGGATTCTATATGTGCCGAACCTAGGCGCTCCAGGCTGGTTCTTGCCCTGCATCATGTTAATGGAGCTACACCCAGGCCCCTGAGTCACTCCGCTTCCTCCATTTTCATAGGACAGAAGGAAGGAGGTGGATGCTGGTTCCGAACACTTGACTCAGGGTCGGAACCAGCCTGGAACCTCTAGGGATCAGCCCATGACAAGTACTTCACACTCCCAGAGACTCTCCAGGGAGTCTTTAGTTAGCTTAAAGTATTTAAGTGTTGTCACACTCCCTGGATAACCTCTTTTAATCTGAAAAAAATGCTACTGTTTTGTATACAGCTATGTGGATTTGTGTCTCCATGGTTACAGACTACAAACAAATCCTGCGTAGTCTGATTCTGCAGACCTGCTCCTTCCCATCTGTCCTTTCTTCTAGTTAAATCTCCAGACATTAAAAGAGTGGCCCGGTGAGAGGTGCATTACCACATGGCTACAGGGTCAGACTTACTCACTGGATTTCCTTGTAGCTTGTAACCAGTTCTAGTTCTACATAGTTGCTGTATACACCAAACGAGAGGGCATTGTTTTAGAATCAATCTTCAGAATTATTTTTTTATTTTGGATACATTGGCAACCAAGTATTTTATTGTTTTCAAAGTGACTTATCCTTTAAATTGCATGTACGGTATATCTACATGTGGAGGAGCATGGGGGCTGATAACATGTCCCTGCTGTCTTGTGTTGCACATTCTGACTACATGATCCAATAATTCATGTTCTACTAATGTAAAGGTTTGTGTTCTCCATGTCTGCCTTGTGTTATTTGCCTCCTCAGTCAGAATCAGCTGAAGACTCTTCATTCGGATCTGAGCAGTAGACTGGAGGAGTCTCTGGGTATCATCAATGAGAAAGTACCGTTCAATGATACCAGTAAGTACAAGCGTATTATTCAGCGGCCGTGATAGAACAGTTTTCTTCTCCAGTGCGGCAGTTCATTGATCTCCAGCTGCTATAAATGCCGCTTTTCTAGTGATGTATAACTTGTAAAAAATTGTTTAAGTAAGCCGTGAATAAAGGGAGCTGTCATATTCACGCTGAGCAGCCTCCAGTAAGTCTAGCCTTGGAATTCTTACCACTGAGATGTTTGACTATTAGGCTTAATGTATCGCTGTATCGCTTAATATACACGCACAGAGCGCTACCAATGTGAAAAAAAGAGAGGAAATGGTTTGTGAATATTGAGCAATAATTTTTGGGCTTGAAAATACTGTTCCATTAATGTTCTGCAGCCCTCCCCAGTCTGTGATGTTATGGGTTCATGAACAGAATGCAGGATTTACAGTGAAGACTGACACAAAGGTAGAGCAGAAGGAGAGGAGAATATAGGCTTACAAGCCTTAAAAGGGGACCTGTCGCATGGAAAATGCAGGTGGCATGTAATAGAGAAGACTGATATAAAGACTAAACATTGGATGAAAAGGCTGTGAAAAATATACATTTTTAATGGTGTTTTTGTATCCGAAGGGCATCAGTTTTCACGGATCCCTTATAGATTTGAGTCTATTGAGGGATGAATGAAAATGGTCCATCAAAAAACGGTCATGTAAATAACCCCATTCACATACATTGAGTTTAGTGCAGCCGTCACTCTGCTGATTTATCAGTGTTGTGTGAATATAAGCCTATACTTTACCAGTCCATTTTTAGCAGACGTACACGTGCCATTGTGCCTTGTCCGTTTTTGGTGGCCGAGTTTTATCTGTTTTGCATCCATTGGTAATAGACCATTAAAAAAAAAAAAAAAAAATGAATTTTGTTGATCTTTTTTTGACCCAACCCACTGATCTGTTTTTAAAAGGTATAACTCGGACGTCAATCCATTTTATATCTGTTAAAACAGATCCATTGATTTCTGTTGGGTAGAGCATGTCCGTTTTTTAACCGACCGTTTTTTCTTTCCATCAAAAAACGGACATATGAATACACTCGTCCACTCTCATTGTTTTCAAAACAGCCAAGAGACAGACAAAAAAATGTCTGCCATGTGGCTTTTTTTCCACAGTCATGTGAATAAGGCCTAACTTGTCATTCATCTATTGAAATCTCTGCTCTTTCTATGTTGAGAAGTCTAAGGAGGCGGAGCTATCAGTGATTGACAGGTACAGTCATAGAGGGCAGGCTGTCAAGCATTGATAGCTCCGCCTCCTAGACTTCTCAACATAGAATGAGCAGAGATTTCAATGGATGAATGATGAGTTATACTGAATCATTTCCCACAGCATAAATCCAACACTGAGCTTTGGATTTCTGTGGTGTTTTAAACTATTGTGGGTCAGTACGTATTTACACTTAACAGGCCAGTGTTGAAACCACTCACAAGTAAGGCAAGACTTCTCGTTTCCTAGATTTGTTAGCCCCCTCGGGCTGCTATGTCAGACCCAGTCCATCTACGTGTTACAGGTATTTTTCCTGCAACAGAGGTGTAGAGATAGTTGCAGCATCCTCTGATGTCTACAGCTGTCTGCTAGGGTGGGGTTTTGGACCCTTTCACGTCCATGATTTGTAGACACCCTAGATTTGATTCTTGTCCCTCTAAAGGGGTTCTCCAGGATAAAAAAAAATCCTAGGGACAGGTCATCAATTTCAGACCGGTTTATGTTCTTTATATCAACTGCTGTTCTCATTAGCTGATATACAGAGAATGCAGCAGGAAGCAGACAGCTCCGTTCTCTGTGTAGTGGCCAAACTGAGTCACTGCAGCTTACTTGGAGACTGATATGCTGTAACCTGGTTCGACCACTACACACAGAACGGCACTGTCTGCTTCCTGCTCCATTCTCTGTGTATCAGCTGCTGAGAACAACTTGATGAGGGGTCAACAACCGGTACTCCCATCAATCTGGTATTGATGACCTATCCTAGCGATGTCAAAATTCTGGAAAACCCCTTTGAAAGGGCTGACCCACTTTAGGCACATATAACTATAAGTATGTTTATATTATACTCCAGTTCTTATCATGCGGCTCCCCGGCTGTCCCAGTAAAGCTTTTGTGTCCTCCTTGTCCATAGGAACCAAGGTGGAGTCTGTCACTTGATTTATTCACATGATGGCTTTCCCTGGCTCACTCTTCTTTTGTGCAGGTGCTAAATGATAGGATCTATCCTGCGTTCCTTGATCCATTCTTATAGTCTGTTGTGGGACCAGAAGAATGGTTTAAAGGGTCCCTAATGCTTTTTTCGTATTGATGACTTATCCACAGGATCAGTGTCTGCCCTGATCAGTTTTTCTGGCAACCTCCAGGCGCCGGAAGCTGCTGCAATGTCAGGGAAGTGGATGCAGTCTGCTCCTATTCAAGTCATAGGAATGGAGCCGCGGCTCTGTCCACTATATAGTGATGGCACCAGTAAACTGCAGCTGTGCCCCTATTACTGGAATAGACAACAGTGGATCCTGATAGACCTCATTGTCTATAATGGGGTACGATGCATATCCGTTGTTTTGTCCCTGGCATTGCTGGACTAAAGTCTAGCATGCAGGACTTTTTTTGTCCACAATTTTGGATGGTGTCTTTTTTCCGGACAGACACCTGTGCAGATGTGAACGTAGCCTAACAGGACTCCATCATGGCATATACTGTATGCAGATACAGGCAGCAGAATCTCCTAGGTCTGACTATGAGCTGAATGAATTCAGTTGTGCCAGGAGGGAGCCAGGCATAGCCCCGAGGAAGCTGAGAGGAGATGGTATGGGACATATTAGAAAGCCATTGGGTTCCCATGGGACTAGTGAGAGAAGGGCTGAGATTTAAGGGATCTAGGATAGTAAGCAGGATATAGGACCGGAGCGGACTAATCAGATGAACGTATCTCCTGTCTTACCTATATATATATATATATATATATATATATATACACACATATACACAGTGGGGAAAAAAAGTATTTAGTCAGCCACCAATTGTGCAAGTTCTCCCACATAAAAAGATGAGGCCGGCCTGTAATTGTCATCATAGGTAGACCTCAACTATGAGAGACAAAATGAGAAAACAATATCTAGAAAATCACATTGTCTGATTTTATTTTTTAAGAATTTATTTGCAAATTATGGTGGAAAATAAGTATTTTGTCACCTAAAACAAGCAAGATTTCTGGCTCTCTCAGACCTGTAACTTCTTCTTTAAGAGGCTCCTCTGTCCTCCACTCATTGCCTGTAGTAATGGCTCCTGTTTGACATTGTTATCAGTATAAAAGACACCTGTCCACAACCTCAAACAGTCACACTCCAAACTCCACTATGGTGAAGACCAAAGAGCTGTGGAAGGACACCAGAAACAAAATTGTAGACCTGCACCAGGCTGGGAAGACTGAATCTGCAATAGGCAAGCAGCTTGGTGTGAAGAAATCAACTGTGGGAGCAATAATTAGAAAATGGAAGACATACAAGACCACTAATAATCTCCCTCCATCAGGGGCTCCACGCAAGATCTCACCCCGTGGGGTCAAAATGATCACAAGAACGGTGAGAAAAAATCCCAGAACCACACGGGGGGACCTAGTGACTGACCTGCAGAAAGCTGGGACTAACGTAACAAAGGCCACCATCAGTAACACACTACGCCACCAGGGACTCGGATCCTGCAGTGCCAGACGTGTCCCCCCTGCTTAAGCCAGAACATATCCGGGCCCGTCTGAAGTTTGCTAGAGAGCATTTGGATGTTCCAGAAGAGTATTGGGAGAATGTCATATGGTCAGATGAAACCAAAGTAGAACTTTTTGGTAGAAACACAACTCGTGGTGTTTGGAGGAGAGTGAATGCTGAGTTGTATCCAAAGAACACCATACCTACTGTGAAGCATGGGGGTGGCAACATCATGCTTTGGGGCTGTTTCTCTGCAAAGAGACCAGGACGACTGATCCGTGTACATGAAAGGATGAATGGGGCCATGTATCGTGAGATTTTGAGTGCAAACCTCCTTCCCAAGCACACCGCCAGGGCAACGAAGGAGCGGCTTCATAAGAAGCATTTCAAGGTCCTGGAGAGGCCTAGCCAGTCTTCAGATCTCAACCCCATAGAAAACCTTTGGAGGGAGTAGAAAGTCCGTGTTGCCCAGCGACAGCCCCAAAATATCCCTGCTCTAGAGGAGATCTGCATGGAGGAATGGGCCAACATACCAGCAACAGTGTGTGCCAACCTTGTGAAGACTTACAGAAAACGTTTGACCTCTGTCACTGCCAACAAAGGATATAGAACAAAGTATTGAGATGAACTTTTGTTATTGACCAAATACTTATTTTCCACCATAATTTGCAAATAAATTCTTAAAAAATCAGACAATGTGATTTTCTGGATTTGTTTTCTCATTTTGTCTCTCATAGTTGAGGTCTACCTATGATGACAATTACAGGCCGGCCTCATCTTTTTAAGTGGGAGAACTTGCACAATTGGTGGCTGACTAAATAATTTTTTTTCCCCGCTATATATATAAAATGTGTCATTTATATCCTGTTTCTCCCGGCCTGCTATAGAAGTAAAGAATAATTAACAATTTATAGAGCAAGCCGCATAAGGTCTATGAGGACACACAATGTGGTAAAGTCAGAGAATAACAATCCATTAATCCCTCTCCTGGCTGGAAGGCTCCGTTTCCTTAAAATAAAAATCCCGCTGAATAATTTATGGACTTGTCTCTCCGGCACATCTCCCGTTCAGCATTATATAAGTTGCTATGACTCAGGGCTTACATACTGCATTTTTCCCATCTTATTATATGCTTAACCTCTTAACACCCGGCAGGCATACAGCAGTGCTCATTGTTCCACGATAGAAAGCAACCTTAGCAGATAAAATGGCAAATCAATTATTCAGGAGGCCGCAGAATTGGCATTTCTCTCTGTCTCTCCTCTCCCACCCTTTATATTTCAAGAAATCTCTCATTATCAAGAAGAATTTTTTTTTTCCTGCTTTCGTGTTTATCAGAACAGCAGTAAGTCTGCGACGGTGACTGCGTGCTCATTATCGGCACTGCGGATAGGACCTGAGCGGTGTGACAGACATACATAATACAGGAGGACAAGTACATCCATGTTTGTCTCTGACTTCAACAGAGAAAGTTGTAGAGAAATCCGAAGTAACATAAACCTCTCATATTCTGTAGTATACACGAGCCTCAGCACAACAAAGCTAGTACTGCGTGTAATGACAGACAAAGCTCCTCAGATTGTATGTCTCCTTTAGTAGGCAATGGATTAGCTATTACTACACCTCATGGTTTGACAAGGATACAGTGCATGTGTCTGCACCATTCTGCAGTTCTCTTGGGGCACGTTCACACTTTGGCATCAAACCTGACCCTTGGATTTCTGCTGAAGATGTGCAGCGAGTGTGCGCTAGATTCACACAAGTATTAACCCCATTATCCTTCAATGGGATCAATCCGTGCAAAATCCACGGAAATAAGTAGCATGTTATTTCCACTCCGCAGACAAAAATATGTGCAAAAATTTTTGGTAGTGTGTGTACAAGGTTGTACAAAGTACAGCAAGCAGTGATCAATACGACAATACAGTCTTGTCCATATAGAATCATACAGACGCACATGTCACTGTCATGCCAAGTGATGGAAATGGTGCAGTTGGTGTTTTAGACGATTTAGGCTCTGTTCACATGTATCAGAAGCTGTACTGCAGGTTTTACAATATTTGCTGGAAAAAATTGTGACTTTTGGGTTCCATCATGGTGTCTTCCATATTACTTGTAATAACGGCACTGCTTGCTGCACTGTTATAAGTCTGTGGGATCTGTTGGGTACCGTTGGTGTCTGCTGTTATGATTGCACAGGAAATTTGCAAAGTATATGTGAACTTAGCCTTAAAGATATGGTTTTCCCAGAAACGGCACACTTTCTTGTCTATAGGCTGTGTCTGGTATTGCTGCATTTTTCTTGAATGAGGCTGAGCTGCAGTACCAGACACAACCTATAGACAAATGTGGTGCTATTTCTAGGGAGAGGTTGCAGGGGGACTGCAGCACAGCTCTGGTCAAGTGAATGGGGCTGACTGCAGTTCTCCTGCACATCTAGGAGGCCAGAAGTGCCACTGTACAGGTAAAACCAATGAAAGGGACACCGTGTTGCACCAACACTCCATTTCCTTTATACTCCAGCTCAGAAAATGCAGCAAAATCTGCAACAAAAATACAACTTTCCCAGCCTTCCAGCCTTAGTGGTATTCACCATGGCTCCTCTCATGCTGTCTTCTTAAATTACGTATGTTATTGTAAGACATTGTGGAAGTTCAGCATCATACTCCGCCAGATAAAAGGTTTATTGGATGAAACTTTGGGATAATAACCATTGTCACATTCTATATGGAGGATGTATGCACAGATCTATTAGAGGTGCATTTGCCAAGGTCATAGCTTGCTACGAGCCCTTCACCGATGCAGCGTTCGCTTTTATTGTTATCCATTCACATTTCCTTCCATTGCCATCTTGTCTCTTGGGCAGTCATTGACCTTGTGTCTCCACACGGTGTATCTCATTGCTAATGTCTGCTCCTTCCTTTAACAACCCGATCTAAATTATTTTTCTTCTTTACTAGGAATTAGCGGTTTCAATGCCCTGAATGTACCTTTACACAGCAGAAGACATCAGGTTTGTTATTATTACTTTTCCAATTACCCATCCTGTGTACAAGTACTAGGTTTTTTTGGTGATTTAAAGGTTAATGCGCTTGTCTCCTCTTTTGGACCCTACATAGTCGGATAAAAAACTTTTAAAGGGGTTGTTTGGCCAGATATAAAGCTGGTTTTAAAGGAGTATTCCCACCTTGGATATTTATGGCACGTCAACAGGATATGCCTTAAATGTGAGATAGATGGAGGTCAATGTTAGAATGGAGTGGTTAAAAGACTATTCTTCCTGTTGTGGCGTGGATCCAGTCGGTGGCGCTGCCGGGCCCATCACAACTAACACACCCTTTAAATCGACGTGTTCAGTTGCAGCGTGGTTCAAGTAGTAACTAAATATGGCTCTCCTAGATGCAACCTTAAAGGGGTTGACCTGTTATGGACACTAATTCCCTATCCACAGGGCGGGATAAGTGTCCGATCGATGGGGATTCCTATCGCTGGGTCCCCTATTGATCAGGAGGACGGGGAACCGAAAGTCTCCTTAAGCCCTCTTGTGAATGGAGCACCAGTGCGTTTGCATGACTTGCGCTCCATTCACTTCTATGGGGCTGTAGGCACATTACTCCTCCTGTTCACTGGGGGACCTAGCAATCGGGCCCCCATCGATCAGACACTTATTTCCTGTCCTGTGGATAGTAAGTAGACAAGTGTCCATAATGGAACAACCTCTATAACCGTAACCCACCTGGTTTCATGTGGATACAGGGGGTGGTGCCTACAGAACCATTTAGAACCATTTACTTCTATGGGAGTTTCTAAAGAACGCCTTTGGAATTTGTGATAGAGAGAGCTTGCAGATAAGTGGCCAACATTCAACTTAGACGCAAGACCTTTATGATGGGAATACCCCAATGCCTGTGGCATTACGAGGGCCAGGACTAGCCGCCGGAGTTGGAAGATCACAGCACCCAGGGGGTCTATGGGCAAGATTGCACCGCCCTGCCAGAGGTCTCACGTTCAAGTCCCATTGTGGGACAGGTAAAAGGTTTATATATAAAAAAAAGGGGTTCAAAATAAATAATAAAAAAAAAGAAAATAATAAAAAGTTTTAAAAAACACACCTTTTACATTTAAAAACACACAATGTAAAACAAAATCATGTTATGTATCCCCATGTGTGCATAATTCCCCACTATCCAAAAATAGCGTTATTTATCCTGTACGGTGAACGCCATAAAAAAAAATATACCGCAATGCACAAAACATATTTTGGTCACTTCACTTTTTTTATCACTGCAATAAAAAGTGATCAAAAAGTCATACATACCAAACATTAGTACCAATAAAAATGACCCACCGAACATTTTTAATGCAAAATGAACACCTAAAAAGCAAAATGCAAAAAATTACGATAGAATTGTAGGTTTTTTCACACCGTCCCCCCAAATACATTAATAAAAGCTAATGAAAACATTATATGTACCCCAAGGCGTGCAAAATGAAAGTACAACTTGTCATGCAAAGAGTAAGCCCTCAATTTTATGGATTTGCAAATCACTCTGCAAGTGCCCCAAGTAGGCAGGCGAGGGCTGAAAATGTCAATTTTGGCTAGAGGGCAGCATTTGACTGTGATTCCACAGGAGAACCAGAGCACTTGCAACTTTGTGTAGGCAAATTTAGCTCTCCCCCTTTGCACTTTCAGGCTGAATGCTGTCAGCAGAGCAGAAACTCAGGGAAATGGCTGTATCTACTCTGTCAATCATGTTGAAGCAAGAGAGGAGAGAGTGGAGGAGAACCACCCAGCTGACAATTCTTCCTGTGCCTGGTGCAAAAATTTTGCAACATTTTTTTCATATTTTCACCACTATCCCTCCACTTTTGAAGAGGTCCAGGATTCGCGCTGGTGTCCTCTGATGGGACTTCGCTAATAATACAGCGGGGTCTGAAGAGACCCTGGAGTATAATAATAGCAGTTCCAGTTTGGACGTATTTGGTCCGAACGAAACTACCGGGTGAACCATGCAAGACGAATCTTACAAGGTTCGCTCAACACATACTCTTACTTTAAAAGGGGCATGGCCTAAATAATCGTAATTAAAGGGAGTTTATCACTGCCCCCAGCTACTTTAAACCGCTCCCATAGTGCTGTAGATGCTGTTAGCAGAATAAAAGCCATACCTTTCGTATGTTTCACAGCCCCAGGGATGCAGAGAAAAAGCAATTTTATTCTTTATTCAAATGAGGATCTAGGAGCACAGGGGGAGTTTTGTTCTATTACTACTTATTATTATTATTATTATTATTATTATTATTATTTTTTTTTTTTTTCAATCATACTCCTAGAGGCCAAATGAGCTGCTACATCTTGCTAAGAGAATGCAGATAGGTATCAGAGCAGGGACCCTGAATTTTTTTTTTTTTTTTTTTTTTTTTTTAAATTTTATTTATTTATTTGACCACTTTCTGGAAAACTCCTATAATAAATCCCCATTGTGAATTGCTCTAAAAGAAAAACCTACATTGTCGTCTCTAGTAACCAATCACAGCTCAGCTTTCCTGTTTCAAGAAATGAAACCTGTGCTGTGATTGGTTGCTGTGGGCACAAGAGACAGGTTTTTACATTCAGACGGCTTCATGTGTCTTCCCCATATTTCTTTGTAATGGGGAGCCTTTTGGTATTTCATACTGCCTGTGATTCAGGCTGACAAGGTCCATTTTAAAGGTGTTTATAACATCCCCTTTAATATGGGAGTCAAGCATCTGGCTTACGTGATGCCTCTCAAACACATTTCTTTAACGCTCGAAACTGCGGAACGGTCACTATTGCAGAATTGTAATTTTATGTGATGAACAACCATCTTTGTAATGCTAGGGTTACATGGCGGCTTTGCCCATGATGTATGTGGCATGGCCAAAGATTGCAGTTACCCCGTCTGCATCACATAGTCAGCCTGCCATGTAAAAATCCAGTCCTGCTAACTTCTGTTTACGACTGTCTTGACACAGTTTTGACACATCCGGATTGAGGAACTAAAAATTTTGGGGATTGGATGTTGATCCAGGGGTTTAGTCCAATTTCCATAGTTTGAATTGGAAAGGATTTTTTTATTTTATTTATTTTTTTTTTCATATTTTTTTTTTTGCCTTCTGGATCCACTTGGTAGGATTATGTATTGGACGTGATGTCTTTATCCAATCTTATCCACTATGTTAGGACTGTGTTAGATGCGAAGCAGGCAGAGACCGGAGTCATCCTTGGTCTTGAGACATAGGTTGGGTTCGAGGTCGCTGTATAGCCTTAGCCTAAGGCCCTGTGCACATGGCCGAGTCTCTTCTGACTTGTGTTCCAATGCTCCGTTCCGTTCTGATATTTATAGGGCATGTCCTATAACATATTGGAACAAAAGATCCTTGAGCTGTACAGTCGTGTACATGAGGCCTTAGATAGGTCTAGAGTTGTAGCTTATAATGGGAGTCCTGAGTAAACCTATAGCGTATAGGGTTGTCTTAATAAACCTCTCCGGATGTTTTCATACGTCTAATATTCATTTTGAAATCTTCATTATTCTTCCAAATCCCTGTGGGTGACATAAAAGATATTAGAAGCCGTCTCCCTGCCCTTTGTGCCTTCACCCTCGAGGGCTCATGCTTTTATATGGTCGTAAATATCCTGCTGAATTTCATGTCCTAGTAGTTCTATACAGGATTGTAAAGGTAATCCATAGCTGGGAAGTGAATGCCTATTAATATTAAGTCACGTCATGGTCACATTAGTATTCAGTGTTACTTGTACTATCTGAGCTTCTGTGTTACAGATCTGATAGTTCATGGGAATAGCAGCCATAACATTAAAACCACTGACAGGTGACGTGACTAAGATTGATGATCTGGTGACTGGCTTCTCCCTAGGGGTGGGATACCTTATGCAGCACGTGAACAGTTAATTCCTGAAGTTGTTGTGTAAGGGTTTGAGTGACCTGACAAGGGCCCCTTCGTGACATGTACCGTATTATGGTGGCGGATGTTGGGGGTATAAATATGGCGCCCCTTCCGGATGTTATTGCTGTTTTACACATCTCTCCCCAAAATCAGACATGACTCCGACTACGTACAGTTAACCACTCATTTGCCATAACCGGGTAGTTACTTTTAGTCTCTCTCTGATCTTCAGTAACGGGGGTGGCGCTCCCATGGTGTGATCGCAGGATCCGTCCCGTTACCATGGCAGCCTGGAGCCGTCTGAGGTAAGCTTCAGTAGTTAAATAGGGAATTTGACGCAGACTGCAATACAGTAGCAATGTAGTCGATAGCACAAGTGATGTAAAGAGCGCAGGTTCAAGCCTCCCGGGGGGGGGCTAAAAAATAAATAAATCAAAAAAGTTTTCAAAAATATATTTAAAATTTTTTTTAAAAATCTTAAAGTTCAAACCACCCTCCTTTCCCTAGATTACATATAAATATAAGCATATTTGCCATCCCGAAAATGCCCGAACTATTTAAAATATAAAAACATTTATCCCATATGGTGGACGCTGTAGCGGACAAAAAAAAAAAAATCTAAATGGCTAAATCTGTAAATATGTTTTTTCCGTTGCTTCAGCTCCCAAAAAAATGGAATAAAAAGTGATTGAAAGATTATACATTCCATAACATTATACTCTGAAGTATAAAAAGTTATGGGTGTCACAATATGGCGACAAACTTTTCGGAAAGGTATTAAAACCATTGATTTTCTCCAAAATGGCAGGTCATAGGGAGTGTTCCTGGTTTGCATTGCTTAGTACTTTCCACAAGTGGTCCAAGGTAGGTTCAACAGTTGAACTGGAATCGGTGTCATGGGGAGCTCAGGGCTCGCCAGTATGTCTGGGGGCGCGAAGGCTAAGCCCATCTGATCTGATCAGATCCCAGGCGGGTTTCAATGTTATGGCTGATCGATGTCTCTATACCAGCTCCCATATATGTCTAATTTACAGTCATTTTGTAATTAAATGATCGTACTTACCTTCTGCGCATCTAAGTACCTACCTGTATTATAGTCCAGAGCTGCATTCACAATTCTGCTGTAACCAGAGTTTTCCCAGCATTCCCTGCTAGTACAATGTATACTCAGTGCTTGCAATGAAACTGCATTTTGGAAAGTATATCTTTTACACCAAGTTTTGTATAATAACAGCAGGTGCACATGTAGTGGAGTTTCTGCAAAAAATCCCATAAAAAGCTGCAGTGGCATCCACAGCAGCAAATGCGCATCAAATTGTACAGATTTCTGTTACCACTAGGGGTCAGTATACAGAGACCAGGCAAGCAACGGCACTGGAATGCCAGGAGGCTTCTCCTGCAGAGATGTGAATACAGCTGTATCCTATAGAATACATACAGGTGTTGTCTTATGTACAGCACAGGGTGACGCTGTTTACCCCTTACACCCTTGTCTGCCGGTATTTACCAAGTACACTGTCCTTACATGTGCATACTATTGATATCTAGGGTGTTCTCCACTTTTCTCTTGCTGATGAACAGAATTGATGACGACTCTGATTTATTTTTTTTTTTCCCTCTAGTTAAAAGCCCGGGAATTAGCCGGCCAGGCTCTGGCCTTTGTCCAGGATCTAGTCACTGCCCTCTTGAACTTTCATACATACACAGAACAGAGAGTCCAGATCTTTCCTATAGACTCGGCCATCGATGTCATCTCGCCGCTGAATCAAAAGGTACATGTGATATATTGTGATAGTAAAATTCCTACAATCTGGCATCATATAGCCCATGGGTTCTGAGAGTTCAGCACTTGATAACTTGCAGATCAGTGGGGATCCAAGCGCCCAGACCCTCACTGATCAGGAGAACAGGGGACTTTGTAATGGAGCTGTGGTTAGGTAAGGGAGCGTCAGAGGTAGCCGAGCGCTCTTCTTCAACTATCACCAGCACTCCCATTGAAAGGAATGACGCCATATGTACAATGTGTCGATCACCGCTCCAGTCAGAAGTCTCCCGCTTTCCTGATCAGTGGGGGTCTGAGCGGTTTGACCTCACTAATCTGCAAGTTATCTTCTATCCCACTGCTGGCGCCCAGACTCTTCCGGAACAGCTGATCTGTGCAGGCTCAAGGTGTCCGGGCATCACAGATCACATGCTGATGACCTATCCTGTGGAGCTCATCAGTATGAGAAATTGATTTGGAACCAAACAATCCTTTTTAATAGGCTCCGGCCTTCTAATAAATCAGTCTCACTTCCGTACACCAGAGTTAAAATCTTAAGTCATTCAGGACCTGGCTTAGATTTCATATAAAACTCCTGGCCTTTTTTAATTATAAATTTGTCGGTCTGAAGCATCCCCGGCCTGCCTTGCTGTCCCTCCTGTTTCACCCACTTTTGCAAAAAAGTGTCAAGTGAGGCGCAGAACAATGATGTGGCGCATCTTTGGTGCAAGAAAGGGTTGTGTGCCAAAGAAGCGCCACATTAACACCCGTCTATGCCGGTAAACATTGTGTTTCAGCCTTACGATGGTTATGTACACTCAGGACATATATGTCTGATGGAAGCGTGTAACCCGTACCATACAGTGACATCCCATAGATTCCCATTGTGTAAAATAAATAAATAAACCTATGAGTCTACACCGTGAGTTTATCCGAAAGAGGTGTCCTGGGAGCAGCTGTCCATACATCTGGATATGTGCACACGTCACTTGGCCCACAGAGTGCATTATATGGACCAGTTAGGTCTAATCTGCCTTGTTTCTGTATATAGTACATACATGTGCCGACTCTTACCTTAGCAAATTATTCACAGGATTTATCTAAAATGTCTCATAGATGCAGGTCCCACCTCTCTAACTAAAAACTGATTTCCCCCCCCCCCCATCCTTTTCCAAAAAAAAGCCCATCCTGGCTTACCCCGTGGTTGGGTTTACAGAAACAGCTGAGCCCATAGAAGTGTATGGTTATGGTTATAGAAGTTATATGATATGGATGTTATGATAACAGCGTACCACAGTGAGCTCGGCTGATTCTGCATATCCGACTACTACTTGGATAGGTCTCTCAGAGGGGCTGGAGTGAGCCAGGGACTGGTTTGGGGTGGGGAGGGGGTCAGTTTTCGAGATAGATGCAGGCACCAGAGGTGGGACTTACATCTGTAAGGCATTTATGACATTTCCGCTGGTTATGCCATAACTGTCCATTGTGGTACGTCCTCTTTGTTATCACTTTGCTGGATGATACATTTGGCATATATCTTTGCACTGTCTAATTTATGTTTTATACAACCTATTACTTGGGGATAGCATTTTATGCCAAAATTGTGGCACAGTTTGCCATATATAACAAATGCCCCCTTTTCCATGTCCACATGGGGCGAGTCAGAATAATTTGGGACATTTTACTCCAGAGTCCAATAGTAACCACGATAGTAAATCTGACCCAATATCAGGAAATCCAGCTGGTTATCTCTTGACACAAATCTGCACATGTCTAACCAAGAGGAAAGGTAAGGGAGGTCACATCTGTAATACTATTGGGACATTCCAGTAATAAAATGTTATCCCCTATCCAAAGAATATGGATGAACAACTTGCTGATCAATGGGGTCCAATGTCTTGCCCCCACCGATCACGAGAACTGGGATGTTTTGCACCCCAGTTGGAATAGAGTGGCAAGTTGGGCTGTGTATGCATCCATTCATTTCATTGGGACCGCTAGAGATGGCCGGATGACCGCATATCTATGGCAATTCCCATTGAAAAGAATGGAGCTGTGCTCTCACTGCCTCATCTGCGCCTCATCGTAAATTGGGCGCGTCCACTGCTGGCACGGGAATTATCAACACCATCGTACAGTATGCTGCTCTTGATGAATTCCCCCCATTGAGTGCGATATTCACAGCGATCAGGAAGGTACGGGGGGTAAAAGAATATCTCTGCCTTCTCTCCGGGGACTTTGACTCTCTCTTGCAGCTGCAGGGTTTCTGTACAGCTGTAGACTCTGCAGAGACATTTAGAGACGTCTGTACAATTTTGTGCCGTTCCCCCCCGCAAGCAATTAACCACTTAATTTCTTCCCATAATTTATTAATGCTATATGTAACATTCTAGAAATTTACTGTTTCTCCAAATAAATACCCTTTAGACATCAGTCATTTCTTATTTATACGTGCCTAGGTATGCAGCGATATGGCATCAGGGAATGTATCACTGTATAAATAGGCAGAATTGCCATTTAGGCGTCTAGGACAGCTGTGCGATGGCCCCCCTGGGATCTGTAACGGCAGCCATATTGGTGCTCACCCACCTTCCCCACAAGCTAAAAATGTCTAAATTGAATTTCTTACGGATTTGACAGATAAGGACAACTCTGTCACTTATCTTCACTGTCATTTTTTTTATTTTTACAGGTAAGACTAATGGAGCATTGTGAGTCAGTCCCTTGCATTGTGCCAGACTGGCCAGTAGATGGCAGTGTTTGCTTGCAGTTGAATATTTGCCACATTACTTTGTGTGTTCCTCTGACCATAAGCCTTTATAGTCTTAAGCGTTAATCCTTTTACATACTATGGGGCCTGTTTTCTGTAGAAGACAATGCAATTATTACATGTGGCTGAAATGTCTTGAGATGAAACTATATCTTTTTTTTTTTTTTTTTTGAGCAGAGTTCTTTAGGAGGATTAGCGCCGTCTGTGATTTCAATTTGATCCCCATACGGCGGTAGACAAAGACTCCGTAATTGACAGTGATGTATCCACCATGCATGATGCAGGGTATAATCGCCTCCATTAGATCCACCGACGCCCTGTTTTTTTCCCTTCTCTGCAGTTCTCCCACTACCTTCATGAAAATGCCTCGTACGTGCGGCCCCTGGAGGAAGGAATGCTCTGCTTGTATGAGAGCATCACGGAAGGCACCGTCACCGTCCTGGTAATATATCCATCCTCATTATTTGCCCTCCCTCCCAGTCTACTTATAAATCTCTATCCAATTTACATGTCCGATCCCAATTTCGTTCCCAGGAAACGGCGGTGAAGCTGAAATTTTTTTTCGGAGCACTTTACGTCGTACGTCTCGTACCTGCAGAAGATACTTCCATACCAGTTACAGAGGTATGCAGTGTCATTTGTATGCATTGCATGATAATGGAGTGTGCCTTGCTAATTCTGGAAGTTTCCTCTGCCTTTTAGCACAGCGATTGGCTTGCTTTGCAGCCATTGGAGCTGTGAACGTGTCTTGCTCAATGTTTTGCCCACAGCGGAGAGCGTAATTAAAGTTATTCCCACCGGTTCTATACAACGTCTCTCTGCCAAGTGATGTTGTAATGCTGCAGCGGCGGATGAACCAGTCTTTTTTTTTTTTTTTTCTTTCCTGCCTGTCCTCGGAGGGTTTACACACAGATATCTTTCCTCTGACAAGATCCTTTCAATATGATCAGCCAGCTTTGGGTAAGCCTGACATTGAGCAAATGTCCAGGCTGTACAGATCTACTGCCAGCCTCGGCCAAAATGGTGACAGCAGATGACGGATAATAATTGGGAATTATTACAGACTTGGTGTATGAAATACATAAGATATGAGGGGATAGAAACTTCCTTTAATTCAGAAATCCTGCACCGCTGCCAAAAACGGAAATTTCCCAAGGCCAGAGACAGAAGCCTGAGCAGTGAGGCTTATATCATCACCAGCCTGTTGTATGTGTGTATGACATACCTTTCTATGGGGTAATATGGCAACTGTGGAGACCTTTAATGTCGGATCAAAGGAATATTAACACTATAATGGTGTATATAAGTGATAAAACATCCATAGCAAGCTTCAGGGTGGGCAGCAGCACCAGATCAAGTGACCCCATCCTGAAGCTGTGCAAACTAGTCTGCCCGCAAAGTCAGGCAAAAGTAGTGCAGTAGGGCAAGCAGAGACCATGGCCATTAATGTGTCCTCTCTGCTTGTCAGGGAGGATGAGGATGCCGCAGTGCATGCAGAAAAGGAGGAGGAGGTGAGACACTTGTATGTTCAGGGCGCCAGGTCTATGAAGGTGGACACACTTAGAGGAATGAGATATGACGTGGTGCCATGACAAGTAGTTGTCCTGATGGATTCCTCATCAGTGGGAATGTGACTGCTGAGACCCCCACTGATCCTGAGAATGGCCAGTTCAGCCAGACCGCTAAATGTATTCGTGTCACTTGGAGGATGAAGGAATTTTTGCATTGGAGCATTTGAGAGTCAAAGTAAAGCACTTGGCTCCTCAACTCCCAATGATGTTAACAAAGTGACCAGCCTACATTCAGCCTGCCTGTACTCAGGCTGAATTCGCAACAGGGGAAGAATCCCCCCCATTCTCAGGATCGGTGGGGGTTTCAGCAATCGACCTCCACCCCTTCCCAATCTTGTTTTCATCCTCTACCCTATGGGTAGAGGGAAAAATTATTATTTTCCGACGTAACCCATTTCAAGGTATTATTCCTCAACTTGAATATATGGTTTGTGGGGGCCCCTATGCTGGGATACCCACTAGTCACCAGAAGGGTGGTCATAAATAAACCTTCCACTCCATGACTGAATAGATTAGTGGTCATACACATGCCCTGCTGCTTTATTCACTGTTTTATGGACACAGCTGAGTACCGTCTTCTATTTCTATGAGCTCTGTAGATAGGGTGTATGTGTGACCACCGCTCCATACAAACTCCTCGCTTTGGTTGTGTAGTGAAGAGGAATCGAGGGCTCAGGGTCCTGTTCTAGTGCCAGTCCCAGTATTGGGGCCCCAGCGATAAATGTCTATTGGTGGAAACCACCTTAGTGGTGTAATCAGGAGCGGACACAGATAGATAAGGGCCCCTGTGCAAGGACAATCCTGGGCCCCTTGTTTTACAGGGTCTCAGAATAGAACACCCTCCTTTCATCTCTCTAACAATCCACCAGTAATAGCTAGCCATCAAGTTCACTGCGTCAGGAATTTACCTCCAATCCAATACATAGTAGGAAGCTGTAGTTAAAGTGATAGGGCCGCCTAACCTGCACAGGTTGCACCAATGGTATGTCCTCCTCTGGGTGTAGTGGAGAGATTGAATGGTGGACACCATGTATCTGCAGCCCAGCTCTCGCTAGCTGTATGATATATAACAAAAGCATTGATAGAAAAAGAGAAACAAACTTTCCATTAAATCTGGTTGTATTTTTTTCACTGCCAGTTTGGAAGAGGAATCTGCATTTTCCCTTTGCACAGCAACTTTACGGGAACGCAATGTGGAGCTGCAGCAGGACATGAAGAGAATGACCGCACTGTTCGAGAAACTGAAGACTTACATCGCCCTTCTTGCCTTACCCAGTGAGTAACATCAACTTCTTCTCTACTATCTTTTTATAACCACATAAGAGTGTTTTTTCCACAAGTTATATATGGCTTTTGTCTAATACACAGTGGAAAATTGCAGCTCTGAAAGCAGGACTAGGTTAGAAGAAGTTTTAGTTACAGTGATGGTATCAGTAAGGGGCCGGTGTTGTGATCTTCTTTGATCCTAAAGAGACAATGCTCATCCATTGAGGAGGTATGTGATTGGATAATGGTAGCTGAATGGTCCATATCTTCTGATAACTCAGTTATGGGCATGTTTACTTTGACACTATTTTTATTCATTTACAGCAAGCAGAGACTTTGAAAAGCTAGGATTTCGTTATAAATTTCTTAAAGGGAATCTGTTAGGGAGATTTGGGACACTAAGCCACCCACCGGGCCTTATAGACCCAGGGTTTAGTGTCCCAGATCTTTATACTCCCCCTGCCACTGTACACCTTGCGCCAGCGCAGTTCTTCACTGAAACCAGAGGAGTACACCTCGGCTTCAGTGCGCATGCGCCAGACCTTAGGCACTTGTATTTAATACAGGGAGATTTGGGACATTAAGCCTCCAGTCTATAAGGACCTATGGGTGGTTTATTGTCCCAAATTGACCTGACAGGTTCCCTTTAAAGCGGTGGTCGTCATTCAGTTTTTAGGGTAGTCTTCTATGCTGATCGAGTTCTTAAAGGGGTTGTCCATTGGGATATATAATATATATAAAATACATTTCTATTATGTTTGTTTATTTTTTTTTTTTTTTAGTAAAAGAATGGGTTAAAATAAGCAGCATTACTCACTTCACTAGTCCCTGATGCTGCTGTTCTGACATTAACCAAGTCCCTGCTGGACTCCTGTTCCCGTCTTATCTCACAGGAAGTGCCTGGAAATTCCTACTCAGTCACTGGCTGGGGCGGATCTATATTTGTCACTTGGTCTTTAAGCAGTAATGTCTGTGTTGTGCACAGCTATTTCATTCCCACTTTACACTAACCCCTGAAGGGCAACAATGCGAGACTAGGGCAGCATGTGTCTACACTGTGCACCCACCACCAGTAGTGACTATAGCGCATTGTATATCCCACCAGTATAGGGAGTCCTGCCGTGCATTTTAGCCTCCTTTAAAAGGGGCCTCCAGAATTGGGCCCCGGCTTCAAAGCAGTGGCGTAACTAGGAATGGCTGGGCCCCAAGGTGAACATTTGACATGGGGGGGCCCCCCAAACTGCCGCCCCTAACCCCCCCCTGCACAAACCGCATTCCTGCACATACTATTATGCCCCATAGTGGCCCCTGCACACAGTTTTATGCCCCATAGTGGCCCCTGCACACGGTATTATGCAGCATAGTGGCCCCTGCACACAGTTTTATGCCCCATAGTGGCCCTGCACACAGTATTATGCAGCATAGTGGCCCATGCACACAGTAGAATGCCCCATAGTGGCCCCTGCACACAGTATTATGCAGCATAGTGGCCCCTGCACACAGTAGAATGCCCCATAGTGGCCCCTGCACACAGTATTATTCCCTATAGTGGCCCCTGCTCACAGTGCCCCATAGTGGCCCGCTACTTCGGCCATCTTCAATGTTGGACCAGATCTTGTGTGATCCAGGCCGGCGTCGTGACGCATAATGACGTTGGCTGACGTCTGGGACGTCACGAAACAGGCCCCAAGCCTGCGGAGCGTAGGAGAGGTGAGGTACAGTATTTTTTATGTTCCCTCACCTCCCCTGGGCCCCCGATTGTTATACTCTGGGGTCTGAAAAGACCCCAGAGTATAATGATAGCAACGTTTGCGGGGTTCACGATAGCGGCTGCCACAGGGCTCCGGGCCCCATAATCTTCCAGGCCCTGTGGCAGCCGCTACCGCTGCTACCCTGGTATTTACGCCCCTGCTTCAAAGGCTTGTTCTTAATGTCTGCTATGTGTGAGGCAGTCTGGTGTCAAGTGTATAAGGCTACGTTCACACTGCTGTCATTCAAATACGTTGGTTTGATCTGTCATAGGATCAGAGCAACGGACTGAAAGTTCAACAGAATGATGGATGCAGATGTGGCACTCTCCATCCCCATTCACTGTAATGTTAAAGGGAGTCTGACACCAGGGTGAAGCATGTTAAACCAGCAACACAGTTAGATAGATCAGGCTCACCTGAATGTAACGTGCAAATGAGCAGCCTGGAGCACCAAGGGCAACTTTGTTGCTCCAAATTACTATGCCTGCCACTGCTCTAATACGCCCTCCTTCCCGCCTTCCATTCTTTGAGTGATAGGGCCAGGGAGCTATACTGAAATCTCTCCTAGCCCTGTGTTCTCACTGCATCGGCGTATAAGAGCAGTGTGAGATTTAGTAGTTTGGAGCAATGGAGCCGCCCTCGGTGCTCCAGACTGCTCATTTGCATATGGTGAAATAAATAAATATCTCAGCAACAGCGGCAGAAAGTTTTATGGGGAAAAGAGGCGATACATTCAGATGAACCCGATCTAGCTAACTGTGTCTCTGGTTTAATATTCTTCACCTGGTGACAGACTCCCTTTAAAGGTAAGACAGAAGCTTTTTGGGTATTGTTTATTTCCCAACTACGACAATGAACAAAGTCCTTGAATGACACCAGTGTGACCTTAGCCTAACCTTGTGCTGTAGAATATTCTAAGAAGTAGATTTTTTTGTTATATCAGTTTTGTTTGTCAGTACCTGTATAGAAGGGCTATGGGCTCTGACCCCAGCGCTCCTCTCAGTGCATTAGCTTGGTTTTCTAGTGCTTCATGGTTGTTTATTCTGTTTTTTTTATGCCACTTGAAGTAAAGGAAATGTATAATGATATTTCCATCTTGCAGCAGCAGTCACCGCATGTCCTGATCTTACAAATCTATAGGTCAGAGAGCACAAAAGAGAGTAGTGCAATGTCCCATATTCTGCCTCTTTTATCTCATAGTGGATATGAGGAATGTATTCTGCCTTATTTCCTTCTAAAGGCTATGTGGCCACCACTCTGTTCAGATGGGAGAGCAAGGGACTTCCAATCTCATGATCAGGTTGGACTTTAGACTGTCTGAAGTCAGAAATTGAAAGATTTATCACCAAGAAAGCCAGAAAATGAGGCAATTTTTGTGCAATTTTCTTTCTTTTTTTTTTTTTTCTTTTTTTGCTTGTAAAAATATGTCTTAGGCCGGCTTCACTTTGGCGTATTTGTTTTGTGAAATATGGGCCGTATGTTGGCTGTATTTCTCAGACCAGCTATTGAGCGGGGACCAGAATTCCGAACATCATAGTCATCTAGGGTTCTAGGAGCTTTACCTTCCCACGGGTCCGTGCTGTAAACATGGTTTCAGTAGGGGACAGTGGGCTGGGGCTCCTAGCATCATGACTACAATGCTGGAAGTCTGGGTCCCTGCTCAGCCTTTGCGCCAGAAAATACATCAGCATGGTGGCTCAGTGGTTAGCACTGTAGCCTTGCAGCGCTGGAGTCTTGGGTTCAAATCTTGCCATGGACAACATCTGCAAGGAGCTTGTATGTTCTCCTCATGTTTGCGTGGGTTTCCTTTAAGTATTCCAGTTTCCTCCCACACTCCAAAGACATACTGATAGGGAATGTAGATTGTGAGCCCTATATGGGACAATGACCACAATGTCTCTGAAAGCGCTGCAGAATATGATGGCGCTATATAAGTAAGCAAAATAAAAAAAATAAATAATACAGACCAAATATGCCCATGTGGCCTACGGTATGGAAACCATGCCCACTCCCTGTAAACCACGATCACTTTTCTTGGCACTTTGCGAATCTAGAGAGTGGCAAGAAAGTGGCAAATCTTTAGGCAAATGTCACGTGCCCTGCATTATACGACTTTTACGGGCATTGTTTAAGCCTAAATCTAGCAAAGGTTCCCTAGGACATTATAGATAAAGTTTTGTAGTATGCCTTATATACCAAAAACTTGGTGTGCTTGTTTATACCCAGGGCTTATGTTTTTGAATGGTCGTAAACTTTATACTTGCTGTGATCCCATAGTATTCAAAACACAACTATTATACAATATTTAGAATCTCGTCTATGGAGAACTATGTGTCTCCATGGTAACAGACTACAGACAACTCCTGTGTAGTCTGATCCTGCATCCATACTCTCTTGGATCTGTCTCTACAACTTACTGGCAAGAATAAAAGAGCTGATAAAAGGGAGTGTGACTGCCAATGTACTATCAGACTGTAGCGGATGTTTTTATAGCATGTTTCCATGGATCAACCTAGAAGCTGCTTTTCAAGCAAATGACTCAAACAAATATGTGTCTTATTATGTTATGTTCACACGGCGGACTTGGAAGAGGAATTAGAGGCAGAATCCGCCTGAAAATCGGCTTCGAATTACACTGTGTGAATGGGCCCTTACAGTCAGCAAATGTTTGTCATGGGGCTATTGTTTACTCTCCAACTAGTATATATCTATTTGTAGCAAGTAGTCGTTTAATAGCCACATTTTTCCTATATAAAAATCACCTCTTGGTAACGCTTCCCCTCCAACCATAACACATGAATTCTGTTTGTTCAGTCGTAGAGCATTTATCTGCGGATGATGCTCCAGTCCGCCCCACATCGCAGTCAGTGCCGTTCTCGCAGCGTCCTTAATTTGCAGGATAGAATGTCTGGCGTCCTCAGAATTAGTATTTCTCCAGGGTCTCTCTGCAATATTAATGACCCGGTTCACATTTTAATAATCTATTTTTACTAATTACTCCAGGCACAAAACCAGAGGGTTTACTGAAAGCCAACTACAGCTCCATCCTGACACAGATATCCGACTCTCTCCGTGGACTTCATGATATTATGAAAGGTAATGTACAGTGAGCGACACAATTCATTATTCACGTGGCGCTCTCTCCGGTTATCATCTTCAGGGCTGTTTCCTGAGAGAGATAGATATAATTTTTTTTTTTTTTTTAGACACCAATTATCAGCTCCTAATCCCTAAATGCCTTACTGTCCCATGGCTCCAATTTGTGTTCTCATTGTACAGAGTGGATCTAGCAGTAAAACTTTCTGTGTATAGACTATACGAGTAACATTAGAGGGATTCTAAGGAATGGAATAAAATGCTGTGCCCAGTTATACAGGACACACACATGACCTGTGGCATGTGACTTCCGAATAGTATAGATAAATGCTTTCAGCAGACCACAAACCAGACCCCCACCCCCTCCCCAAACAAGGGGTCAGCACCCCTCTTTAGACAACCCCTCTTATACAGACTGCAGAACTGATCCCCTTTGTACAGCCTCCAAATCACAACCCCCCCCCCCCCCCCCGTACAGCCTTCAGACTAGGACGCCGCTTTGTATAGCCGCCTAACAACAAAATCATCTTTGTACAGCCTCCAGACCATAACCCTCCACCCTTTGCACAACCTGCAGACCATGGAACCCCTCTACCCCTTGTACAACCTGCAGATTATGACACCCCCTACCCTTTGTGCAGGCTTCAGACCAGGATCCAACCTTATTCAGACTTTTATACGATTCTCTCTGTTCTTGCATTTATTTTTGGGTGCCCCCATTTACAGTGACCTAATGGCAGGGCCAGTGTCAGGACAGTGTGGCAATGACAAGGGGTGTAGCAATGCAGAGAGTAAAGTATACATTAAAACCCCAATGCCCCAGAGATTTGCCTTCTTGCCCAGTAGTCCAGGAAATCTCCCCTTAGTGTACAGACTGGTTCGGTTACAGTTCATTATAGTTTATTACATATATACAGCTCATACATTGGCCACACACATTCTTACCACCGTCAGATTAGACCTTTATATAACTGGGTGGATTAGTAGGTCAGACTGAGTTTACACACAGCAGTTTTGGCTCCAGTCAGACAGATTTCCTGGCGTTCTATATTTACAAGCAGCAATGATGGGAATAGGAAAGAAAACTTCTCATCATAGCCAAATAAATCCATCTAATAATAATGGGATTTCCCATCTATAAAGGCTTAAGCGTAGATTACATGGTGGCTGGATCCAGCAGATCTCACTGCTGTACTGTCCAGATTATCTCCACGTCCCAACATTATTGTTTGTATGGTGACAAAAATGTCGTTCCATCAGGATACGTCCTCGGGATCAGTGGGGGTCCGACTGCTGATCATGAAGTTATCCCCTATCCTATGGTTAGGAGAGAACTTGGTACAGCCCCTTTAATAAATAAAGGGCATCTCAGTTATCTCCGGCGTTCCCATTGAGGTGAATGGGAACGCCGACCATCACCAGTACTATACCTAGTCATGCTCACACTCAGCCTGGCTGCAGTCAGGTGGAAAGTGGAACACAAGAAAGGTCCTTTCACTTTACTTTGTGGGATAACCCCTTTTAACAAGTTGCAAATGTTTGTGCAAAAACAGGTTTGCGCACAACTTTTTTTTTTGCACCAGAAAACTTCAGCAAGAATGATGCATTCTATGGAAAAGTGTTGTGGGCATGCTCTGTATCATGCAGAAGTCATTGTGCAGGTAAAGAGTGGAAGGTAAACTGTGACCATCATCTATTATCAGCGGTGGATCCGGTGTTCTCTCTCTCTCCCTCCCTCCCTCCCCCTCTCTCTCTCTCTCTCTCTCTCTCTCTCTCTGTATATGTATATATATATATATATATATATATATATATATATATATATAGATGGTACTAGTCATTGTAAGCTTACCTGTGGTGATAATGAGATGACCACTAAGAAATGATCTCTACAGAACAGGAAGCGTCAGACTATTGTGGGTTTAGTAGCATGTATGCATGTATGAAAAGTGCAAGATTTCAGGTGAGAATTAAAAAAAAAAAAAAAACCAAAAAAAATTTCAAAAATTATGAAAAAAAAACCATACAATTTGTTTTCCCCCTAAAACGGCGCTACTCCCAGCCCAGGAATTGCACGAAAGCCCCATTCAGAAAGCATTCCCTGGGTTTCTTGGCCTTTTATGATGTCCTAGGTTAGCCACTAGACAGAGATATGGGGCAGGAGCCCTCTTGTTTCTCCGATATCTATGTTCGGTTAGTTTTTTTTCTCCTTCATTTTGCAAAGCTAGTTCTTTATGTTCTTGGAAAATGAGAATATCCTATAAGCCGACCATATAGCTATTTCCTCCCGCCCCGTGTGCTGGTGTGTAGCAGAGATAAGTATGGGCTCTCTGGGTGATATATAGGGTCTATAAATGATAACGGAATAATATCTGCCACTTCCCATAGTGGTGCTTTACGCCTGGCTTATTACTCGCGAGGACTTGCTAGTTTATGTCTATTTTTCCTTGTTTATGTCATTGCAGAGCTTTCCAAGCACTACAGTCATAAAGCTGCACTGGAGCAGGAGCTGCCGGGAGCCACCGATAAACTGAAAACCACAAATGATTGCATCTTGTCTTCACTCGTTGCTCTCACCAATGCAACAAGCAAGGTAGTGATATGACGGCGTTATTACCACGATTTCCATTTTATCACTGGATGCAAAGACCTAGTTAAAGTTATACCCTGTGAGGGCCATGCTTTGTTACTTAACGGTAAATCTACACTACATGGGCTGAAAAAAACGTGAGCATGCTTCAGATGAGTAGATTTGGCCAAGGATATAACCATGCAATCTCCATAGGCAAGTGTTAGAACTAAGACTAGCCTTAAAGGGGCGGTCCAAGACTCATCACTATTGATGACCTATCTTTAGGATAGAGAACCATTATGTGATCAGTGAAGGTCAGACTCCTAACATCCCCACTGATCTGCGGTTTCCTGGAATAGCAATGAACCAAAACTCCACTGTGTAGACACCAGGAAGGGGTACTGTACGCTCAGTTCTATTCTACCATGAAACACATGGTTGGCTCAGCCAAGTGTGCATGTGTTTTCAGTGGGTAGAGGTAATTAAGCCACTGCCAGACATTGCAGACGGCAGCTTATCTGCCTGAGAACAGAAAGATTGGGCATGTTGAAATCCAACCTCCCCATACAACCATACACTCTCCATAGGCAAGCATTAGCAGATAGACAAGTCTTAAAGGGCCTGTCCTGAACTTCAGTATTAAAGACTTATCCTTAGGATTGTCAATATCTGTTCAGTGAGGGTCCAACTCTTGGCACCCCCTCTGATCAGCTGTTTCCTGAGAACTACACTGAGAAGTAGCCAGGAAAGGTGCTGCAAGCTCATTCCCATTCTACCGACGAAGCACATTCATGCTTGGCTTGGCCAAGTGTGTCTGTGTTGCCAGTGGGTATAGGGCAGTAAGAAAAGGCAGGTATCTGCGGCTTGTCTTCCTAAGAGCAAAAGGATTGGGAATGTTGAAATCCAGCAGGTCGATTCTTATCTCCACTGACATCTGCTTTGGGGAAAAAAAAGTTGGGGGGCACCCCATATATAATAGATGGTCAGCCAATCCTGCTGATGTCTGATGTTAGTCTATATGTGAAACCTATATAGATTTTTCGTCAGGCTACCAGAAGTTAGTTACTGATAACTGGGATCAGTATTACTTGCACAGCCTATACAGATAAGGTTAAGTTCACACTGAGGAATTTGATCAGGCAGAAAATCAGCACATTTTGGAAGCTGAGGTTTTGTGGGGTGTTTTTTTGTTTGTTTTTTTTTAATGCTCTAAAATCTGCCAACAGGATGCTCATTATTTTTTTCTGCTAGGTGGAAAAAAAAATTCTGTCTTCCATTGAAATGGATGGGAGGCTGATTTCAGGTGTTTTTAAGTAGATTTTGTGGCAGAATCTGCTTCAAAATCTGCTCCAAATTCCTCTGTGTGAATATACCCGTAAGGCTCTATTCAGATCACGTTTTTTACATCCATTTAACGGATGCAAGAACGGATGCAAACGTTTACATGGACATCAACGTAAAAAAAAAAAAAAAAATCCAGATCCGTTGCTGTCCGTTTTTTTTTGTTTTTTTTTGATGGACACAAAAGTATGGTCTACTATGTTTTTGTGTCCTTCAAAAAAAGCAGACAGCAACGGATCCATTTTGTAACATTGATGTCCATGTAAACAGATGGCAGTCCGTTTTTTTGCATCCGTTAAACGTGATCTGAATAGAGCCCAGTCAGTTTTTTATTTTTAGCATCCCCCATATTACTTCTCATACGACCTGTTTTTACTTTTCTTTCACCTCCATTAGATTGCAACTTTTTTCTCCAACAACCTGGACTACTTCATGACTTCCTTAAGTTACGGACCAAAAGGGAGGCTGGGCTTCACCAATCCCCTCTCTGCCGAAATGATGCTTCAGTACAAGCAGAAGGCCGCCCAGTACATGAAAGCTTTAAAGACGGTTTGTAGACAGAGTCCGCGTCTTCCCTCCCCATCTTTAACCTGCCGCACGTCCGGACTAGAGAACAAATATTGTCTCTTCAGAAGCCGACGTTGCGTTTCAGGCCGGTAGTGAGACTTCACCACAGGCCATTAAATATTTACATCTCGAGCAAAGCGGATACTGCTGACAATTTGTGCTGAACAAGTCTGGTCTGCAGCACTCATTTGTTTTCATGCCAGCAAAATGTCTGCTGTAGGACTCTTGTGAGCCCGGTGATATTTAAGGTTTTCATTATAATTGGGTAGCGTCTGCCCAGAGAGCACCTTTTACCTAGAAAACCGTACCGCCATTAATTGTCAGAATGAGTCGATTTTTATTTTTAGAACCTTTGTCGTGGTTTTATTTGTCTTTTTTAACGTCCTCTTCTGTACTGATCACAAGTCTTCTGAGCTCCGTTTTAACAACATACATTTGTATTTCGGGGAGGTAGGTTCATTTTTCACTTATTTTCGGGATGATGATAATAGCTCTGGAAGGAGACGTGCATTTATACACTTAGTCTAAGATCTGATAAGGTTTTTAAAGTGCTTTTTGGCAGGATTGAAACTGCTGCAAATAATTTGAGTGTAACTTGTGCAGTCCATATTCATTGTCAGAGCGGTGAAAGACAGCACTTGCTTACATAAAATATATGTGGTTGCAACTAGCATCCTTATGTAAGTGTAGCATTTGGAGGTGGGGTGGTGTACAAGAAAAATAATCCCTAAATGTATTTATCATATTACCCATAATCCTTTGTAGCAAGATTGAGAGTTGAAGGCTTGTTCTGGCTAGGGCTTTTGTATTTCTATGTACAACGTTTGTGTGTGTGTGTGTGTGGGGGGGGGTGTTAAAGGGGTTGTCCAGGATAAATTTTCCCCGCTGCAGAAATAACTGTAAAATGGCAAACACATACCTGAGAAAATCCCAAGAGAACATAATATAGGAAACCCAGGGAACTAGACTGGAAATCCTGGTTATCATGATGGGAAAAAGGTCCTGAAACAGGAAAAGAGAAATCTTAGTACAATAAGAAAAGCTACTTATGGTCTATAACTAACCTCCCATCAGCAATAACACAAACAGCTAGGCAGAAATAAATATACTCACCTTGACTTGTGAGAAACTACTGTACAGAAGCTGGGAAAGCTGTGTGGAATCCTCCCCTCTCCATCCACTGTGTGAAGAAAGCCCAGCCTCCTCCCTCCTACATCCATCTTGCTTTTGATGGTATCTATGGACAGAACTTCCCTGGTAACGGGAAGTGAATAGCCAATTAGCTAGAAGGGAGACACCTAGTGGCAGCAACTTCAGGGTGGTTTTTCAGGCAAGAAACAGCAACCTTTCTATTTAAAGGGGTTGTCTGGGCTTATTTTTTTTTTCCCAACTATTCTCAGGACAGGCCATAAATATGTGATTGATGGTGGACCAACAACCGGCCCCGGGACCGATCATCTGCTTGAAGCCACTTACTTTCTGTTGTTAGTCAGATTACATTTCCTCCTTATTCTGTTCCTTGCTCTGCAGGCTGTTTTGCATTCAGTCGCTGCCCCCTGATTGGCTGCTTAAATATTTGCCTTTGCAGTCAGGTGACAAACTGGCCACTAACCGCACTAATGACCATAAAGATTAAAGGGCCGGTTGTAGCCCATGTAAAAAATAAGTGATTGCGTTTCCTTAAATGCCCTCTGTCCAACCTTCGTCTTGTCGCACCTTAGCGTCATACCTGATCCCTTAACTAATTTGCTTTTCATGGTTTTCCTGCACTTTGTTTCCTGC
Source organism: Leptodactylus fallax (assembly GCA_947044405.1). NCBI lineage: Eukaryota > Metazoa > Chordata > Amphibia > Anura > Leptodactylidae > Leptodactylus > Leptodactylus fallax. Next base: position 11,142,083 of record CAMRHE010000006.1, read on the forward strand.
CGGGCTCCCAGTTGCACAGTTTGAGCTATAGTCTGTATTATTATGTAGAGTAAGAGTACTAGGAGGGCTCATTATGTCTATATTTCCAATTAACTCCACAATAAATTCAGTGACTTAAAATCCTGTCGCATCCAGATGCCGCACACCGCCTCCCCTCCAGCTTCCCAGACATTTGGCGGTTTTATACACCTCTCTGCTGTGCACTGCGGCCTCCATCCTCTTCGTCTGTGATCCCTTTTTACACTAGATGATTAATGGGATGTATTTGTGCCATTTCGGGTTCGCCATTATTCTCAGAATTCCTGACTTTCCTGCTGGGGCTGCCTACGGCTGGGCTTTCTCTTTCATTTAAATTTAATAGGATTGCTCCCGTATGTATAGAAGTATTATATTCCTACATAGTTAATTGGTTATATGTTTCTTACTTTGATCACACTTGTGGCTTGTAAGTATGAGAATTTGGCTACATAGTCTCTTCTTGCTGTGCCATAGAAATGTAATCATATCACATATATTGCACATTACTGCCGCTGAGTTGTAGTTATGTGGCCGGAGTGTTGCGGTGAAATGTTTGTAACAATTTATGTTGGTCTTTGGCACATCACTATACTGCATACTGTAACACCAGAGAGTCTGTCACTTCTCCTGGCATCTCTCTGTAAATGGACACTTCCCTTTCAACAAACTTTGCTTAAATCAATAGTACAAGTGGATATAAGAACCTTTGTAATATATGTTATCAGAGAAAAATGCCTCTTTCTCCTCTTATTAGGCTCTTTTTCCTCTCCCCCACTTCCCTTCACTATTAAACTGACTTTCACTCTGAAATCTCTGCTGTATCCATTTCAAGAGAGACTGTGGGTCACATGTATCAGGTTACATATGTGTTTAGAAGTTGGGGAGGGGGAGGAGTGAGCAAATGCTGTGGGTGACAGAAAGCAAAACAGATCCTGAAGCTGGAACTAAATAGAAAGTTTCTATCACAGCCCAAGTTGTATTGTATATGTCAGATTGTATAGGTCGGTAGAAGTCTATGGAGAGGGGAGGGAGAAGAGTGAGCAGATGCTGAGGAGGACAGAAAAAGAAACAGAGGCTGGGGCTGATGCTGTAGCTATAGGAAGTTTCTACCACAGCCCAAGTGTTTTGTTCAGTCAGTACTTCTCTATAGCACTTTTCTCAGTGGTCAGACCCCACAGATCATCAGAACCTGGGGTGTTTTGCGCCCCAGTTTGAATGTAGCCACAGATTGGAAATGTGCATCCATTCATTTCAATGGGAACCACCTGAGATAATTGAAGTACACTGCTAGGCTGTCTCCAGTGGTTCCCACTGAAATAAATATCCGTGTAAGGGGTTAAAAGGAAAATTCTGCATATTCAGAACACCAGAAGGCTAAAATAAGATCAGGTATCAGGACTGTTTAGTGCCGTTTTATTAGAATTGTCCTGATGTTCTTGCTTCTGTTACAGCCTTGTCCAGACTCTGTGCCTTATGAGGAGGCGTTGGTGAATCGCAGAGTGCTCCTAAGCTCTACGGAGAGCAGAGAAGGCCTCGCACAGCAGGTAGGTCGGGATAGGTTGTAGTCTGATACAGTACAGCACATAATGTGCACTTAATCTTAGTCTTAAAAGGAGACAACTCATCTCTTATCCACTACTGGGACCCCCACGATCATGAGACCCGGGGTCCCATATTCACTGTTTCAATGAAGTAACACTCACTGACCAGCTAATGTATGTGAGGGTGCTGCAACTCTTCCTGTCACCCGGGAGCAAAGGAGGATCAGGCATGTTGGATGTGTAACCACTCATGGTTTCATAGCAAACCAGTCCTGTAATGCGTTTTTTAGTCTTGCAGCAAATACAGGCACATGTGGGAGAGATTCATCAAGATATATTGTACATCTTGATGTCCCCGGCATTGGCTGAGGATACTCTTGATTCTTGGAGACTCACAACTTGTCATGAATTACCTACATCCTTTGGGAGCCATGTCCCTTGGCTAAAATCTACGACAGCTTAGATTTGACCGTAGGTTATAATCTGGCACGGACAATGGCCCCGCCACTGACATGTCCACTCTAAGAAAAGTGGCCAAAGCAGTATAAAAACACCACTTGTGACTATTCTAGTTGCAAGTGATGTTAAGATGGCGGAACTACTGTTTTTTAATCTTTTCAGACTTTTTTTTTTTTTTTCCGAGGCACTCCTACCAAATAAATTTTTAGCAAAAGATAGGACGTTTTTTTTAAGGACGCAGATAATGTTGCATTGAGACATGCAGTCATCTTCCCAACCAGAGTGTCGCAGCCCCCTGGCGGGTTTCCAAGGCACCGCTTGTTGGGAATCACAGATGTAGGCAAATGTGCAGGTTATATACAGACCTGTGACCTGTGACCAGACATGTGAATGATGGGGCAGACTGGCGTCTCCTACTTGGTCTACACCACTGTGATGTCTCCGCAGGTGCAGCATAGTCTTGAGAAGATCAGCAAACTAGAGCAAGAGAAGGAGCACTGGATGCTGGAGGCCCAGCTGTCCAAGATCAAGTTAGAGAAGGAGACGCAGCGGATATCGGATATCATGAAGAATATGGACAAAGGACAGCTAGCCGAGCCCGCACAGGAAAATGCCTTGTTACATGCGACAGACAATGCTGTGGAAACAAAAACTACAAGTTTGGTAAGAAATTATAGAATGTCTAAAACCCCTCAAAGTCATGTGATCGGACAGTCCCCTTTAAGATGTCATATTAAGCCCTGTACAGACACGACGACCATTGCAGGGCTCTGGCACATACATTGGAATGAATAGATGGCCCATTGACATCAGTGGAATGCTGCTTTGCATAAGTCGAGGAAAGGTGCCCTCAACTGGTGCCCCCTATCTGTAAGGGCACAGGTTGTAATTATATATTGCCCAACCCAGGTTTGTAAAGTGCATTGCACGATAGGAAAACAGGATCTGCTTATTTTATTTTTCCCCAAAAACACCATTCTTGTTCGTGGGCTGTGTTTGGTATTGCAGCACTTGACTATGGTGAACTGTTATACCAGATACAACTTATGGACTAGAGAGGCTGTAGATATAAATGTGGCCAGATTTTATCAGCTTAGCTCAGTTTTTTTTTTTTGCACGTAACATTTTTCTTTTCTCTTTTTCTCTTTATAGATTGGCATGTTAACCATAAGTAGCGATAACCTGCAGGTATGTACGTGTCCTTACATCTGTCTACAAACTTAAAGGGTTAATTACGTGAGGACCCATCCTTAGGATAGGTCAACAACTGAAGATCAGCTGTTTGATGCTGCAGGGCTCCCTGAGCGCAGTTTTTGCTTCAGAAGTCATGCAACGTTACGGTCACATGACCTGGTCGCAGCTCAGTCTCTTTCAAGTGATACCGAGCACAATCACTATACAGATGTATGGCGCTGAGCTTGGTAAGTAGTGAAGAGACTGCAGTGCTCACCCGAACAATGGTCTCTCTTCAGACAACTGATCGTGATTGTGAGACCCCTGACGATGATCAATGGATGACCTATCCTTATCCTTATCCTATATTAAGCCTGAAAACCCCATTACAGCTGTGTTCACATCACGTTGTAGCCTTCTGTCATGTGTACATTGGGAGTATTTACCCCATGATAGAAGTATCTGACATATGTCTCTGTATATTTGTCTTTTGACTCGTATTAGTACACTATATGGTAGTTATTTTTCGCACGGTGCAATGCTATTCTGTACAGTAGAAAAACAAAAACCCCACCAGTGGCTGAATGGGACTTTTTTGGCCTTGGTTGGGTCAACAAAACCCTATAGTTTTATTTTACAGGTACGTCAGCATCATATATAGCAAATGTAGGGCTGAAACACAGTGTGAACAGAGCCTAGCTGAGACTATTGGTGGTGTGCCAGTCTTTCCCATGTTTAGATACCTAATCCTGTGCACTTTCATTTATCATTTCTGGGATTGAAAATCACTTCCATCTATTTCAATTGGGTTATTTGGTGCCATGCCCACAAGATTTCTGCCGTCCAATAAGGATGACCAGGACAGGCGCAGACATTTCGGCAATATACTAAGATATACCTTTACTATATGTAAATTTGCTGTCATTGAGCAGGACAAAGGTGCCCTTTACTGCCACCTAGTGAAGGGATTCTAGTCAAGTGCAGCTTTTGGCCTCCCTGGTGACAACTTATTTGCTTATCCTTTTTTTCCTGGAGGCATTGCCTGGACTGTAAGACTCCCTGTGCCAACTGGTGGTCTCTGCAAGGAATCACAGTGCCCGTTAGATGTGCCTTATCTAGTTATACATAATCTATTTATATTACTTGAAGAGAGATACCTTCCCCCATCATCCTTTAAAGGGATTTTCTGATAATGATCTATGCTTGGGATAGGACAGTGCGATGTGATCAGTGACGGTCCAACACCCAGGACCCCTACCGATCAGCTGGTTGACGAGGCCACAGCGTTCAGGAGAATACCAAGCACCTTGCGTACGGGCTTTGCTTGGTATTGCAGTTTACTCGAATGAGACTGAGCTTCTGCTGTACAATGAGATGTCATCAGCAGAGGGAAGAGGCTGAGGCACTCGTGATCCAACGGGGGTCTCACCGATCACAAATCCTAAGGAGAAGCCATCAGCATGTAAATCCCAGAAAACAAGTCTTTAAGAACGTAATACTGGGGCTGCACTGACCAGAACAACAAAGTGTTTACCAGTGTTGTCAACTCCTCCAGAAATGGTGCAGGAATCGACCCATCCGACAGATCTTGTTGCTTTGTTTTCTTGGCTGCAGCATGACCAGGATTAATGTGTGCCTTAAACAGTGCGGACACGCTTCTTTCCTAGATCCTTACGCACGCTGTGTTTCTCTGCGCCGCAGTCATTATCGGCGTACCGCCTGCACCGGTCAGGCTCTGATATAGATAATGCCAGCAGCAGGTTTGACTGACAGTTCAGATGTTGATCAGCTCCGCGAGACCGATCAGTCGTGCTAAAAATAATCGTCTTATTGTCATGAACAGGTTCCAGATCACGACTCAAGGGAAGGTCTGATAAAAAATCATTACATGACAAGAATAGCAGAGCTCACCACACAGCTGCAGCTGGCGGACAGCAAGTCCGTTCATTTCCATGCTGAGGTATGTCTGGCTACACGTAATTGTCAGCTGTTGATATAGAACTGAAATCCTTCTGTGTATAGTCAGATAGCTTGCGGCAGGAGGCTGGGGCTACACGGAGAAGCGGTTCTCATTATTTGTTATTACCTAGTCTCAGGATCCTGTGTCATGTCTCCATGATGCTACTGTCTGCTAATATGCTGTCATAGGACATTGCATATCAGTTTGGTCTTTCCTTAGGGTAGTCCATCAATATTTGATCTGCAAGAGGCTGACACTGGGGACCCCCGCAGATCAGCAGTTCCTGGACAAGGTGACGCCTGGTAATGTTTACTCGCTGTACAAAGTATAGTGGTGGCTCTAGGTGCTGCAGTGCTGTCCCGTAAATCCGCCAATGCACAACGTACAGCGAGTAAGCAACGTGGATTCCGGCATGTAAACATTACCAGGAGTCACTCTGTCCAGAAACAGCTGATCTGCGGGTGTCCCAATTGTCAGAGCCTCAAAGGTCTATCCTAAGGGTAGATCTTCAATACTAGAAAGAGGATATCCCCTTTTAAAGGGGTATCTTGGTAATTGAACGTTGTTATCCACATGATAGGGGATAACCATCTGATTAGTGCCATGTGGCCCGTATGGATGGAGGGACGGGTCGCGCATTCAATTCTGCAGGCCTGCTGGAGATCGTGTTTTACTTCTCTTCAGCAGTCCCATGGAGAGAGAAGTATCAGCAGAGAGCATGCGCGACCTTGCTTTCTACTATTATGGGGCGCATGCGCGACCTTGTTTCCTACGAATATGGGGAAGACTGAATTCCAATTCTCATGATCTGTGGGGGTCCCAGCCGTCAGACAGCTATCCCCTATCCAGCGCATGGAGGGTCACTTTGAATTACCAGTCTACCCCTTGTGACTCTAAAGTTCTTCTGTTACAATGGCCGCCAATCCTAAATTCTTTTCACTTAATGATGACCTGTCACCTCTCCTGACATTTCTGTTTTACTTAATCTTTATATTCCCATTTAAGATAACCATTTTGAATCTTCTTCTCATATAATCATTGTGATGCTGCTCCTCAGTTATTCCTCCTGGAAGTGTGCAAATAAAATGACAGCTTGGTGTTACCATTCCCCTTGTGAATACGGTGTGTCCCTGCAGACACTGTCAAGCAATGCTGACTTCTTAAGGACCCACCCACTTGACAAAGGGAATAGTAATGTCTAGTTGTCATTTATTTATATATCCAGGAAGAACAACAGATGAGCAGAGCAATGAAGAGTCCTAAGAAGAGATGCCTCGTAGTGTGTTTTTTTTTTTTTTTTTTTTTTTTTTTTTTTTTCCACAACTAAAACAGGCATGTCAGGAGAGGGAGGTTACAAGTCCACTTCACATGGCGGGAAATGAAGAGGAATTCCTCCTTCATTTTACGCCACTGTATATTTGACCGTGGTCTAGCCACAACGGTATGCCAGTGCAGGGCTAGATCAAGCAGGACGCATATTTTTTCCATGTCCTGCTGTGATCTCTACCTCCCATTGAAAACAATGGGAGGCAGAAACTGGGCGGAATCTGCCTCAAAATCAGCACCAGATTCTACCGTGTGAACAGGCCTCAACTGTGTAGGCCAGTGTTTCTGAACCTTTTCAGACTCAGAATGGGCCTGCAAAAATTTTTTATTTTTTTTTTTTTTTCTGGGCATCCCTACCAAATTAATTTTTACCAAAACAAAAGAAAAAAAACGACCTTGCATTTCCTGTCTGTTGATAGGGACAAAGAAGTGGAGACTAGAGAGACTTAGGGGAGTGCTGTGGGATTGGATAGGTGAGCGTTTGTTAAAAAAAAAAAAATATATATATAAATATTATTCTTAATATTATTTAGATATAATTTCTTTCTTTCTTTTTTTTTTTTTTTTTTTAAGCTTCCAGACTACCCACTTTAATAAGTCTGTATCTTTTTAGCAATTCTTTAATCTAAGCTTTGAGGTATAGATGTTGCAGAGCCTTAGGTAGCCACAATTGTGATACCAGAGATTTTACATAAGACTGTTTAGTAAATTAGTTGTATAGAACATACACCGTGGAGTTCCATAGAGTGATACATTCAGCTCTGCTACATCTGTATATAACCAGCAGACAGATTCTTACACCGCTGCCTTGTGGTCAGGCCATTCATACCGAGAAGCAATTATGAAATTTTGGGCTAGTAACTGCAGGTATCGGCGCTATAAATTCTTGCTGCGTGCGCTTATACCCTCCTATGCCAGTCCATTTTGGGCGAGCACGATATTCATTACGGCCCTGTGTTACCTTGTTATCACTTATGTGTCTGTATTTTCAGTGCCGCGCTCTTGCTAAGAGATTAACATTGGCAGAAAAATCCAATCAGAGCTTAACAGAAGAAACAAAATCGGCCAGTCTGAGCATCAGCAGATTGCAGGTAAGGGCAGCCAGCTGGCAAGTCGCTGTTCACACTCGTCCATTGATCTCTCACAATGACCGTCCGGAGGGAAGACTATCGCTAAATACAAAGGCCAGTGCCATGCCCAGTATCCCCCATTGTATGAATTGTTTGCCAGTAATGTCAAGGGAAAGACAAAAAGTCACTCTTTTTGTTACTGACAAACAACATGCAGATAATCCTCATGCAGCGGGTTAATAGAAGCTTATTGTGCGGAAGTTGTGGTAATAACAGTCAAAATTTGGGGAAAAATGTATTAAAGGGGGTTTCCAGGATTGTAATATTGATGATCTATTCTCAGGACGGGCCATGAATATCTGGTGGGGGTTCGACACCGAGGACCCCACTGATCAATTATTTGGAAACCCTGTAGCATTGGGATGAGGGCTGCATAGGGGCTGTGCTTCATATTGCATCTCACTTGAATGGGACTGAGCTGCAAACAGGCTACATGATGAATGAACACAACGTCACTAGCCTGTGATTTTTTTTTTTTTTTATAGTGTCCTTGGAATAGGCCATCAGTATCTGATTGGTGATCTCCGCACCAGCCAGAACTACACAGTGGATGGAGCCGGACAGCCTTGCCCACTGTGTAGTGGCAATGTCAGGTTACCACAGATCAGATTCCATTCAAGTCCATGGATGCCAAGAATAGGTCATCAATATCAAAAATCTGGAAAACTGATATAATAGGGAATTGTATATGTGAGGAAAACAAATATTTCCCGACAACGTCCCCTTGGTTTCTCCTGACGTGTCAGATTTTGAAGATATGCATAGCAAATTCCCTTATAAGAGGTTTCTGGGAGTTTTGGTTCTTCGTATCCTGGTGTTTTAAAGGGATATTTCAGTTTTCGTAAATAAATGTTGGTCTTGAAACCATGCGGACTCGTACTGGTGAGAAAGTTCACCGATCAGCCACAACATGACAAGCGCTGACCGAAGTGAATGACATGGACGATCTGGTGACAATGGCTGGATCTTGAAGCTGATGGGTTGGAAACGCGAAAAGAGTAAGGATCTGAGCGACTCTGACAAGGCCGAAATGTGATGGCTAGAAGACTGGGTCAGAGCATCTCCAAAATGGCAAGTCTTGCGGGGCGTTCTCTTTGTGGTCCGAGGAAGGGCTAGAGGTGAACTGGTGATAGGGTCATGGGTGCTAAGGCTCACCCATCTGGTCCAGTCCCACAGAAGAACTAGTGGAGCACCTATTCCTGAAAAATGTGACAGCTGGCTGTGATGGAAAGATGTCAGAACACAAAGCAGTTGGCTATGTAGCCGAAGAAGTGTCTTGTCACCAAACTGACCCCTATCCAATGCCGACTATGCCTATAATAGACATTTGAGGATCAGAAGTGGACCATAGAGCAGTGGATGGAGGCGACCTGGTCTTTACATGATATGACTGGTCGGGTGCATATGTCTTGCTTACCTGAAAAAGAGATGAGATCATGGTGAACTATGGGTTAAAGACAAGTGGGCGGAGGCAGTGTAATGCTTTGGGTAATGTTCTGCTGGGGTCTGTCATCAAGTAATGGTCCAAATCAGAGCCGTTGTTGATCTCCTGCCAGCGAAGGGCCAGAGTCCTGGAGACAAGAACGCCATTGATTATTTATCTGATCATTAGCGCTGATGAAGCCGTCTTTCCGTGATATTATTACTCAGCCAGGAGAGAGAAATATTGGACACGGAGCAGATCTCACATAAGTGAATTATGATTGGACCGTTTTGCTGCATGGCTTTCCCTGCTGCAGAACATTTCCTCTGCAGTGCCCCAGATACAGTCTGTCTATTGGAATTGGGAGCAACGTCCCCAAGTACTTTCATGAAGATATAGAGACAGTTGAAGGCCATGGACAACTTTGGACTGAATTTTTTTTATTGTTTAGTTTCCTAAATGGAAAATTAACTTTCTAAATTGTCATCATTAAATCCTTCCCGTTGTATAGTCTGTGCAACTCCTTCACATAGCTGGCTGTGCAGCTTTTTCTGACCTATATCTGCTAGCACGCAGTTCCTGTCTGCTGTTTGCTCTCTTTTTGCTATTCCCCTTCTTTCTCACAACGTAAGTGATAGGAGAATTTTGTGCACAGTAGAGTATACAGGGTACAGAAGAGGGGAAGTATCAATTTTCATGGAAGGTAGAACACACAAGCTGTTCAGTATCAGAGTATATAGGCACATAGTGGGAGGGGGTGTGATTCACAAAGACTGTGTTTGTGTACAGAGAAAGGAGAGCACACGTGGCACACTCTGTAGGGGGAGGCAGCAGAAGTCACACACTCCTCAGCATCAGTGTCTGTCCACACAAGTGAGAGGAGATATCAGTCCAGGGATGAAACTATGCCAAGACATGATGGCTCTCTACACTGACTGTCATGTAGCAGCAACTTGTGGGTTGAAACAAGGCCACGTTCACAAGGTGCAGTACCGCAGCATTGCCTTTTATATGGTGCAGCCGCAAGTTGCCTTGAAGCCCTATAGTAATTCTCCAGCAAGGCCATCACAGAAGAAATGAATATTATGCTTTGGTACTCCAGATTACCTAGTAACCAAGCTTGAAAAAAAATATTTTTTTTTCCCCAGAAACAGCGCCACTGTTCTATCGTGGGCTGTGTCTGGTATTGCAGGTATTCTACATTCATGTGAATAAAGCAGAGCTGCAATATCAGGCAGCCCATCTCAATATGGCTGAATGAAATGAAAAGTTTTCAGTCTATTTTGCGCTGTAATGGCCTTTTTACCCTTGCTCGCTGGATTGACACTTTACCACCATGCCAGATAAGTAGCGGCTCTTTGTAGCCAGACATTTTTGATCTCATGCTAATTCCGTCACCATGTAGAGAAGAATATTAGAAGTCCCTGCTGATTTCCTCTTTGGTTCTTACATCAGGCCTGATAGCTTTATAGAAATGTCTTCTAAATAGCATTTCATTTTTCCTCTGTGTATTATTGCCTTTCATCCTATTCTCCCCTCTTCTTATCTGCTCTCGTTCCCTGCGCGCTTTATTCCTTGATGACCTTTATGTTGAAGAATACAGATTGCCATCAGCGGTGCTCCAGTCTCGTGTTTTGGACATGAATAATGTAGTCTGCCATTTGTGCACTGTCAGGAAGATGCATGGACATTTTAATAACAGCAAAGTCCAAAGAAGGATTTAAGGCATTTTATGTTTGGTCTTCATCTTTCTTCCTTTTACTAGATATTAATTGGATTATTGTAGTTGCATTTGTTTCTGATTTTTTTTTTTTTTTTTTATTTTTTTTTTTAAATTCGAATTTAAAGGAAATGTTCGCTTTTTAACACTGTGATGTCATTTAGGTCCACAATTCAGTGAAGATGAATGAACTTGTATATCTTTAAGCAGTTGGAGCGCCGTCTTTCTAATATGGAGCTCCAAACTCCTTGTTTTGGATAAAGAGAAATTATAACATTGTATGACCACTAGAGGGAGCCTAAGAGCTAACTGCATACTATGTTATAACCACTAGAGGGAGCTTAAGAGCAGACTGCATACTATGTTATAACCACAAGAGAGAGCTTAAGAGCTGACTGCATACTATGTTATTACTGAGTTCAATATATCTATATGGTGTAAGCTACTGAGCTCCCTCTAGTGGTGGCATATCCTGTTTTTTTCCATGTAATGTTTATAGTTTATCTGTCTTTGGATTTGCGTTTTGACCAGTAGGTGGCAGCACACTGTTTGTCATTGTAAAGATTGGAGCAATTTCTTTTTTTTTTTTTTTTTCTGAGCTGAATTCTATTAATTCCAGTTCATATGACGCATATTAAATAGTTCTCGCTCCTTCTTATTCTACAACTACTTCATACAATGGCAGGAAAGAATTTCATAGAGAAGGTTTCCTTTGCTAGGATTACATTATTCATTCTCTGTGGGCACATCTCACGTATACAGGCATATGTTAAAAATGTGGATTTTGAGGGATTGACTTATTATGACGTCCCCATCTTAAAGGGAGTCTGTCACCAGGTGAAGTATATTAGACCAGCCAGACAGTTGGATAGGTCAGGCTCACCTGAATCTATCGCCTTTTTCCCCATGAAAATTCCTGCCTCTGTTACCGAGATATTAATTAATTTCAGAATATGCAAATGAGCAGTCTGGAGCACTGAGGGCGGCTCCGTTGCTCCAAATGGCTACACCCTACAGTGCTCTAATATGTAGAAGCAAACACAGAGCCAGGAGAGATTTCAGCATAGCTCCCTGGGGTGAAGGAGGATGTATTAGAGTAGTGTGGGGTGTAGCAGTTCGGAGCAATGGTGCCGCCCTTGGTGCTCCTGACTGCTCCTTTGCACATTGTGAAATAAATAAATATCTCAGCAGTGGAGGCAGAAATATTCATGGGGGATAAAAGGTGTTACATTCAGGTGAGCCTGATCTATCTTAGACCCCATACACACAACAGTGTGTGCATCCAGTGCTGGGCCCGAATATGCAGCGGAATCCACTTGGATGACACTCGGAGTGCATGCCGTGATGGATTTACCTTTATGGGGCCTTCGGATCCAATCCCTTCTGATGACACAGACCTGATCTGTCCTAGGACCTGATCTATAATCAGAATGAATTTGAAGCCCCCGTAGACATGAATGCATCACAGAATGCTCTCGGGTGACACTTGGATATCACTCCGAGATCATTCCACTGCAAACTTCGCCCCACATCAGATGCACACTCGGTCGTCTACATGGGGTCTAACTGTTTCTGGTTTAATAGGCTTCAACTTGATGACTCCCTTTAAAAGGGAGTCTATCATTCGCAAAAACACTTTTACGCTAATGGCACATTAAAATGGCCTTTAAAAAGGCCATTCTTCTCCTACCTTTCCTTGTTTTCTTCTCCGAGCCGACTCCAAGATAATTTGTTTCTTCTTGTATGTAAATGAGCACCCGGGGTGTTCCGTCTCTTCTGTGAGCACCCATCACGTCATTGCTTCTCACCGCCCCTTCGGCCATTGCGGTGACTCCCCTATTGGTCTTCTTTCTTCTCAGTTCTCGCCGGCAGCGAATTCTCGCGACTGCGCATGCGTAATCGGCTCTGCCAAGCTCTTGTGACAGACCACCGGAAAATGGAGGCCCCATTGCACATGCGCAGTCGCAAGAATTCGCTGCCGGCGAAAACTGAGAAGAAAGAAGACCAAGAGGGGAGTCACCGCAACGGCCGAAGGGGCGGTGAGAAGTGATGACGCGATGGGTGCTCACCGGAGAGAAGGAACACCCTGGGTGCTCCGTGGTGCTCATTTACATACATGAAGAAACAAATTATCTTGGAGTCAGCTGGGAGAAGAAAACAAGGAAAGGTAGGAGAAGAATGGCCTTTTTAAAGGACATTCCAACGTGCCATTAGCTTAAAAGTGTTTTTGCGAATGATAGACTCCCTTTAAATTAAAGCCAGACCAGTGATCGCTGGGTTCGCCTGCTGCAGGAGGATTGTGGTATTACTGGCCGCCATTCTGATGAGCAGTAGTCTGTATTATACAATATAATGATATGCTGGGTCCACCAGAGCAAGCGCCGCTGATACTTAGCAACAGGGAGCCCACCACCTCTATAACAACCATGTCCCATAATAGGTCATATGGAAAGGAACTGTCCTGGTGACTCCCCCTCCCCCCTCTATAGCGCACCTTCTGTAACATTAAGACTCCGAGCACTACAATAACAGATCTCTCTTTATAGGATGAGTTAATTACAACGAAGAGAAGTTACGAGGATCAGCTGAGCATGATGAGCGACCACCTCTGCGTCATGAACGAAACACTAACAAAGCAACGCGAGGAAATAGACACATTGAAGATGGTTAGTAAGGTAAGTGAAGAGACCGCAGGGGCAGGAATGAGCTGTGAGGGCTGGAAAACGCGTTACTAATAAAGGGCGTGATCGAGGAGACACAAGTCTAAATGTTTAGCAAACAGACTGTGGCAGAGGACATGGCTACAATGTCATAAAGGTCTGGGGGTAAGTGTATGTTCTGTAAGGGCACCGGCAGGGCTGCTTTAACCATAGGGCCAAAGGTGCGCTTATACCGTTGTCCGTATGGTAGTGGGGGAGCCCCTTGAGACAGCAGGACAGTCCTGCATGTAGAGTGCCGTCCTGCTGTCCCAGGCAGTGGTTTCGGGCTCCCCTAACCCCAACTCCTTGCGGATTAGTTGAATACAATGGTGAGGCAGGAGCCGTTCTCTCCCGACTTCACCATTTGGCCCCTGTCTCTGCTCCCAGTGTCTTGGAGCAGGAGGCGCTTTGTGGTGACATCACTTACATCTCACCTATTGCTCCCTGAAGACTCTGGGATCAGACACAGGAGAGAACAGGGGAAGGTGAGTATTAAGGTTTTTTTTCTCTTTGTTTGATATTTACTGTGGGGGGCATTATAATATATAATGTCTGAAGGGCCACTGGGTTAATGTGTGATGCATTGAGGGGCATTTGTCTGTGTGATAGGCCACTGAGGGGCAATATATTGTATGGGACCACTAGGGATGCATTATACTATGTGAGGGGCACTGAGGGGGCATTATAATTAGAAATACCTGACCTACACTAAGTGATGGGGATGGGGGCCCACTTATGAAACCTTTGCACTGGGCCTACCAGGTACCCAGCCCTGGGTACCAGGAAATTTATCTCTGAATTTTACCCTTCTAAATTAAAAAGGGTGCAAATATTAAATTCAAATCAGGTCAATTTCTACTTCGGATTTAACCAAGGATCAGTTCCCAGGCAGAAAATCTCCACTGGATATAGAACCTAAAACCTTAAGCACATGGCTGGTACTTTAACACTGCAGATTTTTTTGTGCACAAATCTGGCCAGAAATTCTGCAGCGAATACACTTTGGGGCACAGTTATCAATACTGTCAGACTTTGTCTTTAAACTCGAAATCCCATTCGTAGTTATAGACCTATTTATGAATCTGTCGGGCAGACCTGCATATTCGTACTTTGTAAATGTGTCGTAAAGATAGGCAATTCAAAACCCCGCCCATTCTGGGGCACATTTTTCACAAGTGTCGAGCCTGTCGTATTTTTCTGTTCTTTCTGTTGCACAATCTTCATAACTATGTCATAAATGCCGCACACCATACATTTTGGTGCAAATGTAGACAGAAAAGTCTCCGACTGCTATTGATAAATATGCCCCACTGTGTGAATCGGGGGGGTCATGTGGGCGGTGGTGGACCCTGATATCTACAGAATTAAGCAAACTGTAAGGTTTTCACCCACAGCCTTGCATCACCAGCAAAAAAATTGTCAGGGTACTTATTTAAATTCAGTATTAAAACTGTATACAGTAAGTGCCCCCTAGTGGTTACACATAGAACATTAGCTGGCCCTATCTCTGTATGTCTGATCCCAATCATAAAAAACAAACTATGACGAGTGTAAAGATATATATTAAGCAATGACATGGGACTGAATGCTGCACCGTAAAACAATATGATGTTAAGAGGTGGAGATTCACTTTAACTTAAAGGGATTATCCCACAAAAAACATTTGTCACCAGTCTACAAGATAGATAATGAGTGGATGATCGCTGGGGAGGCCCCGGAAGAGAAGAAAGCGGAGTACAGCTCTTGTCTGTTCCCGTCAGCCTCATGTAGACATTGGATATAGCGGCAGGGTGCTGTGTGAGCCCTGCTCAAGGCCCCTGTTCTGGTTATCAGTGGGGCCTCAAGCAATCATGCATTTATAAAGGATCCTATATCACATATCTGACCAAACCAGTGCATGGAGGTGCAGAAACATAATAAGCACTGATACTCCCTTTCCCCCACTTTTTCTGGGCTCCCTTGAGGTCCTGTTCAGCTGTCTTCCTGCCCCTTCTGACCCCCTGGATGTTGTCACGAGGGCCATTGAGGCCTTGCAATTAAAGCACTGTGACGTCGGTGCTCCCCACTTGATCTCTGAGGCTCAATCACATGCCTCTGGGGGCTGTAACGTCACCTAAGAGGACCCAACAGATGCCGCAATGTGCCTAGGAGCGGTGAGTATCAGTGTTTGTTTTCCCCACCTTCCCTTGGCCCCCATTTATTATATATATATATATATATATATATATACACACACACACACACACACACACACACACACACACACACACACACACACACATACATACATATATACACAGATGCCTCTCAATAAATTAGAATATCTGTGAAACGTTCATTCATTTCAGTAATTCAGTAATACAATCCATAATCAGCGTCTTCCATGATTGTGTGTCCTACTGAACCAGACTGAGGGACCATTTAAAGGCTTAGGAAACCTTGGCAGGTGACACTGAATTTACAATACTGAACTGAGCTTACAATATTCTAATTTTCTTAGATTTGGGTTTTCATTACCTGTAATCCATAATCAGCATTTACAGAAATAAAACACTTGGAATAGAAGACTCTGTATGTAAGGAATCTAGAAAATATAGGAGGTCACTTTTTTAATTTAATTATTGAAAGAAATAAATGTTCTAAAGATATTCTAATTTATTGAGCTGTTCCTGTAAATTATTATATAGGGGTCTGAAGAGTCTTTAGAGTATAATAATAGCAGTCAGAAACAGAAACGGTGGGCTAACCTCACAAAGATTCTCGAAAACTAATCTCGCACGGTTCACCCATCTCTACTTATATCTTATTTCAGGAGCCTCTTCTTTGCCCATTGAACATGACATACTAGCAGTCTCCTATTTAAAGAAAGAAATTACAATTTTGATTAAATCTATAAAATATTTTTTAATAAATAATCAAATCCATTAAGAATTTTATTTGTTACATTGTCAGCTGACGGAACGCCTTCCTCTCAGGTCATCAGGTCATGAGATAATCCCAGTCTTGTTACATGATGGGGGTAGTAGTGTGTCATCCATTCTAATGTATTTCCTTTGTGCCCGCAGGGAAATTCTAAGAAGAACAAGAATCGATAGTTGATGCATAGGAGGGGCAGATAACACTGCTGCTATATCCACCCCGCAGAACGGTCCTCGCCAGATGAAGATTTCTGCCGTCATCCTATCCCTGTGATATATGTGAATCGAATCCCTTCTCTCTGCGAAAGGATCTGGCCAAACATGAAAACGTGTCAACCTCCCCCCGTGTCCTGACCACACCTGTGACCTGACTGCAAAGCTTGGAACGTCATCCAGAAAGAAAGTTTCCACTTTATCGTTTTACCTCCCTTGAACGTTTTTACGATGCACTTTTTTTTTTTTTTATTGTTTTTTAACCAGATTTTATTTCGTTACAGCTTTAAAGTGGTTTTTGTTTTGTACTTTTTTCAGGCTTCATTTATAAAACACATGAAATGTCTGTACTGTACGTTCTGTTGTGTAAGAGACTCGTAGAACTACATTGTTTTCTGCTCTGTGACCTCACACGACAGGGACATAAAGGGAGAATTTTGTTCCATTCAAGGTCTGTTTACTTGCAAATAAATAATAAGAATATGCCTCCAATTGTGAACCGTAATGTCTGTACATTGAGCGGAAAAACAAAGAAATTACTAAGTTTATCAATAAATTCTTACAAAATGACACACTGACTCCATCTGTGCCATGGCGTAAAAGGTTTGCTTCACTTAAAGGGGTATTCCCGTATATCTTCAGGATATGGCATCACTTTGTGATCAGTGTGGGGCAACCACGTGTCCTGAAAATAGAGGCCACACCATTCATTCAGCACTGTGGCCCTTTAAGTCTTTCCCTGCACCCTGGTACCCTAGTGAACTGCCGCACAGGTTGGGGGGGTCCCAGAGGTCAGATCCCAACCAATCAAAATACAATGTCATCACTTTACAAGATCAGAATACCCCTTTAACCGCTTAAAGAGGTTTTCCGCTCCCAAATGGTTTTGGTATTGATTACTTATCTACAGGATAGATAATTAGTATGTGATTGGTTGGGGTCTGACACCCGGCTGGTTCCCTGCACCACATCCACTGATATGTTTGCGTCCTGGCACTGGAAGCTACTGCACAGGACAGGACCATGAGTAATAGGCATAGAGCTACAGAACCTTGATGGCACTGCTATAGAGTGTGTGGGGATGCTGTTCTGCCCCTACTGCTTGAAGAGTAGAGCTGCTTCTGCACCAGGGTGCAAATGGATCAGCCGATCTGTGCGAGGTCCTGGCATCGGACCCATGGAATACTGATGACCTATCCTGTGGAAAGGTCTTGCGTATAAAACAAAAAAAAAAAAAAAAAACCCTTGGAGCTGGAAACCCCTTTTAGGCTAAGGCCCCACATTGCAGAAACTCAACATTTTTTGTTGCGGGATTTGCTGCGTTTTTTTTTTTTTTTTTTTGTTTTGTTTTTTTTTAGCCAAAGTCAGAAGTGGATTTAACAGAAGGGAAACGTCTAAGCCAGTGGTTCTCAATCTATGGATCACCACCCCTTTGGGTGTTGAACGACCCTTTTACAGGGGTCGCCTAAGACCCACATGACACTGTGGGGGCAACCTGAGGGGTGGGGGGGGACACATGACACTGTGGGGGCAACCTGAGGGGTGGGGGGTACATGACACTGTGGGGGCAACCTGAGGGGTGGGGGGGGGACACATGACACTGTGGGGCGCAACCTGAGGGGTGGGGGGGACACATGACACTGTGGGGGCAACCTGAGGGGTGGGGGGACATGACACTGTGGGGGCAACCTGAGGGGTGGGGGGACATGATACTGTGGGGGCAACCTGAGGGGTGGGGGGACATGATACTGTGGGGGCAACCTGAGGGGTGGGGGGGACATGATACTATGGGGGCAACCTGAGGGGTGGGGGGGACATGATACTATGGGGGCAACCTGAGGGGTGGGGGGGACATGAACTGTGGGGGCACGGGGGGGCCGGGGGGGGGGGACACATGACACTGTGGGGGCAACCTGAGGGGTGGTGGGGGGCACATGACACTGTGGGGGCAACCTGAGGGGGTGGGGGACATGACACTGTGGGGGCAACCTGAGGGTGGGGGGACATGATACTATGGGGGCAACCTGAGGGGTGGGGGGACATGATACTGTGGGGGCAACCTGAGGGGTGGGGGGGACATGATACTGTGGGGGCAACCTGAGGGGTGGGGGGGGACACATGACACTGTGGGGGCAACCTGAGGGGTGGGGGGACATGATACTGTGGGGGCAACCTGAGGGGTGGGGGGGACACATGATACTGTGGGGGCAACCTGAGGGGTGGGGGGGACACATGACACTGTGGGGGCAACCTGAGGGGTGAGGGGGGGGACATGACACTGTGGGGGCAACCTGAGGGGTGGGGGGGACACATGACACTGTGGGGGCAACCTGAGGGGTGGGGGGACATGATACTATGGGGGCAACCTGAGGGGTGGGGGGGACATGATACTGTGGGGGCAACCTGAGGGGTGGGGGGGACATGATACTATGGGGGCAACCTGAGGGGTGGGGGGGACACATGACACTGTGGGGGCAACCTGAGGGGTGGGGGGGGACACATGATACTGTGGGGGCAACCTGAGGGGTGGGGGGGGACACATGACACTGTGGGGGCAACCTGAGGGGTGAGGGGGGACATGACACTGTGGGGGCAACCTGAGGGGTGGGGGGGGACACATGACACTGTGGGGGCAACCCTGAGGGGTGGGGGGACATGACACTGTGGGGGCAACCTGAGGGGTGGGGGGACCACATGACACTGTGGGGGCAACCTGAGGGGTGGGGGGGCCACATGACACTGTGGGGGCAACCTGAGGGGTGGGGGGGGACATGACACTGTGGGGGCAACCTGAGGGGTGGGGGGGCAATGATACATGGGGGCAACGAGGGGGGGGGGGCTGAGGGGGGGGGGACATGACACTGTGGGGGCAACCTGAGGGGTGGGGGGACACAAGACACAGACACTGTGGGGGCAACCTGAGGGGTGGGGGGGGGGACACATGATACTGTGGGGGCAACCTGAAGGATGGGGGGACGACACATGACACTGTGGGGGCACCGAAGGGGCAACCGAAGGGGGGGGACACATGACACTGTGGGGGCAACCTGAGGGGGTGGGGGGACATGATACTATGGGGGCAACCTGAGGGGTGGGGGGGACATGATACTATGGGGGCAACCTGAGGGGTGGGGGGGACACATGACACTGTGGGGGCAACCTGAGGGGTGGGGGGGACACATGACACTGTGGGGGCAACCTGAGGGGTGGGGGGGACTATGACACTGTGGGGGCAACCTGAGGGGTGGGGGGACAGAACGTGGGGGACCTGGGGGTGGGGGGGGACACATGATACTGTGGGGGCAACCTGAGGGGTGGGGGGGGACACATGACACTGTGGGGGCAACCTGAGGGGTGAGGGGGTACATGACACTGTGGGGGGCAACCTGAGGGGTGGGGGGGGGACACATGACACTGTGGGGGCAACCTGAGGGGTGGGGGGACATGATACTATGGGGGCAACCTGAGGGGTGGGGGGACATGATACTATGGGGGCAACCTGAGGGGTGGGGGGGGACATGATACTATGGGGGCAACCTGAGGGGTGGGGGGGACACATGACACTGTGGGGGGCAACCTGAGGGGTGGGGGGGACACATGACACTGTGGGGGCAACCTGAAGGATGGGGGGGGACACATGATACTGTGGGGGCAACCTGAAGGATGGGGGGGACACATGACACTGTGGGGGCAACCTGAAGGATGGGGGGGACACATGACACTGTGGGGGCAACCTGAGGGGTGGGGGGACATGATACTATGGGGGCAACCTGAGGGGTGGGGGGGACATATGACACTGTGGGGGCAACCTGAGGGGTGGGGGGGACATATGACACTGTGGGGGCAACCTGAGGGGTGGGGGGGACATATGACACTGTGGGGGCAACCTGAGGGGTGGGGGGACACATGACACTGTGGGGGCAACCTGAGGGGTGGGGGGACACATGACACTGTGGGGGCAACCTGAGGGGTGGGGGGGACACATGACACTGTGGGGGGCAACCTGAAGGATGGGGGGACACATGACACTGTGGGGGCAACCTGAGGGGTGGGGGGGACACATGACACTGTGGGGGCAACCTGAAGGATGGGGGGGACACATGACACTGTGGGGGCAACCTGAGGGGTGGGGGGAACACATGACACTGTGGGGGCAACCTGAGGGGTGGGGGGACATGATACTATGGGGGCAACCTGAGGGGTGGGGGAGGAACACATGACACTGTGGGGGCAACCAAGGGGGAAGGGGGACATGAAAATGTGGCGGCAACTTGATAGGGCCATGACACTATGGGGGCAACCTGGGGGCTGGGGGGACATGATACTGTGGGAGAAGCCTAAGCGGAACATGACAGTGTGGGGGCAACTTTGGGGTGGGACTCATGACACTGTGGGGGCAACCAGGGGAGTGGGGGACATGAATCTGGAAGAATGATAACCTGGAGAGGGACATGAAAATGTGGGGGCAAACTGGAAGGGGACATTATGAGGGGCATTATATTGTATGGGGCCACTAGAAAGGCATTATACTGTGTGAGGGCCACTAAGGGGCATTATACTATGTGGGGGCCATTGAGGGGGCATTATAATTTGTGCAGGTCAAGTATTTCTAAGTGGTGGTGATGGTGGGGGCCCACCAATGTGTTAAAACATCCCCGATCGCGCTAACCCCATCACATACACCCTGTATGAATACAGGTGTATGTGACACGGTTGGCGCCATAATGTACTTATGCGGACCACTCGCACATGTGTAGAGAGCAGCTATTGTGTTTAAAGCAGCAGTAACGGAGGTAAAACAACACTTCATGAATTATAATTACTGGGTAATTATGTTCAATTTGTAACAATAAAAATCCATCCTGCATATCAGATATTTACATTACAATTCATAACAGTAGCAAAATTATAGTTCTGAGGTAGCAACAAAAAGAATTTTATGGTTGGGGTCACCACAACATGAGGCAGTGTATTAAAGGGTCGCGGCATTAGTAAGGTTCAGAACCGCTGGTCTAAGAACTTTCTTTATATTTTCCATTCCTTTTCAAGCCACTCCGGACTTTGGCTCAAAAAAATGCAGCAAAATCGGCAACAAAAAACGCTGCGTTTCCGCAATGTGGGGCCTCAGCCTTAAAGAGGATCATTCATGTCCGCTCAGGTTTTATAGAATAGCAAAGCTGAACTCACTTTCAGCTTTGCCGGTATCTTCCCCCATTGCAGAGATATCGGTGCCATTAGATTCGGCTGCTGATGTCACTGCAGTGTCAGAGGGGCCGGCCTTGCAGATCAGCGCTGGATGATTAGGAATGGGCCCCCTATTGGTACACTGCTATAGACTTGTACTGTAAATGGGGTATTCGATGACGCTGAGCTGTAAGGCCGGCCCCCCTGACAATGCAGAGATATATCTGCTACAGAGGAAAGTCCCGGCATACCTGAATTCAGCACACCGTCAGCTTTGCTATGGTATATAACACTCCCTACCAGAGAGGACATGAAAGGTCTTCTTTAAGCACATAGCCTAGTTTGGCCCTGAAAGGGGGTATTCCTGGCTAAAAATACTGATGACCTATCCAAAGGATAGGTCATCAATATCAGATCGGAGGAGGTCCGACATCCCATCGATCAGCCATTCTCAGCAGCTGATACACAAAGAATGGAGCAGGAAGCAGACAGCGCCGTTCTCTGTGTAGTGGCTGAACAGAGTCACTGCAGCTTAGCTCTTAATTTATTGAATGGGATCTGATTTACAGTAATGTGGTCTGGCAGTGAGACCCGGGTGTCATATACTGTATAATACAGCCAGCACCCAGCAGCGATGTCACAGCTCATGTGCCAGAACCATCGCTGCATCGTACTATTACACTACTGAGCCTGCTCCGTGTGCGGTAATATTTAGGAGCTGAGTGAGATGGGATTAATAGGAGAGACTTAATAAAATAGTTTATTCTTACACAGCAGAATTCTTTCACATCCAGAGCAAAACTGTACATTAAAGGATAAAAATCCATTTAGATATGAGGGGGTTAAAAAGGTTCAGGATGCAGGTGGCATTTAAGTTGTATAGGCGAATGCAATAAAAGGGCATCCATTTAGAAATCTCAGAAATTGTGATTACATATGAATGGAAAAAAAATCCATCTAGTTTGCTAAATTTCACATTAAATTAGGCCATTACCTGGATTAGCCTTGGTGTACCCGCATCGGCAGCGACCTCCTCAATATTCATCTTCTAATACTCCTGAGGATAGAATACCAGGTGGTGCGGAACAGGAGAAATTCTATGGCTTAATGTATATGACATGGTGCTGGGTCCTAGTAGTAATAGACAATGATAACATACTGGTATACTGGTGGTATAAAGTAAGTGAACCCTAAAATTTAGGATCCTGTAGATCCCCCTTTAGCAGCAATAACCTTTGCCAAATGTTTCCTGTTGCACAATATCGACAAGGAATTATGGACCCTTTCATCAATATTTCTAGGATGCCTTGTGTGCACCGCCTCCTGGTAGGGTCTACAGCATTTTCCCAGAAGCATTGTCGAAGACCCAAGTGGTCTTGATTAAATTTAAAGAGGACCTTTCACTAAAGCCAACTCTTTGCATTCTTCAATAGGTGATGCTTTGCTGATTCCGGTGCAGTTGGAATTTTTGTTCTAGCCCCCACCATTCCTGAGCAATCAGTGCGGTTAGCTTCAATACTAATATGTTATATAGGCTCTCTACTGTCAGGTGGGCAATCCCTATCTGTTTACTCCAGTCCATAGACCAAGGGGGGCTGGGTGGACCTGAATTATAAAGAGGCTGTAACCTGTTAATAAATAATTCAGGCACAGTTAGTGCTAGTGGGGGAATGGATTAGGACTGGCATACAGAATGCCAATCTTAATAAATTCCTCCCATTGTGTTTTACATTCACATTTTATTAGTAAATAAAGAGAAATCTGGGTTTTTCTGTCTATCTATCTATCTATCTATCTATCTATCTATCTATCTATCTATCTATCTCATATCTATCTGTCTATCTTATATCATCTCTCTCTCTGTGGCATTCCAATATAAGAAAAATCAAAGTGAATCTTTAATCCAAGACGACATTTCAGTTCCTATGAGAACCTTTCTCAAGTTTGAGAAAAGTTCTCATAGGAACCGAAACAATACCTTGGATTAAAGATTCACTTTGATTTTTCTTATATTGGAATGCTGCCATTTAGATTTTTTGTAAATGATGGAAGTCGTGATTTCTCCATTGAATTTGCATTCATTTCCTAAAAGGTATAGTCTGTGTTGCTTTGGATTCTTCTGAACTATCTATGTACAGTAAAGAAAGTCCGCAGCATGATCAATATAATGTGGGTTACTTCAATGGCCTTTGGAGTTCTGCCTATGCTTTTGATATCTATCTATCTCTATTGATCTATCTATCTATCTATCTATCTATCTATCTATTTATCTATCCTCATATCTATCTATCTATCTATCTATCTATCTATCTATCTATCTATCTATCTATCTATCTATCTATCTACTCTATCTATCTATCTATCTATCTATCTATCTATCTATCTATCTATCTATCTATCTATCTATCTATCTCATCCTAGCAGCACTCCAAAAAATCCAGTGGATAGTTTGCCTAGTTTACTGCCTGTTACAGCACAGGTTACACGTTGCTGATCTGCATTGCAATGAACAGCAAAATCCAGCAATCTGGCCACACATCTGTCTTATTCCTTATAGGTCTAATATGTTAATTTTTTCCCAATGTCAGTAGTTCAGGTGTCAGTAAGGGACACAACTGTATAAGTGATGGTGGGGGAGGTAGAATGGTGCGTTGTATTTATAAGGCAGAGGTATAGATGTCTTGGTATTTTGGCCTTGGTACTTGTTTCCTTGTGACTACAGTTATGTCTTTTTAAGTGTGCACAAGTTCCAGAAGGGGGCATCGTGAGACAATACACCAGTGACAATGGTTCTGTTCCTGTGAAGCAGGAGGCCACAATGTTTCCATTACAAGTCTTATCTGCCTCAGTCCCGGCTCATAAATCATTTATATAATTGGTGTGCAGTTCATTTAAAAGGGAGTCATTCTCCAAACTGAATTGTTTGTTAAGCGGGAGGATAGAAAAACATGGCTTTGAAATGTACAAAATTGGAAAATTAATGAATCCAGGAAGGTTTTGCAACTTAATCTGCTTGAACCGCAGTTTACAGCTCATCACATACACCCCATACTCCTTACAGTTGTGTTTTATAACCTGATACGATTTAAAGGGATTTTCCTGCCCCAAATGGATTTTTCTTACTGAGGACCTGTCCACACTATAGGTTGTCGGTATGTGACTTATAGGGGTCTGACACCAGGACCCCGTACAGAATTGCAGAGTAATTGCAGCCTGCACGCGCTCTGTGCGGTCACACTACCTGTGACACGGACGCTGCTGCACAAGCTGCAGCCTCTCCTGTGGCTCTTAAAGGGTACCTGAGTTTTCATGAAAAATATAAATATGTGCAGGGTCTTGCTGGTCTGTTCTATGATTGTGTAAGTCTTCCATGTGCCACCCATACATTGGCCGTGTTTCCCCGGCCCCATTCATTCAATGAATGGGGGCCACGGAAGCACGGCCACAATACTGGACAGGAATAGGACCTGTCCTGAGTTTTGCGGCCCGGACTGTTAGCCCACACACTGATCCGCATGCAGCACCGTTCCTGTTCAAGTAATAAGAGCGCTGCAATTCCCTGGAAGCACCACTATGCAGTGGATGGCCCTGCTGCGCCACACCTAATACTTGAATAGAAACAGTTCTGCATCCACCACCAGCTTCTGGCACAGATGATCTGTGTGGGATCTGGGTGTAGGACCCCAACAGATCACATACTGATGCTCTATCTTGTACATAGGTCATCATTATGAAAAATCAGTTATGGTATAGAAAACCCCTTTAATTTGTCAAAATGCGCCCCCCCTTCTCTGACATCACTTCGTGCTCTGCAGCTATTGGCTGACACCTCACCCCATAGACTTGTGTTCTGCCGCCCCCTGCATGTAGTCTGCACATAACGCTGGTGATGCTGAGAGCTCTCTGCCCGTCTTAGCTGCTTTTTCCAGCATTTCTTATCTATTTGTATGCCTCTTATATAGTTATCTTGTCTATAGGGACAAGCTCTTATTTTAGCTTTAGTTTATTGAATTTACAATATTGTGTCTGCACTAGTACACATGGTAAGAGGTGCGCCGTCTGCACTTCCAGTTCCCCCTCTAGATTAGGTTACAAACTGTTAATAAGATTTTGGAAGAATTGCTTTTTGTTGTTTCTTTACTATTTTTACAGTCACATGAAAAAAGAAAGCGATAATAAAAAAGCAATTTTAGGACAACAGAGTTCTAGTTTAGCAAGTAGCCAAGTTATATTGACTTCCAGAGTATCCATATAAGCAGCTTTTATGGAGGTTCCTCTTCCTTTTCTTATATGGTCACTGTTCTGTCCTATGATAGCCAATGTGATCCCTGGTAGAAGGTGAAGTGCAGGCGGCCGTGAGCAGGAGCGGGGATCGGTAAGTAAATAGGGCCCATTACCTTCTGGTGTTACACCAGCAGGTAATGTGGCATCCCAGAGCTGGCTATGGCTGGGCTGAGGGTGATCTCTGTGCATTGTATTATTTCCTGTTGCTTCATAGCCTGTGTGACATAGCAGGGGGTCCTGAGTCTCACACAACACAGCGCCACCTAGTGAGCCTCACACATGCATTACACCTCCCATAGGATTGAATAGTAACCAAATGTCCAATGGGAGGACATTGCCTGGGAAAAGGGGAGGAGTCAGCTGATCACTGGGTCCCCATGGTAACACCCCTGCAGGAAGGTCCTGCGTGTGAGGAGTTAGAAGTGTGGAGTGTTAGGAGGAGGAGGTGAGGAGATAAGTGTGATGTCCTGTGAAGAAAGCAGTGAGTTTAGTGCAGGAATCTCAAGTCCTAGACAGGCCCAGGAAGGTTGGAGAGCTGACATACTCCAGCTATTCAGAAGATCCTGTCCCCTGTCTGCCTAGCCATCGCCCTGAAGGAAGTCAAGCATCATTATCTTGTCAGCATGAGACTGTGGAGAGAACATTCTGGAACATGTGCTCCATAGCAAGTATCACAGGATCCAGGGGCCAAGGCCAGACCTGTGGAATATCCTGCCACCCTGACTATTGCACCCCGAAACTCTGAGCTATCAGGACCACATAACGTGAGTGGGGAATATTATGTACTAGTATCATGGTGGGCATCCTCCTATGAGCCAAATAGGAGCCCAGACGCACCTTAGGGCTGTAACACTGAAGTATAAGGGGCTAGGAACACCTTTCATCAAGTCTACCCTGCACCCCAGGACTTTGCTGTGTCACCAGGCGTACCCCGTTGTTTTGTATTGAAGAAACTGTTTAAGCATTTGTGCCTCCACACCCATGGAAGTAAAAGTTCAACTTTACAACCGTTTCTGTGTCTGACTCTGCACCGACAACATCAGGGCGCCCCAAACACCACCAGTCGGCACAGTATAGGGGAAGCGCCCCGGGGGAACAATCACCACCAACATTTGTGCAGCCCCCTCATCACCGGTACCAGTGGTGGTAACGTGGGACAGCACCAGCGCTGCGCCCTCGTGCCCAGAGACCGTGACAAGTCTGCGCTGTTTGCACCCCCGCAATCCCAACTGCAGCGTTACCTTCCATCTGGTCACCGCAAGAAAAACTGGCGTCACGAACAGGATACGGGTGTGTGCCATTTTGAGAAAGTCGCCACGAAAAGTGCGCCAAATTGTCTCCAGAGCATCGGTCTTTATTGTGGACTTTGCTAAGATCAAGTTTATTCCCTGAGAGTGCTTGCCACAAAGAGGGGGAGCCCTATACCCCTGAAGTAAGCCCTAAAGACTGTCCTCTCAGTGTGTTACAGCCCTGGAAGAGTTAAAGCGCCCAGGACTTGTTTGCTGCGCCACATCGCTGTGTAAGAATGCCCACAAAGGGTTAACTGTACCTTGCAAAAGTGCGGGAGATTTTTAGCACTGCCCATGAGGCCAGGAGACCCATCTGCCGCCAACTTAGGAGAGCCCAGAATGCTGAGCACAATGCTCCAGCGCACCCATACAAGAAAGTGAAAGGCGAACGTGCCGGCGCCATTTCTGACTCTCCGGTGCCGCATCACCGTCCCTTCTGTGCACCGCTGATCTCTGGTCCACGCTGCAGTTGCTGTCAGTGAGTACTGTGCCTCCCTGTCCTTGTCTTCAGTCCTCCCACGGCCCCAGCGAGTGTTTTCCGTGTACAGTGTCCGTGGGGAGTGCCACCATTAAAGAGGGGGAGCACACCGTCAGCCTGCATCACAGTGACTCTGTTAATAGCTACAGCATTCTTAAAGGGACAGCATTCCAAGTTGTAGTCTCCATTCCCTGCCAGCAAGCAGTTGAGTTTCTTAAAGAGACGGCGACCTAATTTCAGTCATACCTGCAAACAACATGACTGAGCAAAGTGACATTGTGCCATCTGTTTCTAGTGATCCAGCAGTGCCCATGGCGAGCAGCCTACCATTCTCCATGCCATTTTACCCTGGCGCACCATGGCTGCCGCGCTACAAAGGGGAGGCGCATACCCTCAGGGACTTTCGTGAGAAGATGCTGTCTCTCTTCCAGTTCTATCCTCTGAATACAGAACAGCAGATACAGATCCTGCTGGGCCAGCTTGAGGGTGCTGCAGCTAGGGAGGTCAAATCCTGGCCTGCCTCTGACAAAAGAACCCCTGGGCAAATTCTGGACAAACTCCATGTGAACTTTGACGTGCGATCTGTCTCCGAGGTAAAGATGCGCTTCTTTTCCAGACGACAACTACCTGGTGAGACCCTGCGGGACTATGCTTTATCCCTCCAAGAGGCATTCAGAGCTGTGGTGCAAGTGGATCCACGTGAAAATGTGGACTCTGATAAAATCTTGCTTGACCGCTTCATAGAAGGGGCGGGTACCACATTGCTCCAGAGTCAGTTGCGAATGCTTGCTGCACAACATCCCAGCATCACGTTTGCTGACTTCAAGGCCCTTGCCATCCAGGTCTTGGGACAGGAGCAGCCCCAGCCGAGCCCAGTCATCTGTGCTCCCTCACCTGGACCCTCAACAAGCATTGCTCCAGTTGTCCTGCCACTACCTCTGGGTACCTCACCTGCTGCCCAAACTGCGCAGACTACACCAGCAGACTCCAGAGATGACCTTCTGGCCCGAGTGGATCATCTGACCCGTGCCATGGAACAGATCACCGTCCGTCTAGATCGTCTGACCCAGCCGTCTTCATCGTCCAGTGATCCTTTGCGAAGTCTCAACATCTCACCTGAGTCGCCACCCAGACGTCCGTCTTCAGTGAAACCTCCGCAGAGTGAGAGGCCATACTGTACCTATTGCCATAGATATGGACACACCAGGCCTCAGTGTTTTCAGTTAAACGGGCCACCCCCGGGGCAGCGGGCCGCCCCTCGGGAGGAAAGAAGAAGGGCCCAGGTGGATCTTCAGTGCCATTGTCACGCTTCGTCTCAGCCTGCCCACACATCACAATCCGGGTGAACGGCGTCCCTCTGACAGCGTTGGTGGACACTGGATCTCAGGTAACAACCCTGCGCAAGCAGGTGTTCCTTGAACATTGGGACTTAGGTGTGTTGAATAGAACACCTGACACATTGATAAATCTGTGTGCCAGCAATGGACAGCCCAGACCACAGCAGGGTTATTGGGAACCCACTATCCAGATTGGGGACTTGAAACTGCCTAGACAGGGTGTAATTGTCACTGATGTAGAGGATGATAGGTTTGCAGTTGTAATATTAGGCATGAATGTTTTACGCCATTGCTTTGCAGAAGTGTTGGATGCCTTGCATGCCTCTCTCCTTACAGCTTCTCCCAGTGACCAGCAGACCATTCAGCGGGCCATTCGTGTACTCAATGCCCAGCACAAGTTCGCCAACAAACAAGGTGAAATTGGTCGAGTCCGGATCCAAGATACCCGTCCAGTAACCCTACAGCCTGGAACAGAAACTATGGTGTGGTGCCGTGCCCGTCCGGGCATAGAAAATCAGGACTACGAGGCCTTGCTACAACCCATACAGATAGATGGTCAACCACTTGTCATGGCTGCCCGCAGCCTTGTCACAGTTTCCAATGGACGTGTTCCTGTCCGCTTAGTCAACTTGGGCGATGCTCCAGTGAACCTCCACAAGTTCCACTCTGTGGCCCTGCTACACCGGTTAGCACCAGAAGACATTCTCTCTGGTGATTCTACCGCCACACAGCGTTCCACCCAAGCTGCTGAGAACATTCAGAATGGAGCCACGAAGTCCTGGTGGGATGAATTGAACGTGGGAGACGCCAATACCCCTATAGAGCACATCAATGGGGTTCGCAATGTGGCCAAGCGTTACCAACAGGCATTCAGCAAACACCCATTGGACTTTGGTAAGACCACGACCATACAACATCGCATTCTGACTGGCGACCACCATCCAATCAAGGAGCGTCACCGTCCAATACCACCAGCGATGTACCAACCGGTGAAAAAGTTGATCCAAGAGATGCGAGATGCTGATGTCATCCGGGAGAGTAACAGCCCCTGGGCAGCCCCGCTAGTCCTTGTCAAGAAGAAAGATGGAACCCTACGATTTTGTGTGGACTATCGTAAACTCAACAACGTCACGCACAAAGACGCATACCCATTGCCGCGGATTGAGGAATCTCTAACGGCTTTGGGATCAGCTACCTGTTTCTCGACCCTGGACTTAACCAGTGGATACTGGCAAGTCCCTATGGCGCCTGAAGATCGTGAAAAGACTGCGTTTACGACCCCGATGGGACTCTTTGAATTCAATAGTATGCCATTTGGGCTATGTAATGCCCCAGCCACATTCCAACGGCTTATGGAGAGGTGCCTCGGCCATGAGAATTTCCAGAGTGTGCTACTGTACCTGGACGATGTTATTGTATTCTCCCGGACATACCAAGAACACCTTCGTCACCTGTCCGAGGTATTCAAGGTACTTATACAGCACGGCCTAAAGTTGAAGCCCTCCAAGTGCTACCTGTTGAAACCCCAAGTTCACTACCTTGGGCATGTCGTGAGCGCACAAGGCGTCCAACCTGATCCTGAAAAGATCACTGCAGTCCAGAACTGGCGAAGACCAACTACCGTCAAAGAAGTCCGAAGCTTCCTTGGATTCGCAGGTTACTACCGGCGTTTCATACCACACTTCGCCCAAGTAGCCGAGCCTCTGAACGAGTTGTTGCGCGGTTGTCCCAGAGAAAACTACAACCGAAAGCTTCCGGTAGACTGGACAGCGCGTCAAGAGGAAGCCTTTCAAGCGCTTAAAGCACTTCTGACGCAACCACCAATTCTAGCCTATCCCGACTACAGTCAGCCATTCCGCTTGTACACAGATGCAAGTCACCAAGGTTTGGGTGCAGTGTTGTCCCAGGTTCAGGACAACAAAGAGCGAGTCATCGCCTACGCCAGCAGGAGTCTGAGAGGTGCGGAGAAGAACGACCAGAACTATAGTTCTTTCAAACTCGAACTTCTGGCGCTTGTCTGGGCCGTGACAGAGAAGTTTAAAGACTACCTGGCTGCCACACCCTTTACCATGTACACAGATAACAATCCGTTGGCGCATCTGGACACTGCTCGACTGGGAGCCCTTGAACAACGGTGGGCCTCAAGACTCGCGAATTACAAGTTCTCTGTCAAGTATCGCAGTGGCAAGTCCAACGCTAACGCTGATGCACTCTCAAGGTTGCCTGTGGGAGAAGAACCACCCCGAGAAGACATCTGGGAAGAGGTGGAGATGCCACCATTCTACAACAAGTTTGCCCAACAGGTTGCTATTGGTGTCCCTGTAGAAGGAGAATCTCTGGCGAAAACAGCTGCCGAATCCCTCCAGGAGCCATCTCTGTGGAAAACGTTCCAAGAGAGCAGAGTTTTAGGAGAATTGTCAGATTTCCTGCTTACAGGAAGAATACCAACCCGTGTAAAGAGAGGTCTTCATGACGTGGAATTAAAACGCCTTTGGCGACAGAGGAAGCGCCTGTTTGTCCAACGAGGCCTTCTACTTAGAAACACTCTTGATCCTGTCACAGGTGAAAGGCTTCATCAGATCCTCGTACCAAGAAGAGACGCACAGATGATACTTGAGGCGTATCATGACAGATCTGGTCACTTCGGGGTACAAAAGACCGAAGCTACCATCCGTCGTCGCTTCTATTGGGTTGGGATGAGGAGTGACATTGAGAGTTGGTGCCGAGAGTGTCCCGCCTGTAGTATCACCAAGGAAGGTCGAAGAGATCAGAAGGCCCCTCTACATCCAATTAAGACTCAAAAGCCGTGTGAAATTGTTGCTCTGGACCATGTGAAGTTGGGTCCCACACGTTCCGGCTACAGCTACGCTCTGACAATGGTGGATCATTACTCCAAGTTCCTTGTCATCGTGCCTGTCAGAGATCTTACAGCAAGAACTACGGCTGAGACCTTCTACGCAGAGTTTGTCCGCCATTACGGTTGTCCTGAGCATATCCTCACCGACCGTGGATCGGCGTTTGAATCCCAATTGTTCCGTGAGCTGTGTCAGTTCCAAGACTGCAAGAAGTTGCGAACCACAGCGTATCACCCTCAAGGGAATGGTATGTGCGAGAAGGCAAATCAAGTGATCATCGGCATGCTAAGAACAGCCGCAGTTACACCTGGTGTTGAGTGGCCTGAACGTATCAAGGACTTGGCCTATATTTACAACAACACACCCCAAACATCTACGGGATACGCACCATTTTATCTAATGTTTGGAAGACAAGGTCAACTTCCTTCAGACTTAACCCTTGGTGTGAAGGTCCCTGACACCATCAATCCACTACCGATAACAGACTGGGTTGTTGAACACCGCCGACGTATGGAGGAAGCTAAAGAGATAGTTGAAACGCGCATGGATGAGGTTCGTAGGAGACAACAGGAGGATTACAACCATCACGCCCATGCAGCGCCCCTGAAAGTTGGCGACCGTGTATGGTTAAGGAATAACCATCGGAATGGGAAATTGGATCCATTCTGGGAGAAAGAACCATACAGTGTCATCTCCATACCATATCCTGAATCCGACGTGTATGAGATCTCTAAACCTGGGAGACAGCCCCAAGTAGTACACCGAAACCGTCTGAAGCTGTGCCTTAAAGAAGGACTACCCACAGAGGTGCCCCCAGCTGAGACAACGAGTACAGAGATCTTGTCACCGTATGAAGCAAAAGAGAGACACCCAACGTTAACTGAGCTTATGTGGGCGCCTAAACTACTACCATTTAGCTGTTATCCACCAATTGCTCTAGTGCAAGAGAACCCTTCGACAGATGATTTAATTGATTTCAGTGACTCTGTTCCTGATTCAAATCTCGTTCCACTTAGGCGTTCTGAGCGTACCACAAAAGGCATACCTCCAACACGCTATAGTGATGCCATGGCTGTCCTTGAGTAAAAGAGGTTAACTGTCTCTGCTTCTGTATATATGTTATTCCTGCTCTGATTACATTAATGTTTTTCCTGTGTGTATATACAGTATATATATAATATCTTGCCATGTAATATAGTATTTACATTTATATGCAACAATCCAAGCCATAGTGCCTGGCTCACCGAGCCAAGGAAGTTCTGTTACCCCATTGCGGTATGGACATTCGTGCTAGAGTGCCTACTCTTCCTTACAGAAAGGACTGTTTATTGTTTCTCAGAGAGACTCTCATGATAATGGACACTCACGAAATTTGTGCTAGAGAGCCTCTGGACCCATTTGCACTACTGTTGTTTCTATATGGACTGTCTGATGGTACCGCCAAAAGGTTCCATAAGTCTGAGTTTAATTATCTCTCCGTTACCCTTCAGACTTCTCATGGACATTCCAGGACTATGCCGGGAGGTCTTACCTCAAGTTTCTAGGTATTATATTTTTCTAAACTGTTAGTGACATTTGCACTTTATTCGTATTTATTAACGTTATGTTACATTTCTCACCTTCACCCCAGCCCGTCGCCGAGGTCGGCTCAGTGAAAGAGGGGGAGTATGTGGCATCCCAGAGCTGGCTATGGCTGGGCTGAGGGTGATCTCTGTGCATTGTATTATTTCCTGTTGCTTCATAGCCTGTGTGACATAGCAGGGGGTCCTGAGTCTCACACAACACAGCGCCACCTAGTGAGCCTCACACATGCATTACACCTCCCATAGGATTGAATAGTAACCAAATGTCCAATGGGAGGACATCGCCTGGGAAAAGGGGAGGAGTCAGCTGATCACTGGGTCCCCATGGTAACACCCCTGCAGGAAGGTCCTGCGTGTGAGGAGTTAGAAGTGTGGAGTGTTAGGAGGAGGCGGTGAGGATATACAGTCATATGAAAAAGTTTGGGCACCCCTATTAATCTTAATCATTTTTAGTTCTAAATATTTGGGTGTTTGCAACAGCCATTTCAATTTGATATATCTAATAACTGATGGACACAGTAATATTTCAGGATTGAAATGAGGTTTATTGTACTAACAGAAAATGTGCCATATGCATTAAACCAAAATTTGACCGGTGCAAAAATTTGGGTACCCTTATCATTTTATTGATTTGAATACTCCTAACTACTTTTTACTGACTTACTGAAGCACAAAATTGGTTTTGTAACCTCACTGAGCTTTGAACTTCATAGCCAGGTGTATCCAATCATGAGAAAAGGTATTTAAGGTGGCCAATTGCAAGTTGTTCTCCTATTTGAATCTCCTCTGAAGAGTGGCATCATGGGCTCCTCAAAACAACTCTCAAATGATCTGAAAACAAAGATTGTTCAACATAGTTGTTCAGGGGAAGGATACAAAAAGTTGTCTCAGAGATTTAACCTGTCAGTTTCCACTGTGAGGAACATAGTAAGGAAATGGAAGACCACAGGGACAGTTCTTGTTAAGCCCAGAAGTGGCAGGCCAAGAAAAATATCAGAAAGGCAGAGAAGAAGAATGGTGAGAACAGTCAAGGACAATCCACAGACCACCTCCAAAGAGCTGCAGCATCATCTTGCTGCAGATGGTGTCACTGTGCATCGGTCAACAATACAGCACACTTTGCACAAGGAGAAGCTGTATGGGAGAGTAATGCGAAAGAAGCCGTTTCTGAAAGCACGCCACAAACAGAGTCGCCTGAGGTATGCAAAAGCACATTTGGACAAGCCAGCTTCATTTTGGAAGAAGGTCCTGTGGACTGATGAAACAAAGATTGAGTTGTTTGGTCATACAAAAAGGCGTTATGCATGGCGTCAAAAAAACACAGCATTCCAAGAAAAACACTTGCTACCCACTGTAAAATTTGGTGGAGGTTCCATCATGCTTTGTGGCTGTGTGGCCAATGCGGGTACCGGGAATCTTGTTAAAGTTGAGGGTCGCATGGATTCAACTCAGTATCAGCAGATTCTTGAGAATAATGTACAAGAATCAGTGACGAATTTGAAGTTACGCCGGGGATGGATATTTCAGCAAGACAATGATCCAAAACACAGCTCCAAATCTACTCAGGCATTCATGCAGAGGAACAATTACAATGTTCTGGAATGGCCATCCCAGTCCCCAGACCAGAATATCATTGAACATCTGTGGGATAATTTGAAGCGGGCTGTCCATGCTCGGCGACCATCAAACTTAACTGAACTGGAATTGTTTTGTAAAGAGGAATGGTCAAAAATACCTTCATCCAGGATCCAGGAACTGATTAAAAGCTACAGGAAGCGACTAGAGGCTGTTATTTTTGCAAAAGGAGGATCTACTAAATATTAATGTCACTTTTCTGTTGAGGTGCCCATACTTTTGCACCGGTCAAATTTTGGTTTAATGCATATTGCACATTTTCTGTTAGTACAATAAACCTCATTTCAATCCTGAAATATTACTGTGTCCATCAGTTATTAGATATATCAAATTGAAATGGCTGTTGCAAACACCCAAATATTTAGAACTAAAAATGATTAAGATTAATAGGGGTGCCCAAACTTTTTCATATGACTGTAAGTGTGATGTCCTGTGAAGAAAGCAGTGAGTTTAGTGCAGAAATCTCAAGTCCTAGACAGGCCCAGGAAGGTTGGAGAGCTGACATACTCCAGCTATTCAGAAGA
The DNA here is from genome assembly GCA_947044405.1 of Leptodactylus fallax. Classification (NCBI taxonomy): domain Eukaryota; kingdom Metazoa; phylum Chordata; class Amphibia; order Anura; family Leptodactylidae; genus Leptodactylus; species Leptodactylus fallax. The sequence continues at coordinate 11,177,832 of CAMRHE010000006.1, forward strand.
TCCTGTCCCCTGTCTGCCTAGCCATCGCCCTGAAGGAAGTCAAGCATCATTATCTTGTCAGCATGAGACTGTGGAGAGAACATTCTGGAACACGTGCTCCATAGCAAGTATCACAGGATCCAGGGGCCAAGGCCAGACCTGTGGAATATCCTGCCACCCTGACTATTGCACCCCGAAACTCTGAGCTATCAGGACCACATAACGTGAGTGGGGAATATTATGTACTAGTATCATGGTGGGCATCCTCCTATGAGCCAAATAGGAGCCCAGACGCACCTTAGGGCTGTAACACTGAAGTATAAGGGGCTAGGAACACCTTTCATCAAGTCTACCCTGCACCCCAGGACTTTGCTGTGTCACCAGGCGTACCCCGTTATTTTGTATTGAAGAAACTGTTTAAGCATTTGTGCCTCCACACCCATGGAAGTAAAAGTTCAACTTTACAACCGTTTCTGTGTCTGACTCTGCACCGACAACATCAGGGTGCCCCAAACACCACCAGTCGGCACAGTATAGGGGAAGCGCCCCGGGGGAACAATCACCACCAACATTTGTGCAGCCCCCTCATCACCGGTACCAGTGGTGGTAACGTGGGACAGCACCAGCGCTGCGCCCTCGTGCCCAGAGACCGTGACAAGTCTGCGCTGTTTGCACCCCCGCAATCCCAACTGCAGCGTTACCTTCCATCTGGTCACCGCAGTAACGGCCTATTAAAAAAAAAAAAAAAACATCAGGGGCCCGCCGGGACCCCTAATGTCCTGGGCCCTGTGGCAGCCGCTACCGCTGCTACCCTGGTATTTACGCCACTGACTGGACTGCCATACTGGATTTCAGCATTCTTATAAATTGAAACGTTTTTAAACTACTCATGTCCCCTGCAGCAAAATGCATGGCTGCTGCTCGAGCTAATGAAAACTCTGCAGCAGACCCAAGCCTGTCTCCAATCTGACAAGGCATTGTCAGCCACATGCACACAGCTGCACTCCATGTTTCCATAACAACACAGCCATTTTTCTTCACTGCTGTAGGTCAGCTTTAAAGGGGCAGGGCGCTGTGGGTGACACTGTTACACAAGGTCACATACACACAGCTTTACTCAAGGTTTTTTATAACAACCGATTGCAGGTCTTTCACTGATATCCAAACTGAGATACACATGATCACATGACGCTTATGGACCAATGGAAAATAGCAGGTTCTTCAGTCTTGACATACACACAGCTTTACATCAGGTTTCCATAGCAACCAAGCTATTTATGACCTGTATGAGTCAATAGAAGTTCGCAGGTCCTTAAATATTCAGTCTTATGACGTGCATCAGCCAATATAAGTTCACATTTCATTTACCAGATTTCCATAGCAACACAGCCATAAATAGACTATACCTATACTGGACTGCCATACTGGATGTCAAGTGCAAAACTGGACAATTCTTATGGGGCCACTACACAAACAAAAAATGAAATTTACCTGTGCAAAGCCGGGTCCTTCTGCTAGTATGATATACAAGTGGGAACTGAGAGACAATAGAGCAAAGTTGTATGTAAAGCTCAGCTGTATTATCTCATAGTGTCTTTATTATGCAAAAATAGTATACAATATCCTATACATACTATACAAAGATCAGCTGTTCGGGCAGCTTGCAGGAGCTGGAGTTTACAGCAGTGGACGGTAAGCGAGTGCAGGCTATACTGTCCAAGTCACTGGAGCGGCACCGCAGTCCTGTCCACTGTATAGTGGTGGCTGCGAGGAATTGCAGCCCGCTCCTATTACTTCCATAGGAGAGCCTGCAAATCTTCCCTGTCCACTGATGTAACTTTCAGCACCTGGAGGCTGGCAGCTGATCTGTGCAGGGTCCGGGGTGTTGGACCTCCTCAGGTCACATACATCCTGTGGATAGGTCATCATTAGGAAAAAATCTATTTGGGGCTGGAGAACCCTCTTTAATCACTAATTTATATGATGCCATTAACCCCTTCCCTACATCCACCGTACTATTATGACGGATACTGGGTTTTTAAATATGAGGGCTGCCCGGGAGCTGTGCGGCCGCCATAGCAACGCGACGCTAATGCCCATGATCAGTGCCTGCACTGATGGCAGGCATTAAGGTCCCCAGCGCCAAGGTCAAAACTGACGGAGGCACCATTTTGCCTGCGGTGCATGGGTGCCGCCATTTTGGAGAGGATTGCCAGCGATCGGTTGCCATGACAGCCAAGAGCCTATTGAAGGCTCCCAGGCTTGTCTGGCATATTCTTCTATTGCTAGCTGTAACATTGTAACACATTGTATTAGTGATCAGATCCCCTGGGATTCAAGTAAAAAAAAAAAATTTTAAATAATAAAAAATTTTAATCACTCCCCTTTCCCTAGAATACATATATACGTATATATTATATATATAGCATATTTTTCTCGAACGGTGAACGCCATAGCGGGAAAAAAAAAATCAAAAGTGCCAAACCACCATTTTTTTGCTGTTTAGCCTCAAATAAAAATTTGAATAAAAAATGAACAAAGCGATAGATTTTCCCCAAAATGGTATAACTAAAAATTACACCTAACCCCGCAAAAAAGACGCCCTAAGCATCGCTATACACGGTAATATAAAAAAATTATGGGTGTCAGAATATGGTGACTTTAAGAATTTTTATTTTTTTTTGCAGTTTTACATTTTTGTTAAGGGGTTAAAATATAAATAAAACTATATAAATTTGGTATCCTCAGAATTGTACAAGAACATAGAATACAGATGACATGTCATATTGGCCACAGAGTGAACGCTGTAAGTAAGTCACACAAATGCACTTTTTCTCCAATTCTACCCCATTCTGAATTTGTTTCCAGCTCCTCAGTACATTGTACAGAATATTAAATGGTTCCATCATGAAGAACAATTTTTCCCGCAAACATTAAGCCCTCCTATGGCTATGTGAACGGAAAAATAAAAAAGTTAAAAACAAAAATTGAAAATCAAAAAATGCCACCGTCAGGGAGTTAAAGAGTGCAATTATCCTGCAAAAAAAGAAAACCTCAAGCCTTTATATAGATAGGTCAAGTGAAAAATTAAAATGTTTAGTGACAAAGAATAAATGAAATAATTAACCCATTATCACGGAGATAGTGACCCAACTTTTCAAGCATTCTGAAAGGCAAATCTGCCTACAAATGTAATGCTATATCCACTGGCTCCAGATATGTCACCTAGTTAACATGAGAACAAATCATACATCACAGAAGGAGGGAGATCAGAATAAAGAGCAGAAACTGGAAGGATGAGAAGAACAAAAATCATTTATAATGTCCTGAAATGCGCCAGCCATTTCTGATAGTGTATGATAATGAGCTGCCCGCACCTCGCCGTCCTTATTCCCAGCACTCGGCTATCTTGATATATTTACAATGAATACCAGTGCTGCCCACTCTGGCATGTCATGATAACCCTGGTAAACTGGTCGCCTGCGGAGCATTAGGCTGAAATGTTCTGCGGAATAGAATGTGCACGTAGGTGTTTGTCAGTAAGTAAGTGCTTACATTAAATCATCAGGTAATGACGGAGATTTATTCCTCGTGAATGTCCTAAAGTGCGATAGAGGCAGAAATCCATGGCTTATCCAGCGCTTCTTATTCCACAAAGTCCAAAAAAACACGCCGGGAGGAATTTACTATTCCCTCTATGCCAGAAAACAGGTGTAGATGGGAATAGTTATTTATTTATTATGCTTACTTGTATAGCGCCATCATATTCCGCAGCGCTTTACAGACATTGTCAGTCACTGTCCCATATAGGGCTCACAATCTACATTCCCTATCAGTATGTCTTTGGAGTGTGGGAGGAAACCGGAGTGCCCAGAGGAAACCCACGCAAACATGGGGAGAACATACAAACTCCTTGCAGATGTTGTCCTTGGCAGGATTCGAACCCAGGACTCCAGCGCTGCAAGACGCATTGACCCAAAGATTTGTCACTTCCCTCTTTCTCTCCACTTTCTATGAGCAGGGAGGCGACCCTGGTGGGCTGGGGACGTCTCCACCCGACAAATGTATTATTATTCACACTAGGAAACTGGCGCCAGTTATAAAGGAGATCTATGCCAGTTACTGACTGGTGTAGGTTTCAATTCTAGCACATGGGAGTTCACCCAAATTATTAGAAGGCCATATCCTCCTAATTCAAGCACAGTTAGTGCAGGTCAGAGACTGTAGTACAGAACGCCAGTCTTAATAAATTCATGGGAAACTATAGCTGACCCGTTACCGCTATGCACGGTACTGCTACGTCATGCTGAGGATATAGTTAACGTTCAGTGCCATAGTAGTACGCCAGGTGTCTGTCTGTGACATGGCTTCTGGGTTCCAAATGTTGGAAGTTTGTTCCAAGCCTCAACTACTCTTCAGTAGCTTATCCAAATCTGTTCAGCTATTCCAAAGATATAAGCCCTTTTAGTGTTGATGCAGATTAGGGTCTACTAGTCAAGTGGGCGGTAACATGGTGGTTTCTCTGTATGCTGTATGTTATTGCCTAGTAGACCATAATTTGCATCAACGCTAAGAGGGCTTATATCTTTGGAATACCTGAACAGATTTGGATAAGCAAAACACCAAAGAACTCAGGGTAATAGCGCTGATCAGATGATCTATGTCATTGGGTTTTTCAGACCTGTTGTTCCCCTTTAACAGAGTCCTGATACTTTGTAGGTCTGATAATTTCCTCTTGCCAGGAACACTACCCCCCCTGCAAAATGCAGACGGCAGCTCCTGCATTACAGCCCATCAGTACTACATCTCCTGTATGTGGAGCTCAGTACTTTGCATCCAGCACACGTCTGGCGATACAGTAACAAATACATAAATTGTAAGACAGAATGTTAATTGTTACAAGACTATCACTTGGATTACTTAATATATTCACAAACTGATATTCACACAAAGCCAATTTACCTTTATAGAACTTTTCCTGCTCCCTCGAGATCTGAGAAACTTCAAGTCGCCAGGTATAAAATATTCTTTTTCTGAGATAACTTTCACGGTTATGATAATTACTGCATCTAGTGTGATTAGAGCCTGACCTGCCGGGGCTGTGGATGGGGCAGCAGCGGGGTCACTAATGTACACATTTGTAGGTAGTCAGAACTTCCTGTAATATTAAGTTAATTTTAGTTCTAGAATATCCTTCTAATTATTTTCTTATTGCATCTTCATAACATTACCACTAGGGGGAATTTTATACTTTACTGCACACTGTATAGATATGGAATTAAAAGAGAACGCATCATGCAGTAAGCACCTCAGCTCCCCCTAGTGGTGGTTGCAGGCAGCCTGAATTTTATCATTTAACTTTATGACTAAAGAGGGAAAATTTGGAGCTCAAAAAATATAGAATTAAACGTATTTGTAGGGAAATCCCAGCACTCTGGCAGTATCGGAGGTGCTCAGAGAAGATTACTAATCCTGATAAACTTGTAATTGAAATTTTTTAATTCAAGAAATCAGATAATCCATAGATGAATGATTAACTTTTTCAGTCATGTGACCTTATCAGACCAATCTAGTAATATATATGGATAGCAAATTACATAAATATAACATGAAATCAACACTGACACATTGTAACAGATGTCCTGCTTGTGTCAAAGTGTTACACTAGGTGGTGGATCAGCTAAGCTTCTGACACATGGCAGGGGTGCAGTAGTGTAGGAAGCTGAGCCTGCTAGGTAGGCAAATAGAGTCTGTACTGTAGCAGAGTCGAACCAGTCAGTAAAAGAACCTAATCAGCGATATAGCAGAGCTGGTGTAGCAGTGGTGAACCAGTGGAACAGCAGAGGAAAGTCTGTGGTAAAACTGACTTGATTCAGTGATGCAGCAAAGTGGAGATTGTAACAAAGGCAGGTTCAGGATTAGCAACTGGGCTGTAACTGGGCTGGTTCAGCAGTATGTAGCAGAGCGGAGTCTGTAACCTGGATGGTTCAGCAGTATGTAGCAGAGCGGAGTCTGTAACCTGGATGGTTCAGCAGTATGTAGCAGAGTGGAGTCTGTAACCGGGATGGTTCAGCAGTATGTAGCAGAGTGGAGTCTGTAACCGGGATGGTTCAGCAGTATGTAGCAGAGTGGAGTCTGTAACTTGGATGGTTCAGCAGTATGTAGCAGAGTGGAGTCTGTAACCTGGATGGTTCAGCAGTATGTAGCAGAGCGGAGTCTGTAACCTGGATGGTTCAGCAGTATGTAGCAGAGTGGAGTCTGTAACCTGGATGGTTCAGCAGTATGTAGCAGAGCGGAGTCTGTAACCTGGATGGTTCAGCAGTATGTAGCAGAGCGGAGTCTGTAACCTGGATGGTTCAGCAGTATGTAGCAGAGCGGAGTCTGTAACCTGGATGGTTCAGCAGTATGTAGCAGAGTGGAGTCTGTAACCTGGATGGTTCAGCAGTATGTAGCAGAGTGAAGTTAGTAGCTGGGTTGGTTCAGCAGTATGTAGCAGAGTGGAGTCTGTAACCTGGATGGTTCAGCAGTATGTAGCAGAGGGTAGTCTGTAACCTGGATGGTTCAGCAGTATGTAGCAGAGTGGAGTCTGTAACATGGATGGTTCAGCAGTATGTAGCAGAGCGGAGTCTGTAACCTGGATGGTTCAGCAGTATGTAGCAGAGTGGAGTCTGTAACCGGGATGGTTCAGCAGTATGTAGCAGAGTGGAGTTTGTAACTGGGCTGGTTTAGCAGTATGTAGCAGAGTGGAGTTTGTAACTGGGCTGCTTCAGGAATATGCAGCAGAGTGCAGTTTGTAACTGGGCTGGTTTAGCAGTATGTAGCAGAGTGGAGTTTGTAACTAGGCTGGTTTAGCAGTATGTAGCAGAGTGAAGTCAGTACCAGAGCTGGCCACTGGAATAGTAGTGTAGTCCGGCAGTATACAGGGCAGACAGTATGCCAGAGAACTGGTATAATGGGTGGGGTCCCGAATAAACACCTTTGTATTTCATCTCTATGGAGCATTTTTGGATATAGTTGGTTGGGATAGTTTGATATGTTACGCTAGGTTCACACTAGCTTTGTCTCTCTGTCGTTCGGGTCCACATGGGGCATGAAAGACGGAGAGACCGTTGGCTAAAAAAGCGGTTACCAGCGGACTATAATGGGGTTTCTGACAGTTTTTATACTGAAACCGAGAGAAAAGTCCTCCGTGCACTTTTCTCTTCACCGACTTTAGACAGAATGTGCAGCAGAGTCTCCTATGGAAACTTCAACGCAGATGTGAACCAAGCCTTAGAGTGTCTCGTATCTCCTTCATGTACCGACAACACATGCGGGATATCTCCTACAATCTTTTATTCCTGATTCTTCATGTTAAGACATATATTCATGTAACCTTGGCAATGCTAATTGTATATTACTTTATAGATGATCTGATGAAGGTCACATGACCAAAAACATTCCCCACTTCTCTATCTATGCAACGCAGTTATACCTGTGAGGATGGCTGACTCTTCTTTACATGCTAAGAAATGAATCTGCAGACAATTCTAGAACCATTAGGATAAATATACAAAAGAAACGGTGCTCAGGGGTGTACAGCACCACTATATTTATATGGTATTTGTGCTCTTTATATGGACTTGGAAATTAAGAAATGACGCGTGAGCTTTATCAGCATGGACAAAAGAACGTATATTTATACAGGCCAGTAGTCAGGAACCAACACTCCTAGGGATCTTAGTTTAGCTGATGTATCAACCCATGTAAAAGGCCTTTAAAGGGGTTTCCCATAACCATAAATATATGTAAATTCGGAAGCGGAGGCAGCTGTGCGCAGGTGTGGGGATCGGTAAGTAAGGCCACGGGCCCGCGAACCCCACAAACACTATTCAGACCCCAGAGTACAATGATCGGAGGCCCAGGGGAGGTGAGGGAACATAAAAAACACTGTTACTTACCTCTCCTACACTCCGGCAGGATACGGGCCATTTTGGTGACGTCCCAGACATCAGCCAACGTCATTATGCGTCATGATGCTGGCCTGGCTCATGCAACGTCTGGTCCAATAATGAAAGTAGCGGGGAGTGCGCCGGAGCCAGGGAGAGGTAAGTAACATTGATTTTTATGTTCCCTCACCTCCCCTGGGTGTCCGATCATTATACTCTGGGGTCTGAATAATTATTCATGGGTGGTCCACAATGGGGCATAATACTGTGTGCAGGGGCCACTATGGGGCGTAATACTGTGTGCAGGGGCCACTATGGGGAATAATACTGTGTGTAGGGGCCACTATGGTGCATAATAGTGTGTGCAGGAATGCGGTTTGTGCGGGGGGGGCGGGGGTTGGGAGTGGCAGTTTGGGGGGGGGGGCATGTCAAATGTTCGCCTTGGGGCCCAGCCATTCCTAGTTACATCACTGGCCATGAATGCAGGAACTGTCTATGTTTGAAACCCAGGCATGATTTCCTTATTGTGGCTGGGTTATCTTCTCATACATGTAGTGTCCCTCCTGATAACCAGCCATGATGTCCTTATTGTGGTCGGGTTATCTTCTCATACATGTAGTGTCCCCTCCTGATAACCAGCCATGATGCCCTTATTGTGGTCAGGTTATCTTCTCATACATGCAGTGTCCCCCCTGATAACCAGCCATGATGCCCTTATTGTGGTCAGGTTATCTTCTCATACATGTAGTGTCCTCCTGATAACCAGCCATGATGTCCTTATTGTGGTCGGGTTATCTTCTCATACATGCAGTGTCCTCTTGATAACCAGCCATGATGTCCTTATTGTGGTCGGGTTATCTTCTCATACATGTAGTGTCCTCCTGATAACCAGCCATGATGTCCTTATTGTGGTCGGGTTATCTTCTCATACATGTAGTGTCCTCCTGATAACCAGCCATGATGTCCTTATTGTGGTCGGGTTATCTTCTCATACATGTAGTGTCCTCCTGATAACCAGCCATGATGTCCTTATTGTGGTCAGGTTATCTTCTCATATATGTAGTGTCCTCCTGATAACCAGCCATGATGTCCTTATTGTGCCCGGGTTATCTTCTCATACATGTAGTGTCCTCCTGATAACCAGCTATGATGTCCTTATTGTGGTCAGGTTATCTTCTCATACATGTAGTGTCCTCCTGATAACCAGCCATGATGTCCTTATTGTGCCCTGGTTATCTTCTCATACATGTAGTGTCCCTCCTGATAACCAGCTATGATGTCCTTATTGTGGTCAGGTTATCTTCTCATACATGTAGTGCCTCTCCTGATAACCAGCCATGATGTCCTTATTGTGGTCGGGTTATCTCTCATACGTGTAGTGTCCTCCTGATAACCAGCCATGATGTCCTTATTGTGGTCAGGTTATCTTCTCATACATGTAGTGTCTCTCCTGATAACCAGCCATGATGTCCTTATTGTGGTCGGGTTATCTTCTCATACATGTAGTGTCCTCCTGATAACCAGCCATGATGTCCTTATTGTGGTCAGGTTATCTTCTCATATATGTAGTGTCCTCCTGATAACCAGCCATGATGTCCTTATTGTGCCCGGGTTATCTTCTCATACATGTAGTGTCCTCCTGATAACCAGCTATGATGTCCTTATTGTGGTCAGGTTATCTTCTCATACATGTAGTGTCCTCCTGATAACCAGCCATGATGTCCATGTGCCCTGGTTATCTTCCAACATGTAGTGTCCCTCCTGATAACCAGCATGATGTCCTTATTGTGGTCAGGTTATCTTCTCATACATGTAGTGTCCTCTCCTGATAACCAGCCATGATGTCCTTATTGTGGTCGGGTTATCTTCTCATACGTGTAGTGTCCTCCTGATAACCAGCCATGATGTCCTTATTGTGGTCAGGTTATCTTCTCATACATGTAGTGTCCTCCTGATAACCAGCCATGATGTCCTTATTGTGGGTTATCCTCATACATGTAGTGTCCTCCTGATAACCAGCCATGATGCCCTTATTGTGCCCGGGTTATCTTCTCATACATGTAGTGTCCTCCTGATAACCAGCCATGATGTCCTTATTGTGGTCAGGTTATCTCCTTATACATGTAGTGTCCTCCTGATAACCAGCCATGATGTCCTTATTGTGGTCGGGTTATCTTCTCATACATATAGTGCCCTCCTGATAACCAGCCATGATGTCCTTATTGTGGTCAGGTTATCTCCTTATACATGTAGTGTCCTCCTGATAACCAGCCATGATGTCCTTATTGTGGTCGGGTTATCTTCTCATACATGTAGTGTCCCTCCTGATAACCAGCCATGATGTCCTTATTGTGGTCAGGTTATCTTCTCATACATGTAGTGTCCTCCTGATAACCAGCCATGATGCCCTTATTGTGGTCAGGTTATCTCTCATACATGTAGTGTCCTCCTGATAACCAGCCATGATGTCCTTATTGTGGTCGGGTTATCGTCTCATACATGTAGTGTCCCTCCTGATAACCAGCCATGATGTCCTTACTGTGGTCAGGTTATCTTCTCATACATGTAGTGTCCCTCCTGATAATCAGCCATGATGTCCTTACTGTGGTGGGGTTATCTTCTCATACATGTAGTGTCCTCCTGATAACCGGCCATGATATCCTTATTGTGGTCGGGTTATTTTCTCATACATGTAGTGTCCCTGCCTGATAACCTGTCCACAATAAAGACATCATGGCCAGGTTTCTGACAAGTCCCAGACCACAGAAAGTTCCTGCATTCCAGCATGATTAAGACAACAGATGTCACCACTAAGGTTAAGTTCACATCACATCTGCGGCGGAGTCTCTGTTGAAGACTCCGCTGCAGAAACCGCCAAAAATCAGACTTTTCTCTCCGCCGCTTTCAGTAAGAAAACAGCGGACACCTGGCAAACCCCATTATAGTCAATGGGGTCCACCAGTGTCCGCAGATAACCGCTGTTCTAGCAGTCTGGCTCTCCAAGAGAAAGCCCAGTGCAGATGTGAACCTAGCAGCCTTAGAGGGTTAAAGAAAGTATTTAAAAGTCGGCAAAAAAATCAAATTGCTTATATTTGCAAAAATGTTTAACTTTTAATTGTCTACAATACTAAATATGGTTATCTTTGTAGGAAAATCCCTTTAAGCCTTCAATGAAACAAGTACAAGTTTTCATACACACAATTAATACTATATATTACATGACATACTATATATGTAATATCATATAATGGATCATATATGTGTCTACTAAAGAAATAAGAGTTGAATGTACCCGAGGCTCTATCATCATGTTCACCTTCCAGTTACTATAAAATGTGTCCCTATAAGCTGCCCCCTTGCCCAGAGCTTGTAGGGTTTGATGTGGGCAATTACATTCTGTGCCCTGTGCTGTGGCCTATACCAGGGCTATATAATAAAATAATCCGCCCTCCGGGGATCTCTCAACTTTCATCACCTTTTTATTCAGTTAGGAAGCTTCTTGTGCCTTCTATTTCTCTGCTAGCTGTCAGAGATTTGCAGAGCAGCAGAAAACATGTCTGATTCTTAGCAAACTAATAAAAGGAATATCAGTGCCACCCGGGAAAATAGGTTAACAAATCACTGTCCGGAATAAAAATGGCTGTGAAAGAATAGAAAAACAACTTTTAGAAAAAATATGTATAAACTAATGGACACTTCCAATGTCAGGTTTAATGGCCCCATTTGTAAAGTTAAAGGGACACTAAACCCAGAGAAGGAAACATTTATCAGTTTATAAGACTTTGTGAAAAACCTTGAAGCAATCTTCAAGTTTGCATGTTTCTGTTCTCTCCGACAAGAGCCAAGAGGAGCCTTAAATTATGCATGTTATGGGTTGCAGCTGTGTCCAGGGCCAGAAGCCGGGGGGCCACGAGTCTCCCAAGGGTCAATACTCTAGGGCTGGTTCTGATAGCTTTTGAAGACTGGCAGACTGACCATGGTAAATTCATTATCCCTGCTTTCTGGTGCGCTGGAGTGAGAAGATTTATGATATATGGCCTTCCACTGTCAGGAAGGAGAGAATTAACCATTTAATGGCAAAAGCAGCAGTTGCTCAGCAGCATATAGTCAAGGTGGGATTTTGTGGGAGAAGCTGTGACATAGCAAGGGAAATTATTACTATGTGAAGAGCATCGACAGTGGATGGACAATGGAAAGCTTGTGTGCATAGACATGGTGTGAACAAGTCTTTATGGAGGTCTGGGCTCAGATAGAGAAGGATAGGGAAATGTATTAGCCACTGTCACTTTGTTGTATAAACTACGGGACCTTTTTGGGTCACATGATGCTGTGCAGGGGCCTTTGGTTAAAAAAAATTTACTGGTGAGCAGCCCTGTCTAGTTCCTCATGAATGGCGCCTTATTGTCATGGCCATTAGTTCCTTCAGGGCCTGTTGCACGTATATAGTAGATTGTTCTGCCATGCATATATTTAACCAGTAAATGATTATTATTATTTATGCTTACTTAAATAGCGCCATCATATTCCGCAGCGCTTTACAGATATTGTCAGTCACTGTCCCATATAGGGCTCAAAATCCACATTCCCTATCAGTATGTCTTTGGAGTGTGGGAGGAAACCGGAGTACCCGGAGGAAACCCACCAAACACAGGGAGAACATACAAACTCCTTGCAGGACCCTGGTATAATCGAGGAGTCAGTTGGGTATTCCATATCAACCCAATGCAGCTTTTCAATTTTGGAATTTTCCTTTGCTTGAATAGCACCAACATATTCTGCAGCACTGTACAGATGACCCCGGTACAGCTCGCCATCGCAGGGCATAGACCGGACAACAATTACACTATCAGCTTTTTGCAGCTGCCACCAGAACTGCACATGTAAAATGTGTGTAGCTTTAAATCGACTACACGTAAGGCTCAGATACCGCCACTCGCACATGTTTCGCATTCACCCTCTATAATGACAATGTATGTGAACATAAATACTCCTGACAAAGTAAGAATAATAAAAATGAATTTCGTAAAATAGGAACAGACTGTCAATCCTTATGTTCCCCGTCAATGACACGTCGAGAGACAAAGCTGCAGGCGACCAAGAAGCAGAACATAAAATATCTCCCAGTCTATGCAGCAACATCTGCTCTGCTTCCTGTACAAGGGCTGCATTCTGTCAGCTCCGCACCTTCTCACTACGTATGGTCCTTGTTACTCCCCTCCTAATGCCACATTTAATTTAGCCTCTTACATTTCAATGATAGTTTCACTTGGCTGCACTGGACTCAACTTAGTCTGTAATTTTACACTATTAAAATGTATTGTGTTATTTATACCTATTGTTACATAGCAAAAAATTGTATCACTCCTAGGATCCAATGCAAAATGCACAGGATCAGTGGTGGTCCGACCACTAGGACTGCTGCTCCATTGATAGTCTCAAAATTATACTGATATCAGAGACTTGTAATCAATGTGATATCTGAAACTACCTTGTTAGAATGTACTACACTATGTTTTTTCTAGTAAAAAAAAAAAGCCCTTTCATTTGAAAACAAACCGGGGTCTAGTATAATGTTATTGAAAAACCTTCTAACAGTGGTATTGTGAAGTTATGTGCTCTCCTCCAAAGCACTGACCTCCTCTCTGCTACTCTGATGCACACAGTATTTCCTATATATACAAGAGTTCAAAGTCACCATACAGATCTATGGGAGTCAGATCATAGCTCTAATAGACCTGCATTGTGAGTTTACTGACAGCTTTATTAATTAAGTTATTTGCTCCTTTCTGCAGCACTTACCTACTCTAATAGACTTGCATTGCAAGTTTGACCTCCTGTTCATTCAGGTAAGTGGCAAAAACTATTTTACTGGAGAGCTTCTTTAAGTAGCACAATATGACTTTCCATACAAGCAGCACTAGGAGGATATTTTATCAATGGCTTTTTTAAAGGGGATGTCCCACCAAAAATATGACATATAGTCAAATCTAGACCATAATTCTAAACATTTTTGTATTCAACAGTTATTAAAAAATACACATATCCCCAGATATTGCAGAAATAATGTTAGAATGGCGCCCACTGGTATTTCTATGAATAGCCTTAAAGGGGTTCTCCGGGCAAAAAAACTTTTTAAAAAAAAAGGTATTTTGGTGCTATTAATAAGTTAATAAGTGCACCAAAATACCTTTAGCAGTGTTTTAAGTGATTTCTGAGTTTCCCTGGGAGCTGCTGACATCTTCAGCATTTGTTTACATGAGTAGCTAGCTTCCTGCTGTCTTAGCTCTCCCTCCACCTCACTCTCTCACACTCCCTCCATGTTTCCCTAGCTAGCCCATGGACTACTAGCTCTATCTACCTACCTAACTAACTCAGCCCACCCCATCCCATACCATCATACTTACCTGTCTTCTGTATCCTGGAGATCACTTTCTTCTGTCCCGCCGGCTCCTTCTTCTGTGGACTTCTGTGGAGCCTGCGCAATAGGCTCGTGACAGAAAGTGATGCCTCGTTCCCAGGAGAATGAAGACAGGTAAGTATGATGGAGACAGGGAGGGTGGGGGACTATTGGTGATGTTCCAAACTAGGCAAGTATATATAAGACCAATGAAACATACAAGAACTCCTACATTTCAGCAGCTTCATGGGCTGACCTTTACTCACAAGGTTATACATTTCTATGGAATGTTATTTTGGCAGAAAATATTTTTAAAAAATTCATTTTTTCTCCAATTTTTTTTTCCACTTTTTCGGTCACATACTTTTACAGAAGATTCTTGGCATGTCATTTTTTTTTTTACTTGTCGTCATAAACATAGTACATTCATTTGTTGTGGTAACTTGATGTACAGAACATCTTGATTTGTTTATGCTTGATAAGACAGTGGATTTGTCTATTCCCTCCATGACCACAGCCGCTACCAGTTCCTTAGCAGCAGACAAAAAATTCTAGGCACATAGTAAGGATAAAGAGTATTCTGCTACAGGGGCCAAGTAGGGGAGTTCAAAGTCAGCCCAGGCCAGCTGAAAAAACAATGAACCATTCCCATGGTAAAAGAATGGGTGTGAAGAGTCTACGGTAGAGCTAAGAATGGAGCGTTCGGAAGATATGGTTATATACAGATGCGCTTCTGCTGCAAGCACTGCAATATATACCATGAAACAATGTAACAGTCACCTCTAGTACAAGGTCCTGTCTATCTTATAAATTCCATTGATGTACCATGTTAGAGTAGAACAGGGTTACTCAACTACTTTTAGTAAAGGTCCATTGACCGAGTTCTGTGATCAAGTAAAGGTCTGAGCTGAACAGCAGCTGAACACATCCAGTATTTACAGTATTTTTCGGACAAAATGACATGTCTGACTATAAGGCATCTCAGGTTTAGCCAAGAAAAATTAAGAAAAAAAATTTCCTAATGTGGCATTATACTGTGCGGGGAGCGACTAACGTGACATTTTACTGTGCGTAGGGGGCACTAATGTGGCATTATACTGTGTGCAGGGGACTAATGTAGCATTATACTGTGTGGGGTGGCGACTAACGTGACATTTTACTGTGCGTAGGGGGCACTAATGTGGCATTATACTGTGTGCAGGGAACTAAAGTGGCATTATACTGTGCAGGGGGCAACTAATGTGACATTTGTGTGTGGGTACTAACCTGACATTATACTGTGTGGGGGCATTAAGGAGCATTATACTGTGGCTGGGGGAACTAAGGAACATTATATGGTGGTTGGGGGCACTAAGGAGTATTATACTGTGGGTGGGGGCACTAAGGAGTATTATACTGTGGGTGGGGACACTAAGGAGTATTATACTATGGGTGGGGACACTAAGGAGTATTATACTGTGGGTGGGGACACTAATAAACATTATACTGTGGCTGGGGGAACTAAGGAACATTATATGGTGGGTGGGGGCACTAAGGAGTATTATACTCTGGGTGGGGACATTAAGGAATATTATACTGTGGGTGTGCGCACTGAGGAGCATTATACTGTGGGTGTGGGCACTGAGGAGCATTATACTGTGGGTGTGGGCACTGAGGAGCATTATATTGTGGGTGTGGGCACTGAGGAGCATTATATTGTGGGTGTGGGCACTGAGGAGCATTATATTGTGGGTGGGGGCACTGAGGAGCATTATACTGTGGGTGGGGGCATTAAGGAGCATTATACTGTGAGAGGGGGCACAAAGCAGCATTATACTGTGAGAGGGGGAACAAAGGAGCATTATGCGGTGGATAGGGGCATTACGGAGCATTATACTGTATAATGCCCAATTATTGTGCTTCCGCAAAGTATGCTCCTTAGTATGCACCCACAGTATTATTCCCCATTAGTGCCCCCACACATAATTAACATTAACAGTGCCCAGGAGGAACATTCATCTCCCGCCTGCTGTCCCAAAGCTCTGAAACCTTATACTAAGTGTCAGCAAGGATCATCCCTGGTGCCTGCGCAAGAGCCCTGATGTGTGAAGGCAGTGATGATTACCGACCCATTCTGCTGCTAGTGCAAGGGATCAGGGCTTGGGGACAGCATGCGGGAGATGAAGGTTTCCACGGTCCGCCAGTTGAATATCATAGGGCACTGCAGGGCTGGGTTAATATACTGGGTTCTGGTGACAGACTCTCTTTAAGGTTGCTATAGTCTTTGATTCACATTTCAATACTTGGTGCCCTATGTCCCACCCATCAGAACAGACCCAGTGATAATAATAGCACCATAGAGTGACCACATAATTCTGCCAAACAATTTCTATGTAAATGGTTCATATAGTATCACCTTATAGACTCGACTATCACTTTCCTAGAGGAACTAATGGGTACAGTTGCAACTTATGCACATATTATATTTATACCTCTGCCTTGTGTCAGGAAAAATAGGGGTCTCAGAGGTCACAGTTACAACTGGGCCCCTAAGAAGGGGTCCCACAAAAACACAGATCAGGAAGATATGGTAGAACTTCTGAATTGTTCAACCAGATCATAGAGAGAACTGTGCAGTCAAACAGTTACAGCTGCATGGTTCTCTCTTCCCTCTCACTGCTCTAATCTCTGTGTTCAGTGCAGGGAGCAAACAGGAAAAATAGGGATCTCAGAGGTCACAGTTACAACTAGGCCCCTAAGAAGGGACCCCACAAAAACACAGATTAGGAAGATCTGGTAGAACGTCTGAATTGTTCAACCAGATCATAGAGAGAACTGTGCAGTCAAACAGTTACAGCTGCATGGTTCTCTCTTCCCTCTCACTGTTCTCTGTGTTCAGTGCAGGGAGCAAACAGGAAGTTACAGCCAGGACAACTGTGGAACCAGGAGAGGTGAGCCATTACTGGACCCAGATGTTCATCATTAACCCTCTAACCCTCTAACCCATTAGTCCTCGTCAGGAATATTAACATTAAATCTTTCACCGACCCAAACCAGGGATCCGCACATCAACACTTTCACTTTCACTACCCTAGACCACCAATGATACTAGAATTTTCTGCCCTAAACTACTAGTTCAACTGACAGTAACCCTTTTACTGCCCTAGACCACCAGGTATACTGACATTAACCCTATCACCGCCCAGAATCGCCAAGGATACTTAAATTAGCCACTCACTGTCCTAGTCCACCTGGTATACTAACATCAACATTTTCTACATGGAGGCTGCAATACAATCTACATCATAAATGCAGAACATAATGCAGAATGGGAGACCGGAGGGACCTCTTTAATAAAGTACGGTACATGTTAGATAACATAATACATGTCAGACAACAGCATTTTGATTCATAGGTCTAAAATACAGCTTGTTTAAGGAATTTGTGAACTTTGGCCAGGAAATCTGCCGATTATAAAATAACAGATTATAGCTTATTTGTTTTGGAGGTCATAGAAAACAGAAGGAAGAGAGATGGCGGTTCTCAGATCCTCCGAGATATGAGATATTCCTAGTAACATCCAGATGTTGCATTATTTTTAGGGAGAAAATTCTTTATGGGCCATAAGTAGAAGGACTCCTGATAACCATCCATGCTGTGTATGTACCTCGCAGTGCACCTCGACTTGTGCAATAAAGACAAGCAATGGAAAGTTTCTGCACTTAAGGTAATTTAGGATAACAAAAAGTGTAAAAATGCAGATAAAACCCTCTTTTACAATGTCACAGACCTAGATTTGGCAAAGCATTGCTGGGATGAAATGTATCAATTTGCTGGCGAAGACGATAGGACTTTCAGGGATGCAGATGTTCGCCGGAGAAAAGGTCAAGCCGGTTTTTGTTCAAGTAAGCTACGGATACATTACAGCACATATTGTGTCAAGAGGATCAAAATGATAGAGGAAAAAGATTTTTCGGTACCAAATTGTATGTACAAAAACTTTCATAGATGACAACTCTACACTACACAAACATACACACGCTATGTGCCGCCATATGGTGCCACCGTATTATAGAGATACCCTCCTCTAGAATATCTCTGTACTATAGCCTCCGATGGATCATGTCACATTTTTATATTGTCAGATGATGCATATATTTGTCAGAAAAATCTTAATATCCCTCCTTATAAAATCAGAGACATATGGAGCAAGAGTAATGCCCCATAGACTTCTATGATAATCTGATTTACGGTATGTATGGAGCCGTAGTATGACTGAATACATAAGTTCTTATGGCTATCTTTGAGTCTACAAAGAATTTAACAATTGTATTTTGCAGATTATAGCTCCACACTACAGAAATGTAGGCACAGTATGTACCGCTATATGGTGTCACTGTGTTATGAAGATACTCTCCCCTAGAATACTTCTGATGGAGCATGTTGCAGTTTTTTATGTCAGATTCTGTAAAAATTTGACAGAAAGATGTTAATATCCCTCCATATAAGATCAGAGGCATGGAGAGCAACAGTAGGGCTCCATAGACTTCTATGCCTATTGTATTACAATATGTATGGAACTGTAAGAAGACTGAATATATGAGTCCTTATGACTATTTTTGAGTCTCCAAAGAATATTTTAAAGAGTTGGGCACTCAGTTGGACTTCCATGTAATGCGCCATGCCGCGCTCTACTAGGGATCTTCCTGTCCCCATATCTGGTAAGTGGGATTTTTTTTTTCTTCCACGTCTCTCATTTTACAGTCATCTGATAAATAAGACATAATTCACTTTCTGATCATTGATGACTCTGACTCTCCTTGATAAGACTCGAGAGACTCTACAACCCAACCATGCGCCACGATTATGATAGATGTCACAAGAGATGACAAAATGATCATTAGGATTCACATATCCCTACTAAGCTCCCGCTTGTCATTGTCTCTACATAGGTCATGGAAGTAATGTGCTTGATGGAGAGCAGGTACGATGATTTGTGCTGAGGAAGCAGCTGATGAACGTTTAATGTCTTTGCCCTCCTTTGTCTTACGCTTCTTTGCTTGGTACAGTTCCTTTTACCTCTGAGACCTTTGCTGTACTTTCTTAAAGGGCTTCTCTAACAAAGATAACAACCCCTGGCAGCTGTAGGGAAAATGTAATATATGGACAGAAAGGTTCTACCTGAATGAGCGCGTTCTTCATTAGGGGTTCTCCAAAAAGCAGCTGTAACTAAATTTAAAGGGGAACATAACTATATATAAATTTGTAGACAATTAAAATTCAAACATTTTTGTAAATATAAATAATTAAAAAATTTGCAGAGTTTTAAACATTTTCTCTAACCATCTTAGTGGTGACATCTTGATCAGTTGTCAATAGATATGACCATGAATGCAGGAACTTTCTATGGTCTGGGACTTGTCAGAAACCCAGCCATGATGTCCCTATTGTGGACAGGTTATCAATTGGGGACACTACGTGTATGAGAAGATAACCCGACTAGTATAAGGGTGTATGATCAGGCCCTGGTCCATGAAGGCCCTTATGCCACATAAGAAGTATTATGAATGAAACATGGTAAATTGAAAGGCCTTGTTACAAAATTTACACTGGGACCCACAGCCTTAAACAGAATGTATCACCAGAGAATCACCTTTTTTTTTTAACCAAGTTTTTATGTTAAACATATTTTGAAAGAATTTTTTTTTTCAAAATTTTCCTTGTCACTATCTGTATTTTATCATGTAATTTTAACTCTGTCCACTACAGCTAATTATAGACTGACACTTGGTAATTACAATGGAAGATAACACCTCTATAGATAACACCACAGATCCATCACTGCATCCACTACTGACAATAGATGATGTCACAGTTTATCTCCTACCCCAAACTGCACAGATCATGCCTAGAAAACTCTCCCATAGACATCAATGAGTTGTCTCCAGACTATTGCTACCTATGGCTACGAGACTGCTGTAAAGCATATCACTGGATGGTGTTGGCAAGATGGCAGCCCCCATAATCATATACAGAAAATAGTATAAAAAAATCTAAAATCAGAAAATAAAAATAGATTAGACAAAAAGTGATATCTGGCTTTAATGAAGAAACAAAAAAATTGCCGATATATTTTTCTTTTAAAATTTTAGCTCAGGTTAAAATGCTCTTTTTTTTAGGATGAACTTTGTTCCAGAAATATGTTGACTTTTCACCCTATTCATGTCACCCATAATAACACGTCTTACTGTGTGGCTACAAGTACATAGAGGATAAGTGTATTCTCGCTTGCTCAGTCAGCATGCTTCCTCACGTCATGTTCCCCTTTTTACCACAAATCTTGTTTGCTTTTCCTATTTTTATGCGTCTTCCAGTTTATGTGAATGAATTCTCACGCCAACTCTTTCTCCTAATTTTACCAAAAAAATTACAGACGCGCTTTGTTAACCCTTCTAGGCGATGAGACACCTCATGAACCGCCAGTCTCACAGAAATAGTCTACAATGGAGTTTCTGTTCTCCGTCATAATGTAATGATAAATGATATTATCATGTGCTCTGATCGGTGAAATACTGAGGACGGCATCTTTACCCTTCTGGGAGTAGTTGGCTCTGTTGGCAATACTGTCTGCTCAATATCTTCCTGCTCATTCTCCTTAAGCTATTACTTTAGTATCCCATGAGCAAGGATTTGTCAAGATTTGGGGGACTTCAACCAACAGCATACAACTAAGGCTGGATTCACACCAGCACTCGGTTTCCGTTTGGGATTCCCTCCACTATTCCACTTGCAGGCAGGACTTTTCTCTCCTCATTTTTCGGGTGGAAACCCAGCGGACCCCATTATAGTCTATGAAGTTCACAGGTTTTCACGGGTAATCACTTTGAAAGTGGATTGGGTTTCCGTTTTTGGGTCCCCAAGCGGACCTGAAGAACGGAAACCCGAGCGCAGATGTGAACATAGCATAAGGGACCATTCACATCATGTTTTAATCATCAGTTTAACTGATCAGTTTTGCGGATACAAAAAACTGAGGCGAAAAACAGATGAAAATTGATGGAAACTGATCACCATCCGTTTACATAGAGTCAATGTTAAATAAAGACGGATCAGTTATGCTAGGTTCACACTAGCTTGGGGACCCTAAAAACGGTTTCCGCCCAAAAAAATGTGGAGAGAAAAGTCCTACTTGCATTTTTCTAGCGGATTCAGGGATGGAACCCGAGTGGAATGTGAACCTAGTCTTACTGTGGGACAGACAAGTAGGACAAACCACACATTTTTTTGCCCCACAAAACAACGAACAAAATCAGATCCATTTTTATTTGACATTGACTCAATGGGGGCGTTCACACTACCGTTGGTGACCATCAGTAGTGTCCGTTACAAGATTTTAGCATCGGACACTAGCTGAAACGTCAGAAATCCATTAAAATTTCCATTCATTTCAATGGGTTTTTATAGACTGTGTCCGTTAGTGTCTGTTTGTGTCTGTTTACTCCAAATCCGTCAGAAGTAGCGGTTTTTTTTTGCAGACAAAAAATCCTACATGCAGGACTTTTTGTCCGTTTGAAAAAAACGAATTCTTGACAGACAGCAAATATCCGTTATTTTTTTAACATTGAAATCTATGGGTAACGGACTTATAACGGACAGTAACTGATAGCCATCAGTTACTGTCCGTTATTTTATGTCCGTTTTTTTCCTGCGCATGCTCAGAAAGGAGAAACAAACAAAAAAAACCGGACAGTGTTAAAAAACAGACACTAACTGATGCTAACGGACACTAACTGATGCTAATGTGTCCATTTTTTTAACTGAACCATTAACTGGATCAGTTAAAAAAACGGACACATTAACATCAGTTAGTGTCCATTATGATAGGTGTCCATTTTTTTTTTTTTTTTTTTAACGGACACCTTCATAACAGACTCCAACGGTAGTGTGAACCCTGTCTATGTAAATGGATGGTCATTAGTTTCAGGCACTTAGTTTTTTCACCTTCCCTGGGCCTCCACCTATTATATTCCAGGGTCTGAAGAGACCGCAGAGTATAAAAATTTCACTTCTGGTTCTATCTAAACTTGTTCGACCTGAAACAAAACGAATCTCGGGAGATTCATCTCTACATGCAACCATGCAGAAGCCAATATAAAAACCAACCACACCCACATAGTGCTACGTATGGTCAAGAGAGTGACATACTTTGCCCACATGTAGTCTTAATGGGGCAGATTTATTACAGCTGTCTAAAAGTAAAACTACCTTAGTATCCCATAGCAACCAATTACAATGCAGCTTTCATTTTTCAGGAACAGAATACAAAATAACTGCTGTGCTGTGACTGGTTGCTATGGGTAACTAAGACAGTTTTGCTTTTAGGCCGTTTTGATAAATCTGCCTCATATAGTCTAGTCTCCTAGTGTAAAACTGTGCCTAGATAATGCTATACTTAAAGGGGCTGTGCAGTTAAGGACAAGTGTCTGATCGCTGGGGGTCCAACTTCCGGGTTCCTCCAGAAATGAGGAGAACGAGGGAATGAAAGTCCCCCTAAAGCCTCCTTGTGAATGGAGTGCTAGTGTGCTTGTGGTCGGTGCTCCATCCACTTCTATGGGGCTGAGGGCACTATTTTAGATGCATCGCCATAACAGTGAATGGAGCACTGCTCACACATGCACACTGGCTCTCCATTCGCCCCCCCTCCCTTCTCCTTATCGCTGAGGGACCCAGTGGCCGGACCCCCAACCTGTAGAAAGGGGATAAGTGTCTTTAATGACCAACATGAAGCCATACAGCACCTAAATAGTCCTATACGCAGCGGACGTAGTGCCAAACACTGCTCAGAGAGTGCCATACTGTCTCAATATATTATTTTTGACCATGTTCACTTATGTTGTCCTGTCCCTTGTTTTTACCATGAAGCGGTAAAATCTGTCATGTTTCCTACATCAGCTGACTTTTCATAGTGGTATAGTATGCTGAAGATGTCACATCAGAACTGCAGCCGCAAGATGATGGGACAAATGCAAGAAGAATGTGGAAAAAAAGAGATTACTGACCAGTGCCGATTCCTCGACCCTTCCACTGATAACATTAATCTTATGATTCCCATAGCTCATCCATTTTTAATCTGACATACATTTGCCTCTAGACCTCGAGCATTCATCTTATGTATTAATCTTATATGTGAAGTGCATGAAATGCCATTGCAGAGTATACAGACATGACGGAAAATCCATTTTTATGATTAGAACTTGATCAGTTTGGCCTGACATGATTGACCCATAAGAAACCCTCTCGAGACTAGTCTAGAAGCATATGAATATATTTATGGTTATCTCTTTTCATAAAATATATTTCATCCATTACTGATGCCAGGTTTACTAGGATTTTGCTTCCTTTTTTATATATTGGGATCATACGTGTCTTCTGCCACTGCAAGACCAGAGATCCTCCATTTCACTAGTCCTTGACTTTGAAGGGAGTCTTTCACCAGACCCCAGCATATCAACCCAATCCTGCAGATAGATAGGTTAGGGTCACCAGAACACAGCATATTAACCCAGTCCTGCAGATAAATAGGTTAGTGTCACCAGAACCCAATATATCACCCCAGCCCTGCAGATACATAGGTTAGTGTCACCAGAACCCAATATATCACCCCAGCCCTGCAGATAGATAGGTTAGTGTCACCAGAACCCAATATATCACCCCAGCCCTGCAGATACATAGGTTAGTGTCACCAGAACCCAATATATCACCCCAGCCCTGCAGATAGATAGGTTAGTGTCACCAGACCCAATATATCACCCCAGCCCTGCAGATAGATAGGTTAGTGTCACCAGAACCCAATATATCACCCCAGCCCTGCAGATAGATAGGTTAGTGTCACCAGACCCAGCATATCACCCCAGCCCTGCAGATAGATAGGTTAGTGTCACCAGAACCCAATATATCACCCCAGCCCTGCAGATAGATAGGTTAGTGTCACCAGAACCCAATATATCACCCCAGCCCTGCAGATAGATAGGTTAGTGTCACCAGACCCAGCATATCACCCCAGCCCTGCAGATAGATAGGTTAGTGTCATCACAACCAGCATAGCACCCCAGTCCTGCAGATAGATAGGTTAGTGTCACCAGAACCAGCATATCACCCCAGCCCTGCAGATAGATAGGTTAGTGTCACCAGAACATAGCATATCACCCCAAACCTGCAGATAGATAAGTTAGTGTCACCAGAAACAGCATATCACCCCAACCCTGCAGATAGATAGGTTAGTGTCATCAGAACCAGCATATCACCCCAGTCCTGCAGATAGATAAGTTATTGTCACCAGAACCAGCATATCACCCCAGCCCTGCAGATAGATAGGTTAGTGTCACCAGAACCAGCATATCACCCCAACCATGCAGATAGATAGGTTAGTGTCATCAGAACCAGCATATTACCCCAGCCCTGAAGATAGATAGGTTAGTGTCACCAGAACCAGCATATCACCCCAGCCCTGCATATAGATAGGTTAGTGTCATCACAACCAGCATATCACCCCAGTCCTGAAGATAGATAGGTTAGTGTCACCAGAACCAGCATATCACCCCAGCCCTGCAGAAGATAGGTTAGTGTCATCACAACCAGCATATCACCCCAGTCCTGCAGATAGATAGGTTAGTGTCACCAGAACCAGCATATCACCCCAGCCCTGCAGATAGATAGGTTAGTGTCACCAGAACCCACCATATCACCCCAAACCTGCAGATAGATAAGTTAGTGTCACCAGAAACAGCATATCACCCCAACCCTGCAGATAGATAGGTTAGTGTCATCAGAACCAGCATATCACCCCAGCCCTGCATATAGATAGGTTAGTGTCATCAGAACCAGCATATTACCCCAGCCCTGCAGATAGATAGGTTAGTGTCACCAGAACCAGCATATGACCCCAGCCCTGCAGATAGGTTAGTGTCATCACAACCAGCATATCACCCCAGTCCTGCAGATAGATAGATTAGTGTCATCAGAACCAGCATATGACCCCAGCCCTGCAGATAGATAGGTTAGTGTCATCAGAACCAGCATATCACCCCAACCCTGCATATAGATAGGTTAGGGTCACCTGAATCAAACTTTTACCCTTGTGAATGGCTGCCTCTGTTCCTGAGATATTGTCCTTTTGTCAACATGCAAATGATCTGTTTGGAGGAACAATGGCATAGCCACTTATCTCTCTGAAGCAATGGCAATGCCCTTGGTGCTCCAAAGAGCTAATTTGCATATTGCCAAAAAAAGGCAATATCTCCGCAACAGAGACACTGATTCACAAAGGGAGAACTCTGTTTTATTCAGGTGACCCTAACCTATCTATCTGCAAGTCTGGGTTGATATGTTTGGTTCTGCTGACAGACTCTCTTCAAAATTTGCAAGGGCCTCTACCAAAGTGAAACTTGTACATGTTTACAAATCTGGAATACCACCAAACAGTACCCCACAATGTATATTGGGGTGCATTGTGTACTTCAATCCTCAGCACTGTACGGATAGATTGCGATATTTGACATCTTTGTAGGAAATGCTCTTTATTCTCAAGGTACAGCTCAGGTAAGTGATCTGGCTAAGATGACTGGCTTGCTTTTACCGCGGCTGTTTTGCTTATTAATGGATCTGTGAAAACAGATGCTCTGTCTGCATCAGTATTCTGTCGGTGTTTCAGTCCATTGCTCTGATCCTATGACAGATCAGAAGAATGAACTTGAAAGGCAGTGTGAACCTAGTCTTAGCTGTTGATGAGTTGGCGGCTAACTCGCTTTGATTAATCCTGTGTGTCCCATGATCTTCACAACAACATCATGTCTGTATATTCTATATTCTTTTGCTTGGCCCTTGAAATCCCTAAGCTAAAAGTTTCTGGTTAGTGTACATAGTAAGATTTCACTGATTTTCACTGAGGGCCACATAAGGATTATGGCTGCCTTCAGATTTGGTGTCAAAATGCTGACATATATTGTACTCCTTTACCACCGACACTTCCTCATAACACTAAAGAGATACAGTTTTTGTTTCCTTGAAGCAAAAACATCCCATTTTTCACTAAACTGCCTTCTCGCTGATGCATAACTACTGCAGAATGGCAGCCAGATCTGTAACTACTGCAAACACAAAGATGGCCCCCCGCTCCCTCTGACAAGCAAGATACCTCATGGGCTGATGTGAGCTCAAATTTCTGTGCACCAAGATGATGCCCTCACTCCCCGCTCCCTGTGCTGGTGCTGCCTCCTTGCCAAGCACCAAGATGATGCCCTTGCTCCCCGCGCTGGTGCCATCTCCTTGCCAACCTCCAAGATAACGCCCTCGCTCACCACTCCCTGTGCTGGTGCCACCTCCTTGACAAGCACCAAGATGATGCCCTTGCTCCCTGTACTGGTGCCTCCTCCTTGCCAAGCACCAAGATGATACCCTTGGTCCCCGCTCCCTGTACTGGTGCCGCCTCCTTGCCAAGCACCAAGATTACGCCCTCGCTCACCACTCCCTGTGCTGGTGCCACCTCCTTGACAAGCACCAAGATGATGCCCTTGCTCCCTGTACTGGTGCCTCCTCCTTGCCAAGCACCAAGATGATACCCTTGTTCCCGCTCCCTGTACTGGTGCCGCCTCCTTGCCAAGCACCAAGATTACGCCCTCGCTCACCACTCCCTGTGCTGGTGCCACCTCCTTGACAAGCACCAAGATGATGCCCTTGCTCCCTGTACTGGTGCCTCCTCCTTGCCAAGCACCAAGATGATACCCTTGCTCCCCGCTCCCTGTACTGGTGCCGCCTCCTTGCCAAGCACCAAGATGATGCCCTTGCTCTCCGCTCCTTGTGCTGGTGCCGCCTCCTTGCCAAGCACCAAGATGATGGCCTTGCTCCCCGCTCCCTGTACTGTTGCCACCTCCTTGCCAAGCACCAAGATGATGCC
The DNA here is from genome assembly GCA_947044405.1 of Leptodactylus fallax. Lineage (NCBI taxonomy): Eukaryota > Metazoa > Chordata > Amphibia > Anura > Leptodactylidae > Leptodactylus > Leptodactylus fallax. The sequence continues at coordinate 11,205,067 of CAMRHE010000006.1, forward strand.
CTTGCTCTCCGCTCCTTGTGCTGGTGCTGCCTCCTTGCCAAGCACCAAGATGACGCCCTTGCTCCCTGCTCCCTGTTCTGGTGCCGCCTCCTCGCCAAGCACCAAGATGACGCCCTTGCTCCCTGCACCCTGTTCTGGTGCCGCCTCCTTGCCAAGCACCAAGATAACGCCATTGCTCCCCGCTCCCTGTGCTGGTGCTGCCTTCTTGCCAAGCACTGCGTTCTTCCTCCAGCAAAAGTAAGTGAGAGATGTCGTGGGTCAGCACTACGTCCTTCCTCCGGATTTGGCCCACGGGCCATGTGTTTTACATATTTGGTGTAGAAAATATCCTAAATGCCTGAACAAAATGTAGATACTACTGAATAATATCACTACGAGCAGCTCAATTTGTCTTCCATTACGACTTCACCCTTGTGCTGCTGCAAGAACCTGCGGTGCATGTACATTCTGAGTTACATATTGCTAAAGCAAGTACATTTTCCTAAGCGTGAGACCCCGTCTCATCTATCTGCAGTATTTGCATGTAATCACCCTGGAGTCACCCATTAGTCTGCTTGTAATATACAACATGGAGAAATACATTTGGAAATCCATTCTAACAATATTAATGACCACATTAATCAACGCATTTTATGTAGCAAATATTGCACAGTCCTTCCATCTGTGTCAACACATCTCAGAGCCGTGCATGATAATAAACTCCATATTTGTAAGGTTTTATTATCAATATCCATCCTAGTCCCATTCCACATGGGCACTCTTTATGGATTCCACTAAGAGCAATCTTTATGGATTCTTTATACTGTAATAAGGTGTACAACTTCAATAGCTGCACACATTGCTCTTTAGTAGAGTATTTGGCCAACAACTATTCTTCCCAACTTGCCTATGCACGTATCATCCTGCCGAGTGTGCATGTGTTTTCAATGGGGAGAGGAGAATACAGGTTTCTGCAGATCCCTCTGGCAACAGCTTATCTTCTGGGGGGGATAAAATACTTTCAATCCTTATCCTGACCCCAGAGGAAAGTTGAGAGACCCCTATACACATCAGATAGTTGGCCAGTGCCCCTGAAATCATTGGGCTCAGCCGACTGCTCCATTATGTGTATGGAGACCTGTGAGTGAAGTTAGACTTGTCACTGATATCCTACAGCCCAGCTGTTCGGACCCCTGCATCCTTACCTCTTCATAAAGACAGTGGTCGGGAGAAAGGCTGATCTCCAGACTACTGTCCTTTCCACACTGTTGTATCACAGTAGTGGCAGAGCAGGGATTGGCAATCGTCCTTGGTGTCTACACAACAGGAGTATGAGTGTGACTATGCTGCTGTATAGGCAGCAGAGACGATTACCCATCTGCTCTCCCGCTATTATGCTATACCAGTGTAAGAGGACAGGAGTCAGGAGATTAGACGCCTCTCTCCTGACCCCTGTGACTGTCATTATGAAGGACCAAGGAGGGAGTTTCCTGTGGGCCACTTACAGCTGGGCATTTGGTTGGGCAGAAGGGCATTGTACAATATGGGGCACTCATGGGATGATAAACTGTGGGGGGGAAAATGTGGCATTATACCATGTGGAGGCCAGTAAAGAGCGCATTATACTGTGTGGTGGCATGATGGGGACATTATACTACGTGGTGGTACTAAGGTGGTTATTATGTTGGCCAATAAGGGACATCACAATGTGTTGGGGCACTAAGCTGTAAATCGACACTAATAAGACATTATATCATATGGAGGCCACTCTGGGGTATTATACTGTGTAGAGACCATTAAGGTGTCACTGTGGGGCATTATACTGTGTGGGAGCACCAATGAGACATTATACCATATTGAAGACACTAAGGGGGCATTTTACTGTGTGGGTGGACACTAAGGGGTCATTACACTGCACGGTGGATTAAAGCAGGCTTCCTCACAGATGTGGGCACTATTATTGTATGAGGGCATGAAAGGAACTGGGTGGGTCTACATTGATATACCCTTGTTCACCATCAGACAGAAACTCAACAATAGCAAATGCCGCACAAGATACAGACTAGATCTCAGACTGTCTTGGAAATGTTCTGTGAGCTAAACAGCCGGAGCTCCAGGATTATACATTGTAACAAACTACAAGACAGCTTTGTGCATCTGCTGCTGTGTTTAGCACACAGAGCATTAGCTAGACTGGTTACAGCTGTATCCACTTCTTGGCTGGCAGCAGGACTAGCTATATACAGGATTACTGCTGCTGAATGTTAACAAGAGTGTTGTCATTCACTGACAGCAAACTGGTATCTTGAAAATGGGGAGGATCGAAACACAAGACCTATTAGAAAATTGTAGATATTTGTATTGTACATTCACTTCCTCATGTAAGCCTTTCCTCCGTCCCCCCTCCCACACCTCCTGACACTTGTAGTCAGGGCATAGTCTACCTATATCCAAGCATTGGTCAGTTTTATCCTCACATTTCCAATAGATCTTTGATTTGTTACATTTCATGATTATTCTCTTTTTCTTTTTTATATGTTATACTAGTCCAGTATCCAGTCTGTTTTTCCTGTGGCCTGCATGTCAGGCTATCAGATTACAGCTTGCTCGGTCTTGGACCAACTTCCCGTCCAGATCATTGCACTGTGTGAGAAAACCTGCCAGTGACAATGGAACAGTCATGATAAACTGTTTCCGGGAAAAATGAGGGCCAGGGAAGAGGCCAAGACATAAAATACCTATGTCCTGTATAAACGATATGACACCCACACAAATACATACATATTTACACTTATGACACATTGTTCCCTTCCTAAAGACAATAATACAATACTGTTGCAGAACTGCAAGTAACTTCCAAATTCATTGCTGCCATAGGAGATAAAATTACATGTAATTCTATGACTATAGCTTAGCTACAAGGCCTACATGGGGTCTGAGGTAGTCTAAAACACACACCCCTGTCTGATCATTGGTTGAGGCTGCTGCTCTGCTGTAGCCTGAACCAATGATAAGCAGGGGGTGTGTTCTAGACTACCTCAGACCCTATGTAGGCCTTGTAGCTAAGCTATAGTCACAGATCATGGCTCTGCCCTAATGGAACTGAGATAAAAATAACCACTGAACAAGATCAGAGGGAAATAAATAGCAGGTTATCATCCTCTATAGGTACCTGACTGGAGAGCACCTTTAAATATCTGTAAGCAGAATGGAGGCACACAAAGTGAAGACACAGCCATACTCTCACTAGTGACTGGGTAGCTGGTGGTAGTTTAACGTCCTGCTTTACTGTGGTTACTATCCCACCAACAGTGGTTATGCTAATATTAGGATATTAGGGGATTTCTGTATATGGAATTCCCTAATGTAGTAGAATACTTAAAGGGGTGATGATGGAAGCTGAAATCCCTTCAATTTGAACGCAAACAAGATCAAGGTGTCCTCACCACAAAAATATGGAACTTTGGCACCACTTTGCACACTTTGGCACCCTCTTTAAAGGGGTATTCCCACGATCATAACCATTTTTAAATTTGTAGATAATTTAAAGTTAAACATTTTTGCAAATATAAGTAATTTAACATTTTGCAGAGTGTTATAGATTTTCTCTAAATATCTTGTGGTCACAAGTTGTTGTCTTGATCGGTTGCCAGTGGATACGACCATCAATGCTTTCTAAGGTCAGAAAATCAGCCATGATTTGCTTATTGTGGCCGGGATATCTTCTGATACATGTAGTGTCCCTGCCTGATAACCCAGCTACAAAAAGAAAATCATAGCTGGATTCCTGTCAAGTCCCAGACCATAGAAAGTTTCTGCATTTGTGGTCGTATCCATTGGCAACCGATCAAGACAACAGATGTCACCACTAAGATGGTTAGAGAAAATCTTTAAAATTCTGCGGAATTTTTAACTACTTATAGTTGCAAAAATGTTTAACATTTAGTTATCTACAAATATAGATATGATTATGTTCAAGGGAATACCCCTTTAATATCAGGACACTATGGCCGGGGAGGGCTTTTTTCGAAAGAGCCCCCACAACTTTGTGGCCTAAGCCTTAACGCTCCAATGTACAAATAAATTAAAGGCGGTATTAAGTATTGTAAAACATGGTTACTTTCTTTTGGAAAGAGCTCCACTTCCTCTTCTCAGGAAGTGACATCATTATTTGAGCCATAGCATGGTCACGTGATCAATGAAACGATCTCACTTCCTGAGAAGAGGAAGTGGAGCTCTTTCTGAAAGAAAGAGCAGCCATGTTTTCTTATTCTGGAGAACCACTCATGCTTTCCGACTCAACATACCAGCCTGTCTGCTCCACTAACATCCTGCACAAGGGTACGGTATGTCACATTTGGGCTTGACAGCAACATTACATTGGGTCATACAACCAATGACACAGGCAGAGGCGTGACATGAAGCTCCTGGACTCCATTGAAACATCTGTACTAGGGCCCCCAACTATAATGTATCATTTAGTACCTTATGGGGCCTCTAAAGATTTCCTTGGAGGCCAAGGAAAGTATAACATAAAAAAAGTCCCCGATGCTCTGGTATCCACCGTCACTACCTGTTTGGGCAACCGCCGTGCCTTCGCAGCCATAAATCCTGCACCACATGTGCCCAGGCCGTAGGAGATAAACCGGTGATGGAAACCCAATCCGCTTAAAAAGTGGTTACCCACATAAACCCACGGACCCCATAAACTATAATGGGGTCCGCCGGGTTACCTCCCAAAAAATGTGGAGAGAAAAGTCCTGCTTGCAGAACTTTTCTCTCCACATTTTTCAAGCGGATTCGGGGACGGAATCGCCGAATGTAGATCGAGCGCTAGTGTGAATCCAGCCTTAGTATGACTTATTTTTTTTTATATTACACCTTCCTCAGCTAGTTCCTGGACAACCCCTTTAAGTTACACTCTTGGATACAGGTTGTGGCTGGAACAACTGTAT